>JAVTVY010001386.1:0-329659 GCA_036873755.1 Hanleya hanleyi
TTCGAACCAGCGACCACCAGAGTAAGGTACCCAATTGACAACTCTATCTTTCGGCGATCCGAACCACTCAGCCAACGGTTCTCTTACAAAAATAGGAGGTATCAGACAGGTAGTATTGAAAACGAACATACAATACCAGTCTGATGACCTTGACACAGTTCACATAGCTGAACACATAACAAAATATTTTTTGTCATTTTAGAAAGTGGTCGTACAACAACAGTATTTTCGTTATTTTGCGATTACACTATCTTATTTTAGCACAGATTCTAGTGTTGAAAATTGGTCGAGTCCCATGCGGGATTCGAACCAGCGACCACCAGAGCTAGAGTAAGGCATCCTACAGGTAGCACTATATGTCGGCGATCTAAACCACAGGACCAACGGGCCGCCCACAAAACTAGGAGATAGCTGACCGGTAGTCTTGAAAGCGAACATACAGTACCCCTCTGATGAACGTCATGACACATCTCCCATGATGAATACATACGAAGACTGTTTTTGTCATTTTAGAAAGTGATCGTATAACAGTATTTTTCTTATGCTGGGATTGCACTCTCTTAGTATAGCACAGTTTCCAGTACTGAAAATTGGTCGATTCCCATGCAGGATTCGAAACAGAGATCACCAGAGTAAGACGCCCAATTAAACGCCTGCACAAAATGTCGGCGATCTAAACAGCTTGGCCAACTGTCCTCCCACAAAAATAGGAGGAAGTAGACCGGTAGCTTTGAAAGCGAAAATACAGCACCCCTGTGATGACCGTAATGACAGAGCTACCATTGCTAAGAACATAAAGTCTTTCTGTCATTTTAGGACGCGATCGTATATGCTATACTAAGATAGTGTAATCTCAAAATAATGAAAATACTGTTAAACGATCACTTTCTAAAGTGACAAAACAATCTTAATAAGAGGATATCTCCATACAAGATTTACCAAGTTACCAAGAATTTCTACTTTCAAGCCGCAACACATAAAGGATATCATTCATGGGATGTTTCGTCGTTTATATATTTGTTTGAATTTCTTGTTAAAAATATCTATGTTAATACACCATATGTGTACACATTGTTCAGAAGGTGTAAATGTAAAAGAAATGTGCTAAATATATTTTACTTGCTTTGATTTTGTTCAACATTGGCTAAGATCTTCAGATATTTGTCACTTTTTTCTGTTAAGTCAGATGTCATGTGCACACAGATATTTCCAGAACCATTCCTGTCAAGTTAAGCTCTCTCTTAACTTGTTCCTATTTATTTTCTAGAATAGATTTACAAGAATCTCCAATGCATCATGGATTTTCTTTTTCCAAACATGTAAACAGAAAAGTGATGATGCAGTGGAGTTCTGAACAGATCAGTTTTACTTGTACTTTCATAAGTACACCCCTTCTCTGTGTGCTGGATTGACAGTTGCCGTATCTGATTGTCTTGTATATGCGTTGTCTGATTTTGTTTAGCCTTTTATCTTTTATCCTGTGTTACACTGAGCTAACTGCATTTGATAACCACTACCGTTGCTTTTATCAGGTAAAAACCAGGGTGATGTACTGAGTGGAAGACCAGGGTGATGTACTGAGTGGAGGACCAGGGTGATGTACTGAGTGGAGGACCAGGGTGATGTACTGAGTGGAGGACCAGGGTGATGTACTGAGTGGAGGACCAGGGTGATGTACTGAGTGGAGGACCAGGGTGATGTACTGAGTGGAGGACCAGGGTGATGTACTGAGTGGAGGACCAGGGTGATGTACTGAGTGGAGGACCAGGGTGATGTACTGAGTGGAGGACCAGGGTGATGTACTGAGTGGAGGACCAGGGTGATGTACTGAGTGGAGGACCAGGGTGATGTACTGAGTGGAGGACCAGGGTGTGATGTACTGGAGTGGAGGACCAGGTGATGTACTGAGTGGAGGACCAGGGGTGATGTACTGAGTGGAGAATCTTGGTGGGTGATGTACTGAGTGGAGGACCAGGGTGATGTACTGAGTGGAGGACCAGGGTGATGTACTGAGTGGAGGTACCAGGGTGATGTACTGAGTGGAGGACCAGGGTGATGTACTGAGTGGAGGACCAGGGTGATGTACTGAGTGGAGGACCAGGGTGATGTACTGAGTGGAGGACCAGGGTGATGTACTGAGTGGAGGACCAGGGTGATGTACTGAGTGGAGGACCAGGGTGATGTACTGAGTGGAGGACCAGGGTGATGTACTGAGTGGAGGACCAGGGTGATGTACTGAGTGGAGGACCAGGGTGATGTACGGAGTGGAGGACCAGGGTGATGTACTGAGTGGAGGACCAGGGTGATGTACTGAGTGGAGGACCAGGGTGATGCTAGTGGAGGACCAGGGGCAGTGTACTGAGTGGAGGACGGGGTGATGTACTGAGTGGAGGACCAGGGTGATGTGCTGAGTGGAGGACCAGGGTGATGTACTGAGTGGAGGACCAGGGTGATGTACTGAGTGGAGGACCAGGGGTGATGTACTGAGTGGAGGACCAGGGTGATGTACTGAGTGGAGGACCAGGGTGATGTACTGAGTGGAGGACCAGGAGTGATGTACTGAGTGGAGGACAGGGTGATGCTGAGTGGAGACCAGGAGTGATGTACTGAGTGGAGGACCAGGGTGATGTACTGAGTGGAGGACCAGGGTGATGTACTGAGTGGAGGACCAGGGTGATGTACTGAGTGGAGGACCAGGGTGATGTACTGAGTGGAGGACCAGGGTGATGTACTGAGTGGAGGACCAGGGTGATGTACTGAGTGGAGGACCAGGGTGATGTACTGAGTGGAGGACCAGGGTGATGTACTGAGTGGAGGACCAGGGTGATGTACTGAGTGGAGGACCAGGGTGATGTACTGAGTGGAGGACCAGGGTGATGTACTGAGTGGAGGACCAGGGTGATGTACTGAGTGGAGGACTATTTGTTGAATATGCTCTTGGGTGAGGCCCAAGAGCGCAAAAGATTAACTTCTGAAGTGGATATGTTATTCACTATATATTCTTTTAACGTTGGTTAAACCAGTTCTAACGTTGACAAAACGTCTATTGACAATAATCTTTTTAATGAACACAGTGACATTGATACGATGTCTTTTCCCAACGTTGTTTTCAACGCTGACTAACATAAACGTTGTCGTGCTCTGCGAGAGAGAACGCCAACAATGGCCTAATCATGCTTTCGGGACCATGAACATGAGCCTTTAAATACACTCTGATTGACTGAAAACCAATGAAGCTGCTGGATTTCTATTTGAAAAGTTGAATTGACAAATTAGTGCTTTCAAAAACTGGAAGATATCCCTTGATGCCCTGTCGTTTCAATCAACTCTATTATAAAAGTTGAGATATATTAGGAGAAATAGGAACCAGAGTTAGGCACCTAACCGCCAGCACTATATGTCGGCGATCTAACCCACTCGGCCAACAGGGCTTCCACAAAAACAGGAGATAGCAGACCGTTAGTCTTGAAAGCTAACATACAATACCCCTCTGATGAACGTAATCACAGATCGCTCATGCTGAATACAGAGGAAGGTATTTTTAGTCACTTTAGAAAGTGATCGTACAACAGTATTTTCGTTATTTTGGGATAACAACCTCCTAGTATAGCACATATTCTAGTGTTGAAAATTGGTCGACTCCCATGCGGGATTCGGACCAGAGACCACAAGATTAGGGCACCCAACAGCCAGCACTATATTTTGACGATCTAAACCACTCGGCCAGCGGTACTCCCACAAAATAGGAGGTAGCAGACTGATAGTCTTGAAAACGAACATACAGTAACCCTTACCGTATTGACACACCTATAGCTGAGAACGTAAGAATGTTTTCTGCCATTTTAGAAAGCGATCGTTAATGCTATACTTAGATAGTGTAATCCCAAAAGAACAAAAACACTGTTACACGATCACTTTTTAAAATGATAAAACAATCATAATAAGAGGATATCTCCACACAAGATGTGTGATTCAACAAGTTACCAAGAATATCTACTTTACAACATGTAAAGGATATCATTCATGGGATGTTTCGTCGTTTATATATTTGCTTGAATTCCTCGTTAAAAATATCTCTGTGAATACAGCGTATGTGTACACACTGCTCAGAAGGTGTAAATGTAAAAGAACTGTGCTCAATATAGTTGCTTCATCATTTTTGTTGTTGCTTATGGCTTGTCCGAGTATATTTATTCCTAACATTTAGTTGTCTTGATTTTGTTTAACATCAGCCAAGAGCTTAATATATTTGTCACTTGTTTGTCTGTTAGTCAGATGTCATGTGGTCACGAATTATTTCCAGAACCATTCCTGTTAAGTTAAGTTCTCCTGTTTCTGTTCATTGTCCAGAATAGATTTACTAGAATCTCCAATGCATCATGGATTTTCTTTTTCCAAACATGTGAACAGAAAGCCATGATGCAGTGTAGTTGTGTACAGATCAATCTTACATGTACTTCAATATTGAATACACCCCTTCTCTGTGTGCTGGATTGACAGTTGCCGTATCCTTAACTTTTCACCTTTTGTCCTCTGTTACACTGAAGCATCTACATTTACTAAGCAATACCGTAGCTTTTATCAAGTTAAAACTAGGGTGGATGCACTTAGTGGAGGATAATTTGTTGAACAGGCTGGGTTAGGCCCAAAGAGCACAGCCATGTACCCTATGCACAGAAAGGAGAAAATACCAAGCAATTATCCACGTCTAGGCTGATGAACCAAGAATACTTTCTAGACAAAAGATTAACTTCTGAAGTGGATACGTTATTTATTTTATATTCATCTTACAACATGAAAAGGAGTTATTTTTGTTTTTGCCGAAGTAATGTCTTCATAAACTAAAACTTGCAGCTATTTTCAGGGAGCTGAAAATCTGCCATTACGTATTTGACTTGACCACGATCTTTTAAATGACAGACTTCATAGCAATCGTTGACAGGAATTCCTGCCAGACAGCTTTCCATTAGGCTCGGTTATAAAATATATTGTGAACACTTTGTTGATCGAGCCATACTAAAACCTGGACTCGTGAGATATCAATCAGAACTGGATTTGAGAATGTATTCACCGGTTTACACTAGAGCTATCCGGTCCTGTCCTCCATCCACCGAGAGATTTAACATGGCGGCCCTCCAGCTTGTAGAGACGGACAATGCGATTTTTTGCGCTTCCTTCTCTCCCCCGATAGACTCCATTCCAAACTAAAACTTTTTTAAACCTTTTGGAACCATTTGAAACGAATTGAAACTCACAGCGAGGCTGAACCTCAAACGACCTTGCCAAATCAGGTCAGATTTCCCATCAAATTTCTCTCCCCCCTTTGGCTAAACTACACCCTTTCTCTCCCTCTTTTCCCCATCAAGGCAGGAAATATTCCCTTTCCACCAGCAAACACGTTATTAGGCTCTATTTCCCGAAATAAAATTTACGGTGGGGAAGGTCACCAAGGTCGCGCAAACCAAGATGTCAGCCGCCGTACGGGAGAATTATTTACTGTGATTCCAATATTCGAAATATTTAGTCATATTTATACATAGTTTATATATTTTTACAGTGTTCCAGCTTTTATTCTTCCTCTTTCGTATGTCACCATTTTTACTGATCGCTAATCTCTCTCTGATCAACCAAATCAGCACTCGGAAATTGGCGTTTTCGGTGTTGTTGCCGTAAGTTGTGGTCTAGTATCCATGAATACATTTTGGTTTATTTCTGAGTTCCTTGCCTCTCCCACGACTGCACATTAATGCGAAAATGTTCTCTGAATGTCCTATAAGAGACACCTGTCTCGATTCGTGATCAAAAGACGAAAAACACGAAAAAATCCACCTGAAAGTAACATTACATGGGGTTGTTGTTTTCCATTTCCGGGTTTGTATTTTGAGTCATTTCTTGTTTCCAAGAGTGTTTCGTTACTCCAGATCTATGCGAACATGTTCTAACGCAGATCAGTCTCGATCCATCGAACTATAGCCAATTAGTCGTTAAATCAATAACCGAACAAAGGGGGCGTGGTCCATATACGGTATTTGTAATGTTGTGTAAAATGCATGTTTTATTTTTCGTTTATTGTTTATTTTGCTGCATTTTTGGGCCCGGAAAAAGTATCCGTAATCTTCCACTGATATATAACGTAGATGGCAAACCTGTCTCATAGTCTGTGAAACCCAAATTGTATGAAAATTCAACGCAAACAACATGTGCTATTTTTCTTTGTTTTTATTCAAAATTCATGTTTACTTTTGGGTCAAATTTATATTTCCATGCTTGATTGAGACTGGAAATGCATTGAAAAACTTCCACCAGCATGTCCCGTAGCCCATAAGACTTTTACGTGGTCTGCCAAATCAAAATTGTGCGATTTATCAACGCGCAGCACATGTACCAAATTCATGTATTTATTATGTAAAATGCAGGTTTGCTTTTTTCTGCAAATTCATATTTCCCTGCCTGTTTCAGATTAAAAAACCATTAGCAAAGTTTTGTTAACATGTGGCGTAGATGATAAACCTGTCACGTAGTCCTTGAAATCCAAATTGTGCCAAAATTCAACGCAAACAACATGTACAATATTGTGTCATTTTTGTGTAATAGTCATGTTGATTTTTGGGTCAAATTCATATTTCCTTCCTTGCTGAGGACTGGGAATGCACTGGAAAACTTTCGCCAACATGTCCCGTAGCCCATAAGACTTTCACGTAGTCTGCCAAATCAAAATTGTGCGATTTATCAACGCGCAGCACATGTACCAAATTTATGTATTTATTATGTAAAATGCAGGTTTGCTTTTTTCTGCAAATTCATATTTCCCTGCCTGTTTCAGATTAAAAAACCATTAGCAAAGTTTTGTTAACATGTGGCGTAGATGATAAACCTGTCACGTAGTCCTTGAAATCCAAATTGTGCCAAAATTCAACGCAAACAACATGTACAATATTGTGTCATTTTTGTGTAATAGTCATGTTGATTTTTGGGTCAAATTCATATTTCCTTCCTTGCTGAGGACTGGGAATGCACTGGAAAACTTTCGCCAACATGTCCCGTAGCCCATAAGACTTTCACGTAGTCTGCCAAATCAAAATTGTGCGATTTATCAACGCGCAGCACATGTACCAAATTTATGTCTTTATTATGTAAAATGCAGGTTTGCTTTTTTCTGCGAATTCATATTTTCCTGCCTGTTTCGGACTGGAAAACAATCAATAAAGTTCCGCCAACATGTGTCGTACATGATAAACCTGTCACGTAGTCTGTGAAATCCAAATTGTGCGAAACTTCAACACAAACAACATGTACTATATTGTAGTATTTTGGTGTAATAGTCCGGTTGATTTTTGGGTCAAACTCATATTTCCCTGCCTGTTTCGGACTGGAAAACCATCAGTAAACTTCTGCAAACATGTGCTGCTGCCCATAACAGTATCATGCAGTTCACAAGCCAAAAAACGTGTGATTCACAGCAACATGTCACATGTATAAGCTTATACATGTACAATGTCATATATGGCATGTTTACTTTTGAATTAATTTCATATTTCCAGTCATGGCATTTACCTGGAGAGCATTGAAAAACTTCTGCAGACATGTGCCGCTGCCCGTAACTGTATCACGCAGTCCACAGACCACTAACCCTGCAATTTACAGCGACATAGCACATACACATGTACAATGCTATGTGAATGGCATATGTTTACCTTTAAATTTATTTCATAGTTCCAGCCATGAACTTGATGTAAGATACAATAATCTTCTGCCAACATGTTGTAAAGTCCATAAACCTGTCACGTAGGCCATGAAGCACATAAGCATCAGAGTCAGTGATTGGCCACAACCCCCCTCCCCCCCCACATTGGATATCAGCTGATTCCTCAGGAAATAAACATTACGCATGTAATGATGACCGGCAGAGTGATACATGTGTCAATCTGTCAGACATTTTCAAGGATACCCAGTTTTAACTTAAAACAACCATGCCGGACTTCATTCCTTCTCTCCGAATAATTGGATCTAACTTTTACAAAACCTGCAGCCCCCAATAGCTCCTGGATCTAGACCACATAAATGAAGGGATCTAGTTTATCGGGGCTATGGCAAAAATATCATGTAGAATGGGATTGTGTGAATAATATCAGATTCATGAAAGTTGAAGTCCTGCAGCATGCTCTACAAATGTCATCAAAGGTCATAACACTTTCTGGTCTGCGCCAGTGTGGATCTATACTTGATTTTTTTTTTTTTTACAAAATTATCTCCCTTGACCAGGTGAGGACTTGAATGTGTCAGAAATGATTTAGCTTCTAGAACAAAGACTTCAGTTCCTGAGTACCATGGTGTTATATATTGTTATGATTGGCTTAACTTTAGCTGCTGAAGATATTTCTAATTTGAGGGTACTGGGCAATCATACTAAATTTATTTTCATAACTTAATTTATTTTCACAATAAGCAATCATAATCGAGATTAGCAAGTGAAGTTTTACAACATAATATAATACGCATCATGGATCTCCTTCAGTTTAGTGTAGACATATATACCCTTGGATATCTGTTACCCTGATTCAGTCATAATATTGTCTGTATTATATTGATGTCGACAAGGAATATACATGATTATTTGATAGTATTATTAATTGTATGTTGTTTATGATTAACATGAACTTTTTATTCGCTTGGATCCAGCCATTTGTTCCATATGGGCAATATTCTCATCAGCCATCACCATTCAATATGAATGTGATACATCTGCAAGTCCATGGTAATTGATACATTATGGTGAAGGTGACCTGTAACACCAGTATACAAAATTATTCCGAGCTCATTGAATCAGCACATGATGCTGAGACAGATCAGAACCAAGTGTCGGTAAAATCAGATGTGTTTTGTAGAGGATTCTGTCAATGAGGATGCTATACTGTACACATACAAAATATGAAGTGTTGATGTGTAGGGCCTATAGCATAAAATCACAAGCAAGTTGGTAAAACTAGGCACACAGGGTCTCATTTCTGCCGCTAACGTGTTGATTTGGGTGGGGGTGTCCTCTCATGGGGAGGTGTGGGTAGGAAGGGGCCTAATGTCTTAAGCAGTATTCCAGGTTTTCCATCAATATACTCTATTCCATACCCCAATATTTCAAGCACGTGAAATCAAAGAAATATTATTTCCGGGGATTGTGATTTCCACATCCCTAGCTGGACATGCTAGTGGGGAACCCTCAATCTCACGTTAATTACCATTGGTGAAGTTCACGTCAACAAATGCAAAATTGAGCTTGGCATCCGGCCCTATGTTATTCAGTGATATACTATTCGCCTACTGACCCTGTTGCCTCGACGGAGGTCTTTGCGCTCATTCAGCGCTTGTTATATGCTAATACCGGAAAAACTTTTCCCAGTTAATGTGTTATTAAGGATGTAATTCCCCGGCTTGGTTCGACAAGATATGTGACATCTCACTAACCAAGCTCCTGCACGAAAAGAAAAAAATTGAATGCCGCAATTCTGTATCATTATGGACTAACTTTCCACAACATAGAAACAAATTGAACAAAGGCGTAATTGATAGGACGGATTATTTAGGAATAAGTAAGTTTATTTATTTAGGAATAAGCTTACATGTATGCTATTCATGCCTCATCGGACAGAACTATTACTATAATATTGGTTGACATGGTTAAGTGTCGCTGTTTGAAGTTTGTATGGAAATAATATCACAAATAAAGTATATCTTAATAGCATCGGCATCAACGCTCAGGATCAGTTCTCAGTGATTTAAAGGAGGTGTTCGGTTTGACCGTATTTTTTTCCTTAGTGTGTTGCGTTTATAAACCGAAAATATAATTTCCTCTCCTTTACTTTAAAAGTTATTAGCTTGAGAGAGAAAATACTGAATTTTCATATTCTCAGTTTTCACCGAGAAGGGATCTGTCAAAAAAATATTACGAGTATTAGAAAATAAGCATTTGTTTGTTTTTGCAATTTTTGGCGATATTCTTGAAGGGAATTCCCTCCATATATAAAATAGGACACCTTTAACCAGAACGAGTCTTACATATCGAATTGCGGTAGGCTTGATCCAAAATGATACTGAAGAATGGTTTTGGTTAAAGGTGTCATATTTTCATAATATTGAAATATGTCAAAACACTGTAATGCTCTGAAAGGATGTAGTTCCCCGCCATTCGGCACATGATTCCTTTAGTTGACAATAGTAACAGCTGCCTGGCCGAATGGTTACAGTGTCGGACTACAGATTAAAAGATAACTAACATTTTGGTTCGAATCCCCAAATTCCCGATTTTTTTTTCTTTCCTTTTTTCGTTTTTTTCTCTCATATTCATTTTGAACTTTAAAGCGCAATAGTGACGTGAAATAAAGACAGGGAACCCTAACGCACATAATCCCTTATTTTATTATAATTCGTGAATGGAATTGCACACAAACAACTCCACACACACAGGGCAAAGCAAAAAATTAATTGTTACACATATATAATTTCGTCGTAGGGCAGCGGAAAGTTGTAAATATGAATTGAAAAGTTATACGGGTAAACTTGTCTTATATCAAGGCTTTTATTAAGGAAATGACCCTCAACAAGTGGTAACGCTTGCTTTCCCAAGTAGTTATTGTTCGCTGAACTTTTGGCAGTGATTTTTCAGTTTTCGAGTCGGTTTATATATTAATATAACTGATTATTGTTCGTAAATATCTGGGTCGCTCATGAAAATACTACTGGTAACCGTATGAGAATATGGACCCGAATTTCCAATTAGACTGGCCTCGCCTGTCTGACAAAGAGTTGGGGAATACCTGAGCATTACGTTACAATATACTGGCCGGTTCGGAGCGAGACAATAGAGCAGCAGAGAGCGACTCTGAAGGGGAAAATATCCATCTAAAGCGAACACATCCTTTTCAACATAGCCCGGCCATGCCGTTAATCGTGTAAGCCATGATACGCTCCATATGTTTTAAAAATATGACATACATTTGCCCGTCCCTTGGATTGGAAAAGATGTGCGCGTCGCTGGAAGTGAGCCCATATGCGAGGTCAATCAGCTCAGTAAGCAATCTAATTGGTCTTGCAAATTTAAAATGTACGATGCATGTGAGCAATATCCTTTGACAAACAAATAATCCTCGATTTCTGGTATAGGGTTCAGATGATTGGTGAGTAAAAGAGTGTTGCAGACTATGCCACTGTGGGAAGTGGCGATCCGGGTTCCATTCCTTCCTTGTTCAGTTCAGTTCAGTTTATTGGCATAAGAATCAGCGTAGCTGTTTTTCATCTTAGCACAAATAATATACATATATACATTAAGGGGATAAAACAAAAGATTGTTAAACAACAAAATATGGATAAAAACAAATGAAAACATCACATACTATTATTGCACTGGTTATGATACAGTATATGCATCACTAAGATATTAAAACGGCTCTATACGTGACTTAAAATATGATTTTTACAATGTCGTTTAAAAGTTTGAATTGTTCCACAGCTCTGGATCTCATTTGGGAGGCTGTTCCAACACAACGCCCCAAGATGGGTCAATGAATTTTTGAGACAATTTCCTCGAAAAAGGCCGTTTACAGCATTTCTGGTGTTATGAGGGTGAACATCCGAGGCAAGTTTGAAGCAATTTTGTAAGTGAACAGGCATTTCCTTGTTCAAAGTTTTCCAAACAAGTACACATCTATTAAAATAAAAACGCTGTTTCACACTTAACCATTTACATTCTCGTAACATGTCAACTCGGTGAGTTCGAGCACCACATTGCAATATTATCCTCATAGCTCTATTTTGTATCCTTTGCAATCTACCAATATTACTAACATTTGCAACACTATAGACTGTGGAACAATAATCCAAGTGTGGTAGGACAATGGTGTTATACAGAGTAAATTTGGCATCCTTCGGAATAAAAGGCCCGACTCTTTTCAGGACCCCAATGCTCCTATTGAGTTTTTTGACTGTGTAGTTAACATGGTCACTAAATCTTAAACAGTCATCAATTTTGACACCTAGATATTTAATATTTTCACATTGAGAAATAGTATTATCACATAGGGTCAGTTCCAGGTTCGTATCCATATTTCTTTTCTTAGATTGTGTGTCGACCTTGTTGAGAACTCTGTTTCCATTCATCGTACATTTTCGAGTTGCAAGACAAACTACATTTCCTACAGCTTCCTTGGTATGCATACTAAGAAAATCTGATCAATTGTTTCGAATATCACCATATTCCCTTTATATGTCATGTCCAAATATCATTTTGGGTGGAGGGGTCATATTTGCGGTATAACGAGAATTCCTTAATACATAAGGGTCTACTCAGACATTCAGTACAGCCGTCAACCATTATAGAATTTCCGCGTTCATAATCCAAAGACCTTGGCATACGATAGCATTAGCATCCAATTACAAAAAAAAACATATATAAACATTAGCTGGTTTCTTGAAAGGCAGATTCGGTCAACAGTTTTCCTTGATGTCGGCAGGACATCATGATATTCTGATCGTCAAATCCATAACGATGGTCGGTTTTCTAATTTCCAAGTGAATTCCAAGATTGTTATGGTACTGTGTACACGCTTCGATTGTGGTTGTTCATATGAACACCATATAGGATGAGAATGTACACGACCTCTAGCCCCGGTTTGAGCGAAATTATGTTGACACATCTTAGGAAACGTAATGCCATAGATCTTGCCCACTACGTTTGCATTTTTCTAGCTGGTGACCGCTAGCCTCACAATGCTGAACCGGCACGGGCTCGAGCTCAGTTGGTCAGTGTGTGGAAGTTTGGCGGAGTATGAGGATTTAAACACTCAAATATGTAAACAACAGGAAGCATCGGCTCTTGTAATAAAGGATCTGTAGCATCAGATCACTGCCGAGGAAATCGACGACCGGAAAAATCAACCGGATGCTATTTGGGGTCCTATTGAATGGCTGCTCTCACTATACAGAAGACACTGAGACGGTAGTCAGAAAATTCTGATGAAATTCTGAGAAAACCGTGCTCGAGATATGATGTTTATTGCTATTCATAGACCGCCAAGTCGTGAATCTAAGACTGATGATTCCGTCCAAAGTTCTCAATGCGGGCCCAAATTTGAAGGGGATGAAAATCAGTATTCGTACAGATTTACCGGGCAAGTTAAAGATGGGCTATTCTTTACCGAGCGGCTTACCCGCAAAGAAAAGACAATGGAGTAAGAACGCGGGTCCGATTGTTCCGCACGGAGCTTTCCTGGAGATACGAAAGGAAGAGGGCGAATAACATGAACTGCGTTACTACCAATTTTGAGTTACCTATAGCTCTAATCTGACTTGACTTTGCAGTCACTTCTCTGTTTTAGTCAAATGGTTCTAATTGATCACGATTTAGAAGCTAATAAGTTAGTACTGTCAAAGAATTGATTGCATTTCCCATACTAACTGTTTATGATCATTTTATCATCAAAGAACTGCAGGTTATGATCATTTCATTTTCAAAGAACTGCAAGTGTATGATCATTTCATACTTTCATTTCATACTTTCCCTAAAGCCTGAGACCAATTGAAATTACAAGCGTCTAGTCCGTCATTCATAATCCAGCCGTCGTCCATTAGAGAATATCCGCGTCCATAATCCAAAGACCTATTCCATTTTCCATATAACAGTATTAGCACCAAATTCAAAAAGACAATCATAGTTTACATACACATAGGCTTGTTTCCTGCAAGAGAGAAGCGGTCAACAGTTTTCAATGATGCCGGCAAGACATCATGATGTTCAACTCACCCTATTGGATGTTACTTATAAAATCCCCTTTGCTTGCATCTCTGAAGGGCTGAAACGGGTATTGACATCATTAATTCACACGAACCAGAAGGTTTCCTTGCTAAAAGGTTCAGTGGCGAAAATATTCGCATATTCTATAATGTTCTGGACTATGCGAAATAATAAAAAATATATATAGAGGCCTCTTAGGTTTAATAGACCTTGAGAAAGCCTTCGACTCTGTTTTGCAGATTTTCCTTGATAATGTATTGACTTTCTTTAACTTTGGAGAGGATATAATAAAATAGATAAATACTTTCTTATGCAATATTCTAGAATATGTCAAAATGACAGTGCGTCTGCAGAATTTGGCATTGGAAGGAGATGACGTCAGAGCGATCCAATAGCTCCTTGTCTAGTTCCACCCTGTGCAGAGATTCTGTGTTTAGAAGAAAAAGTAAAATCAAGTGCGTATGTATACAAAATGAATACAAACGATTCCAGTATACCGATGACGAGACAGTCCTTCGTCTAGATGGTTCTGAGGAGTCAGTTCGTGAAGCTATAGACGCATTACAATTTTTTCCTCAGAATCCTGGCTTATAAGTTAATAAAGAGAAGACTTGTACCAAATTTTTTGGACTGTTAAGAAATAGTAATATCCTGAGGTGTTCCGATTGAGTTTATCCTTGATAAAGGACTCCTTCATGTTGTTAGGTATTCACTTCAACCTGGAATTGAAACGAAAGGTTGATGATAATTATACTGAACAAATTGAAGATATATGAACAACTATTGCCTTGTGGATGGATAGTAATTTTAGTCATTTTGGAAAAATAACTATAACGAAATCTGTTTTTGCGCCAAAACTGAATCACTTATAATTTTTGTCACTCCCAGATCCGTCCAACAAATTTTTGGAAGACTGTGAAAAACTATTTCAGCTTCATTTGGAATAATAAAAAAGACAAAGTAACTTGACAATCAGCCGTCCAATCCATTAAATGTGGTGGATTAAATACGATATTTCTCTCCTTTATGAAATCTTTGAAACTGTCTTGGATTAGACGTATTTTTAAAAACAAAGCCGAGTGGGTAAAGCTACTGGATGGGACACTGGACATCATACCTCAGAGTGTTTCCATCATAGCTCTCTAGATTTGTATCAAATACCGCTTATGTCGGTGCTAGGTGCAGTGTGGTGGTGTCATCCAAGTTGCCACATGAACAGGTATAATAAAAGCGTACCTGAGATGCAAGCCATATCACGAATCGTTAGATTCTTGGTATGTGCTTTAAAATAGGTTAACCAGAAGACTATATACTGTGAAGTCATATGTCGGCACCTCTTCCCACTTCCCTTATATGCGTTGTAATTTTTACCTGTATATGGCGATATTCTGCTGATAGAAGTTTCGTCTCCGAGGCCCGCCCCCTGTACAGACCTTTTGATCTTTGATATATGTTGGCGTTGTGAGAAGTTGATGCTGGTTCGACATCGGGCCTTACAGACTGGTCTTTTGTGTTAAATGCCGTTATTTTCATCTGACGACGATACAGCTCACCAACCCCCAGTGTACGAGTTGTCACAGCGACACAGCTCACCAATTACCAATATACGAGTTGTCAGAGCATTCTCTAGATTTGTATCTAATACCGCTTATGCCGGTGCTAGGGGCCGTGTGGTCGTGTCATCCAACTTGTCACATGAACAGGTACAATACAGCGTACTCGAGATACAACACATATCACGAGTCGTTAGATTCTTGGTATGTACTTTAGAATAGGTTAACCAGAAGACTATACTGTGAAGTCATGTGACTGTCAGTATGTCGGCACCTCTTCGCACTTCCCTTATATGCGTTGTAATTTGCACATTTGGTTCGGTTACATTATGTATGTTTCTGATAAGTTTTCTTACCCTGGCTCTGTTCATTCTTATGCTAATTTTCGCGAAGTCAGTAATATCAATGCGCAGCAACCTTATTCTATGGAATCATCGACCCCATATTGCTGTATATTAAGCTTCTAAACTTGAAAATCAGGGCCCTAAAGGGAGAACTAGTTCCATTCCTTCCTTTTTCCTGCAACGAATGTTGTCTGTGAATTCAATACAGGTTGTTACACTTATAATGCGATTTTTAAAGCGCAATTGACATTTACAACCAAATCTGAAACACGCTGGGAAATTGAACTGGGATTAAGGCTAGTGAAATTTGCTTGACCAAAATCTATTTACTCAGTAAAACCGCCAGACAAGATATTCAACTGTGATAGTTCAGGTATAGAATTCTATTTTACCCTTCCTTCTTAACATAAACGTAATTGATAAAGTATTACCTGCTTATTCTGCAAATCTGAAGTTGAAAATATTTTTCATATATTACCCAATATCGATTGCTTATAGAAAACAGGTAGCTCACGTTACGTCTAGAAAATATTATTGTCCTGCCTAAAAATGTTATTTTTGGATTCACCAGCTGTAACTTTTGTTAACTCAATTTCACTTTGGGTGAAATATAGCTTGTGTAAAGCCAGTATAAAACAGATGTTACCCATTATAGATTGCTTTAAAGGTGATCTTAGAAAGTATTATGAAAGAGAAGAGTAGCTGAACAGATAGTATATTTGCAAATTCAACGAGAAATCGAACGATTGGGTGGTACATTTTGATAACGTTTATTAGTCCATAAAGTACACATACACATAATCTGATAACATGTCATGGTAATACAATCAGTTTAATGCATATTGTTTTTGTGGTTTTGATCTCTTCAGGCGAGAAATCATACCGGCTACTGTAAACGGCTTTTCACACATTCTATATCTATATCCGCTATCATCTAGAAGGAAAGGAATGGGGTTAGCCGGATATCCACTTAACTGCAATGTCAGTATGACTGTATACTGTTTTCCCCATGATTGTTATAAGGAAGTACTGTTAGTGGACCGGTTAATAGAGGTTGTACTTTTGCTAACATGTGGAACAAATAATAAAAAAAAAATAAAAAAAAATAGAAAAAAAAGAAACATGAAAATTGCGTTGACCATTAACAACGATCGATAGATATGTAGGCCTATATTTATCAAGGGGGAAATATGACACCTCAAACCAATATACCCCCTCTCATTAATGTTTTAACAATCGGAAAATTGGTGATGAGAAAGATGATCATCCGACAATCCATTTTCATGCAAATGGTCGATGGTTATATTTGTGTGTTCTCTGGGCAGTAGAAATTGATACTTCTGTTGAAAAACCCATCTAAACATATATATTTCTCATGACATCATATTTTTTTTTCAAACAGTAGAAATAATTACATTACGGAATCCACCGTAAACTTTCTTCACAAATCGTTCAAGAAACTGCAAATAGAGAAAGTAAATCTCCATTTCATTGATGTCGATACCAATCAGAGTGTATATAAAAGCGGCAGGAAGAGAGGGAGATAATGGATGGAATATAGTGGCATATTTCGAATAGTATAAGTATTACCGGTACTGCATCAACACCTCAGAAAATGGATTTATTAGTGGACGGTGAGTTTACATTTAATACACACACCAGCACAGCTCGAGATCACAGTTCAGAATGTATTCTTTGTGCAGTTTGTAGGAGCTTTGAGGTGCCTTCGTGTTATTTTTTCTTATAATAATCTGTCTATTGTTCAAGCTCATCAACTCGAGATTGAGAGTTGACCAAAACAAGTGAGTGAGTAGGATTTAACGTCGTTTTCAACAATTAGAGATCACATTGCTAGAATGGATGGACTATTTATGAAATAAGTTACACAATGAAATAATACAGCTTTTTCCTCTGTAAATTAACTATTAGACTCTATCATATATGATATTTGCTTTGCTAGATATGCTATTTCAGTTTTGATGTAATTGACTACACCCCTATGTTAATTGTAACGATAGACTACAAATTACCTGTATCTGATGTATAGTTGTTTGGCAAGCTGTCTCTGCCAAATATTTATGTTTTTCTCTCCATATACCACAAAAAGTGGTCTGGGTGTAAATAAACGAATTGATACGTGAAATTGTCGGAGAAAGACAAATTCTGTGAGTTATTTGGTCCCTGAGACCTCGACTGTACGGGTAAATATCCATGAATATTATGCCGCTCTAATAACCCAGATTTATGAATATCAACGTTGTGGACCCTTGTTTATGTGTGGCGATTTGACTGGTAGGTGTGGTGACTTAAGCGATTTTATCCAAGGGATAGATAATATCGCTGAACGTGAAGTGATCGATTTTAAACATAATAAGTATGGAGATATCTTGGTGGGTTTCTTGGTTAATGTGAACTGTTGTATGCTGAACGGGAGGAATTTTATCAACAATGACTATACTTGCGTGTCGGCCAAAGGCTGTTCTGTTGCAGACTACTGTACAGTGCCCTATGACAATCTGTCGAAATTCAGTGTCTTTGAGGTTGTACGGATTAGTGATTTGATCAATAACTCACTGCTATGAGTATGCAGATGTGCCTAGGGGGGAGGGGGGACCAGATCATTCGTTGTTAAAATGGTCCTATGAAATAGATAGGCCACCCTCCAGCAATACTCCAATAGAGTATACTACGTCAATTAAATAGGACTTTCATGTGATACCTGATGATTTCTTGACGCCTGTGTCTGAGACGGCACAACAACTACGGTCACTTATTAATTACCTGGAAAATGAGGTTATTACGCAAGAAACTGTTGATAAATCATATGATTCGTTTTGTAAAAATATTGAAAATGAAATGGCAAGTAAGTTGAACTGCAAACGGGTTACACATATACATGATTCAATGAGGAGTAATAAAAAATGTAAACGTAAAAAATCATGGTGGAACGGACACTTATCCGGATTATGGAATGAACGTTGTACTGCGGAACAAGATTGGTTATTGTGTAAAAAGGCGAATGAAAGAAAATTGTTGAAATCTATCTATGTCACAAAACAAAAGTCATTTGACAAAGGTGTCCAAAGGGCCAAAAGGAAATATATCGAGAAGCAAGAAGAAGATATTGTTAATATCGAAAATGTTGATCAAAGGGAGTTCTGGAAAAGGATCGGTAACATTGGTGTTGGGAATGAACGGAATAAATCCATCCCAATGCATGTGCGCTTGGATGATGGATCTACGACAGGGAATATAAATATAATTAAAGAAAAATGGAGAACTGATTTTTCAGATTGACTGAATAACTCGGAAGACAATGTTTCCTTTAATCTAGACCCACACAACTCCATCGGAGGCAAGACTAATCATGACATTCTTTCGAATTGCATCACCAGAGATGAAGTTGTGGATGCTGTATGTAAGGCTAAAATGGGTAAAGCCTTGGGGATAGATGGGATACCAGTAGAGGTTCTGACGGGTGAAACAGTGATTGATTACTTGTTTAAATTATTTAGTATTTGTTTTGAAATGGGGAAAACCCCGAGAGTGTGGTCGAAAGGTATTATAAATCCTATCCTTAAATCATCAAGTTCCGATCCTGCCGATCCCATGTGTTATAGGGGAATTACGCCTGTTTCTGCCAAAGGCTGCTTTCTCGTTTTAGAACGTAGGAAAAAATTCTTAACTATTTGAGGTATAACCCATATTTATGTAATGTTTTATATAAATTTATATTGTTAATATCCGTCTCTCATAACTCTTTTCAGAGTGGCACCTATAACTATTTTAGCTTTGTATTATTTTTATCATGTTATATGTGGTGAGACGTTAATAAACAACTATCTATCTATCTATTTATCTGTGATTTTGACGATGATTCTGAGCATTAAAATTTAACTAAAGATTTAATCCGATCCTCTTATAATCTCCTGGCTTGTTCTCAACCAGCTATAAACGGCAAAACAGATTGTTGAAATCTGTTTATCATTGTCGTGTATATTTCTTTCTTCTGATGTTGGTCATGGCGCATTTCAAACACAAGTTATGTTCTCATACACACAGATGGATTGTCATCTTAGTTCCGTCAAGTCTATAAGATACACAAAAAGAGTTTTTTTAGTTTGAGAATGATTGAATTCTTTTTATGTAAATGCCAACGATGAATGGGTAGGAACCGTCTTTCTACAAAGTATTCAGGCATGAATCATGGACACTATAATAGGGTCCATGCCTACACTGTTATAAATTGCCGTTATTTTACAGTATATGTATGTTGGAGTTTACAGTACATTCAATCGTAAACACATTAATCAGTAAATTGAACTGTGATATTTCAGTTGACATCAACTGCAATGGGTAAACTGCGCACACACGTAACATAACATTCTTGTTTTCTCTGAAAGCAGGTTGATATCTTTGCACACGAAACGCTCAGTTGCAGGAAACATACGACACCTGTGTTGTACGATACAACATTCAGAGCATTATCAGAACACGCGCTGGGACGGACGCAGCGGCTAACTTTAATTTTCGGTCTATAGTACAGTGTGGTTTTGGTTTTATCCATCTTCACAGTTCAAGCTAAATACTACACTAACTTTCCGTCCTTTAGTGTTCGACTTGCATATGCGAAGATGTGTTTGATCTGACTTGGGAGTTGTATCTTACTGTTCGTGTAATAATTGCACAGATTCGTTCGTGATTATTTACGACGCTTGTGGTGATCGCATTTGTAAACACGAAGAGCAATGACCATTTCGGCCTTCTAGTGACCTACGTTGCCACGGAACCGATAATTGTAGACAATGGTGCCACATAATTGTATTGTTTGAAGAATGTTAAAACAACGGTAATTGTAAATTACAGGGCTACCCAAATTTTACAGTTGAATGCCTGTCAATAAACGGTAATTATAAAATACGGTGCAACATTTTACAGTTCAAAGCCTGTTAAAAAACGGTAATTGTAAAATACGGTTCAACGTAATTTTACAGTTGAATGTACTGGCACCTTTTCTGCCAGTACTTTAACTGTGAATTTACGGTGTGATTTATAACAGTGTAAATTCCGCAAGTTGGTTGTTGAGTCTGAATTTTGCATATGAATGCAACTTATTGATGCAAATGGTGAAAGTAAAAAAGTGGCATTTCCAAAGAAACGTATTAGAAATGGTGTCTCAAACTGATCGACTATAAACGGATAGTGTACAAACCACAAAATATAGGTGACAGTGGGAAGTTGGGAACAACAGACTGAGACTGAGGAGTGAGTGAGTGAATAGGATTTAACGTCGCTTTCAACACTATTTCAGTCATATCACGACGAAGAATAGCCTTATAGTATAAGTAAGCGTCCGTTTTTATGGATAATTTTAAATAGGGCCGGTGGCTACTATGACCTATGAAATCCTTTTTGAGATCATTGCCATGCCTTTTATCCATTTTTTACTGGCCATTAATATTAGGCCACAACAGGAGTGTCCACTCGGTGCGTCAAAATATTTACCGGTACATTTGTTTTGGGCGTGGAGAATCTTAGGAGGATCTGGCATACACAAAGGATTCTTATAGACATTCCAGTGCAACAGCGCTTTGAAACATTGATTGGTCAAGACAAATTTTCAAAAGTAAATCCAGCACTTTCATTTGATTGTGGAAAAATTGGAAGAGCATTCAGTCAATCACAAAGTTTCTGTCAAGGTCCAACAGAAGCATTCATACTTACTTGGAGGCATTAGTATGTCTGTAGATAGGGGCTATGCTTATCTTTGCTCAACTTTTATTGCTCCCAAAGCCATCGGGGTGACACGTGAGTAACACAATACATCAAATGAAAAGATGGCGGTACAATAACTCTGTTCTAGCCACAGTATCATATGCATCACCATATAAATACAGTCGTTTCGATATTGAATTCGTTGAATTCATTAAATAGATAATGAGATAATAATCCAACTTATTACTTTGATACGGTATCCAGAATGTGGGGATCCAGATTTAGCCTGTTATGGTAACCTTAATGAAAATTTTAATACAACAAATTCCAGCGAAGTAGAAATTATGTTGTATTTCTATCAAAAGGTTTGGGGTAGTTTTCTCGAGAAAGCATTTGGCGTAGTCGAATAAAATCAAATATCAGAAAAAGTCAAGCGAGAAAAAATCATGTGCAAAGTCATCATTCAGGACTGTGAATTTGGGAATCATTCCAACTCAATTAAACGCATCATTAAAAGTGTGTGGCAAACGATGCCGGTGTACTGACTCACCGACAAATATACTGACTGCATGTTTCTAAAAATATCTCAAAAACCAAAACTGATCCTGTGATGATTTGTATCCCACCCATGCTTTTCTTTAGCTGTTCATGTGAACATGTTGAGTGACATGACCACACGGCCCCGATCACCATCTTGAGCGGTATTAGATACAAATATTTTTCAGAGCGCTGATGTAATAGCCTTAACAGTTCATCTGATGGCAAATGATGAACTATTTGATCACCAGATAGAAATAAACGGCCCAAAATTTCGTATCCGGAACAAATTTCTCTTTGTTTTCATTCTCCATGTTTACAAGTCACAAAACTACAATCGCAATAATTTTCACAGAGAGGAAGACTCGAGGAGGAAACGGCCATCAGCAGAATCTCACCATATACAGGACACCAGTAAACGCAACAGGGTAGTGGAAAACGATACCGGCGTACTAACAATAAGTCAAATAACGACATAAAGAATACCCCTAGCGTTGGGTGGTTTATAAATGGGGTGTTTGAGAGAGAGAGCAATCGTGGTAGGAATAAAATGTTTCCACTATCAGTTCCCCTTATATGTCGTCACAAGTCAAGAAGATTGTTTCTTCGATATACCACTTCTCCACGTTTCTTCGATATACCACTTCTCCACGTTTCTTCGATATACCACTTCTCCACATTAGAGTCAGTTTTCTCATGTGGTATATAATAATTGTATCAAAAATTCTTTTTTTCTGATATAAAAAAGCAGAATAGTTTATATCAAAAATTCTTTTCTAGATATAAGAATAAGAGTTTATTCCTTAAAAGAGAATAAACTCTTTAAGATAATAAATTCTTATTTCTAATATCAAATTTTTTAAATTTTATTTTTTAAGAGAATAAACTCTTATTTTTAATATAAATTTTTTTAATATCAAAAACAATATTTTTGACATCAACAATTCAAGTTTTGATGTCAAAAAAAGAATTTTTGATATCAAAAATTGTTGAACACTCAAACCAATACGTTTTAGTATTCATTCAGTTATTTTTGATATCAAAATACTATTTTTGATATTAAAAATAAAATGTTAGTTTTTGTATAAAAATAGTATTTTGATATAAGAGAAGCATGTGGTCTTTTATAGTATTTTTGAAATAAAAATAAATTTTGATATCAAAGAAGAATTTTCGATATCAAAAGTAAACTTATATCAAAAATAGTATTTTTGATATAAAAGTTTTGTTGTTGTCATAAATAGAAATTTATAAATTCCAAAACGGCTTGCCATACTATACGGAACGAATAATCTTCTTGATATTCTACATTATTTTATACCGACTGCAGTTTCGAACCTAATGCTCTTTTCAAGAAGTACTGTACTGCAGTATTGGAATGATTTATATACGATATAGTGTATACCTTGGGGAACAAAGCAAATCCATGGTTTCACAAGATGGGCCATGCTAAACTGGTCTATTAACTTCTATACTTTATTGAAGCTTTACAAGTGAGATGAATAAAAAAGTCTAGTAAGCCCCATGTACAAGTTGAAATAATACCTAATTATAATAATACTAGCTGATTTATAGGCTTAAGCCCTGTGGCGCATTTTTTCAATAAATAGCTTTTTTATTCTTTGACGAAACTCTAACAGTCCCTCCAACAAAAACTTAGACAACCCGTTTGAAATCACACGAACCTTAAATCCGGTATCTTGATCGGTTAATCTGATACTAGGTCCATCGAAAATATGAATACCACCTCTTTGATTTTTTTTTTACATTTGTGGGAAAAAGTTAAAAGACTGGGTTAGTCGAAAAGCACACTCTCTAATCTACCGGCCCACTGGTAGAAAATATAAGCGTCGAGTCTGTCATTCAATATTCGGTCGTCGTCCATTAAAGAATTTCTGCGTCCATAATCCAAATATCTAATCCATTTAACAGCATTAACATTAGCACAGAAAGCAATGGTTCGCATTATTAATTTGCCGTCTGTTTGCCGATAATCTTGAACGTAAATCAATTGCTTTGCTTTTGCTCAATTGTTTATTGTGTTCTACAGTTCACATAGACAAAAACGTAGACAAATTCAGAATCACACGACATAGTTTGACCTGAAAATCGATAGCTTTGATTCATTGTTAGTTGTCGAGTTCGAGAAAGTATCTTTTATTTTGGGACTGTTATTCCGAATACTTAAGGTATTAATCATAATGGGGAAAACGCTGATATTGTTAGGGTTGTAGGTGAAGTTCTTACTTGCGACTTTCTATGATGCCTGTCTTTATTCATACAGCGGATGAGCGGTTGCCTTCCTAATCCCTTTATCTATACGGTCTTCTGGATAGCATCTTTTCCTTAAAGTTGATTTTAATTCAGTAAATCGCTGGTCTCAAACTGTAATATCTGAAATAATACTACAAACCCTTCTGGCTAATGTGTCCGGAATATACTCCCTGGCATGTCTAGGATGATAAGAACTGAAGTGGAGATAAATCTGCATTCTCCGACCCCTCATGTAAGACCCCTCCCCCTAACACAAAATTCAACAAACACTTTTTTGTGGTGGTGTCGTACGGTACATGACGAGAAAAAAATCTGCCTTGATTTTCTGCACCTCTTTAGTCGTCTGAGCGAACTCAGCACTTAACTGTCTGATATTTTCCTCCACGGATATCTCTTCTTTGACGAAGCGACTTCTCTTAAAATTTTATCCAGTTTAGAACTGATGTTGGTTTTTTTTCTTCCATATCAGGCTTGGCTAGTATGGCACTTCCCAGCTATTGCAGTCCACTTCGAATAATATTTGTGCCAAGCGGTTACGAAAAAAGCTGAGTTAAATTAAGCGTTCGTTGTAGCATCGACGTGTACCGTAGACGAGAATGGTTAAACATTGATTGAAATTGCAGTTTAAGGGCCGCTTCCCGTACGGATTTCGCAGCCCATCAACTCAATGTTTTATTTTAATTACACGTTACATTTCTTAGTTTGTTAAAGATGTTTACAAGTGCTGTATTATCAAATAAACAAATAAATAAGTAAATAAATATATAAATATATAAATAAATAAATAAATAAATAAGTAAATAATGATAAATGTGCGGATGGAGATATAAATAGTTTAGAATAGAAGATTTGTCTATGTACAGGTTCATCGCTTGGTTTTTGATTAGGTTATATTGGTAAGTATGTGTTCATTGTATATTGTAGTCGCGTGGGTGATTCCTTTGTTTTTGTACCCCTCTGTACACACAACGCCGTCCAGAAAAAACTGGGAGAACCATAGGCCGGTTCAACTGACTTCTACACTGCGGTGCCCGTCTTTTAAACTAATCGAAAATCCACTTGATTGAAATTGTAGTTTAAGGGCCGCTTCCCATTCGGATTTCGCGGCCCATCAACTCAATGTTTTATTTGAATTTCGCGGTACATTACTTTGTTTATTGAATTTCTTTTCCAGCGCTAAATATATAAATAAATAAATAAATAAATAATAAATAACAATGAGAGATTAGTAGGAGATATAAATAGAAGTAAATAAGAATCGCTATATGTACAAGTTCGTAAGTCTCTTTTTGGTTTTTGGTTAAGTTATACTGGTAAATATGAGTTCACTGTAATCGCGTGTATGATTCCTTTGTCTTGGTACCCCTTTGTACGCACAAAGCCGTCCAGAAAAAACTGGGAGAACCATGGGCGTTTTCAGGATTTTTCGGATCGACTTCATTAACGACGCCCTTGGGAACAGGGTGGGTTCTTCCAGAAATCTGTGCCTGTAACAATTGCTTGGAGTGTGTATTGGGGCACAGGACGGCAGGTCTACGTCCTATATTGCGTGAAAGTCAAAGGATCATATTCTGTGTTAAGGCGTCAGTTCGGTGTCATCTATGGGGTAGCGTGTCGGTGTGGTTTAGGATGTGATGTTCTGGTTCTGGAGGTTTCTTGTTGTGCGGCGATGTTGGTATTCTTGTGATCGTCATCCGTCTTCTGTTTTTAGTCTTGTCCAGCCCGTCTTTGGTCTTCGGTGTGCCGTGAGGTGCAGTTTAATAATTTTTGTCGTCGTCAGTGTTCTGTTTGTTGTCTGTTTGATGAGGACCTTCATTGTGTTCATCTCCATTTCTGAAAGTATAAGATGAAACAGTGTGTAGTATTCATTTTTGTGAGTGACATTATCTGTGTGTGTGGTTGTTTCTTGGACGTGTGCTAATGATTTATGTCCTTGGTTGTTGAATTGGTAGCGGCCTTTAGGTTTTGGAGACGAATGTGGTTACCGGCCCACACGGAACATGGTATCTCCGGTGCCCACATTGCCTATTTTATTGCGAAAGATAGATTTTTGGCCAATATTGTCGCAGGGATGTTGATTAGTCTTGGCCACCGATTTTTGAGACTAATGTGGCAACCGGCCCACACGGAACATGGTATCTCTGGTGCCCACATTGCCTATTTTATTGCGAAAGAGAGATTTTTGGCCAATATTGTCGCAGGGATGTTGATTGGTCTTGGCCTCCGATTTTTGAGACTAATGTGGCAACCGGCCCACACGGAACATGGTATCTCCGGTGCCCACATTGCCTAAATTTTATTCCAAAAGAGAAATTTTGGCCAATGCTGACATTGTTAGTTAGTGGTGCGCATGCACGGGGGTAGTGTTATATACTGGAATAATAGCCAGCAGTTTTGATAAAATCTATTAAGGACTTGAATACCTGTTTTCTAGTGCTTAGGGTTTAATATCGCTGGTAATGTTAAGGGAGTGTTGAATTTTTTTAATTCGTTTCTAAGTATCTCGCGTTGTGGGTAGTGTTTAGGGCATTCAAGTAAGACATGTTCTATTGTTTCTTCTACATTGCTGCATGCGGTACAGAGTGGTGAGGTGTTTTTCAGAAGCATGGACAGATGTGATTTAAGTCCGGTTTTGCCTAGTCTTAATCTTGTGATGATGCGGTCATCACGCTTATTGTCTAACTGGAATCCTTGGACTTGTCTTTTCTCTCCATCAAGAATCTTATGTAACCATCGTCCACGTTCTTCTTCGTTCCATTCCTTTTGCCACTTGCTATCTATTTTGCGTCTAATGATAGTGTTGAGTTCCTTATATCCTAATCCTATTGGCACATCGTGTGTGGTTTTTGCAAGACTGTCTTTGGCAGTTTGGTCGGCTGCTTCGTTACCTCTGATGTTGACATGCGCGGGGACCCAAGCTAAAATGGCGTCTATACCCTCGTTGTGTATTTGTGTACAGATATATTCTATTTTGTGTATAAGATCAGGTCTACTGTCAGATATAGAATTTTCAATGGATGTGAGTCCACTAAGGGAATCGCTGAGTATCACAGCACGGATTGGTTTGTGCTCGATGATCCATTCGAGAGCCTTAATTATAGCAATCAGTTCACTAGTGTATACAGACATATTGTCTGGAAGTTTGAAACCATTTTGTATGTTGAGCTCGGGTATAACAAAAGCTGATCCTGTGTTATTACTTGAGTTTTTCGATCCGTCTGTATAGATTTTTAAGTAATTTTTCCAGTTTTGGTTGATATATTCAAGGGTGGTGGCTCTAATAAAGTCTGGGTTGTCCTTCTTTGTGAGGTAGTCGTGTATACTTGTGTCCACGTGGGGCGACTCTAATTTCCAGGGTGGCCTAGTGATTTTGTCTGTGTCGCAGATGTGTGCGATTGGTATTTCGTGTTCTTGGAATAGGTTATTTACGGTATAGCCGAGGGGGGCGGAGTCTTTTTCCCAGTTTTTCTTTAAATATTCATATTCACTTTTATCTTCAAACATTTTGTGGCATGGGTGATTATCGCCCTTAGCTCTAGTTTTTCCTGCATATTTCAGGGACAGTTCCTCTCGTCTTAAACGAAGAGGTTTCTCATTGGTTTCTATTTGAAGACTACATAAGGCGGTTCCCTTGAAGGCTCCAGTAGCTATTTTTAGAGCAGAATATTGGATGCTGTCTATTCTTTTTAGTTGTGTCTTACATGCTGATTGGTATGCGATGGACCCGTAATCTATTTTTGACCTGATTAAGGTTTGGTATAGTTTTATCAGACTATATTTACTCGCTCCCCAGTTTGTCCCAGACACACACCTCATGAGGTTCAGGTCTTTATTGCACCGGAGGACTAGTTGGTCGATGTGCTCTTTCCATGTGAGTTTTCTGTCAAAGATCATACCTAGGTTTTTAACACTATTTCTGAATTCAATTTTCTGACCTCCTAGTGTTAGTTTAACGTCAATGTGTTTATTGTTTGAAAATATAATGCCCGTTGTTTTTAGAGAGGAAAATTTGAAGCCCCGTTTATCCGCCCAGCCGCTAATTGTATCTAGTGTGTTTTGCATTATACCTGTCAATTTTTTTATGGAACGTGCGGTTTTCCAAAGGGCAGAATCGTCGGCAAATAGATACTGTTCTACTTCCGGATGTTTCGTGTCAATTTCATTGGCTAGGCCATTGATGAGGATGTTAAAAAGGGTGGGGCTTATGACGCTTCCCTGAGGGGTACCGTTGTCTAATCCATGGTTGGTGGATAGGGTGTTTCCTATGCGAACTTTAAAATTTCTATTGTTTAGGAAGTTTTTTATCCAGTGTTGCATTCTTCCCTTAATTCCAAGTTTGCTTAATTGAATAATTATGCCGTCCTGCCATATAAGGTCAAATGCTTTTTCTATGTCTAGGAAAATACCTAGCGTGTACTGATGTTTGGCATTCCCCTTTTTTATTGAGTGTTGTAATCTGGCTATATGGTCTAACGTACTTCTGTTCTTACGAAAGCCGCTTTGAGTTTTGTTTAATAACTTGTTGTTTTCTATATGAAATTCCAGTCTATTCTTTACCATGGTTTCCATTATTTTGCATAGATTTGAAGTGAGAGAAATTGGGCGGTAAGAGTTGCTGTCGGATGGATCTTTACCTGGTTTTGGGATTGGGATAACGATGGATGTTTTCCATTTACTTGGAAGTTGTTTGGTCTGCCAGCTGACATTAATTAGTTTCAAAATTAGCTTCTGTGTTTTATTAGGTAGGTGTTTAAGGATCGTGTATCCTAGTTTGTCTTCACCAGGTGAGCTCTCTTTTTTACAGTGTATAGCTTTGCGGTATTCATTAATGTTGAAGTCTGCATTGAGATAGTTTTCTAAATGATCCTCCAGATCGTTTTCTATCGTTGTCTCTTCCTTAATTTTTCTGAATTCTGGTTTCAGGTTCCTATCGCTACTGTTCGAAGCGAAAGATTCGGCGAGGTGTTCTGCCTTTTCTTTGTTCGTTTTTTTAGTTTTGTTCAGTACTGGGACTGTGTTTGTTAGCTTTCCTTGTATATTTTTTATTTTGTTCCATACTTTTTTTGAATTGGTTTTGGTATCTATAGTGTTGCAAAAGTCTTCCCAACATTTTGATTTAGCTTCTTTGACACTTTTTTCAGCTATGATTTTGAGTTCCTTCTAGTTCGCGTGATCACTTTGGAGCCTACTTTTTTTGAATTTTCTAAATGCCTTCTTTTTGGCTGCAATATTCTTTGCACACTCTGGGTTCCACCAGGGAACCGGGTTTTTGTTGTGGCGCTGTTGTGATATCGGAATATATTTTTGTGCTATGTTAAGTAGTGAATTCGTAATGTTTTCATTGAACATTTCTGGATCGGAATTGAATATCTCGTCATGATTTAGGCTTTGACAGTCTTTCTGGAAGCTTTTCCAGTCGGCTTTGGAGTACCGAAATTTTGGAGGGGCGTCTGTCCTTTCAGAGTCCGGTTTTATACTAATTTTCGTCAGAATGGCGAAGTGATCGCTGTCAAGCGTGTCAGGAATCACTTCCCATTCGGATTTAACAGCTAGATCAGGGGAGACAATAGTTAAATCTATTGCAGATAGTCTACCGGTGTTCATGTCTATTCGCGTCCCGTGGCCATTATTTAAATAGCATAGGTTATTTTGGTCAAGCCATTTTTCCACTACTTGGCCTTTTTCGTCTGCCTTGGTGCAATTGTCGTCCCAAATGGAGTTATGACTGTTGTAATCACCACATATGATAATAGGGGAGTTAAATGTCTTTGTGATGTTGTCCAGTACTTTTGGGGAGATTTTCTTTAGACTTCCTGGGGCATATAAATTAATGATGTTAATAGGTTTGTTATTGAAGAATTACAACACATATAAGGGAAGTGGGAAGAGGTGCCGACATACTGACTGCGTCACATGACTTCACAGAAGACCTGAATAGCGTGCCATTCGAGATCGTCACCGGTAGGGCTTTTATCTAGTTCTATGTGAATCAGGTCCTCTTTTATTAATATGAGGTTCCCCCCTAGTGCACCTGTAAGTCTGTCTGACCTATACGGCTTATATCCGTTTATTGTAAATTTATTTTTTCCTGGCTTCAGAAAAGTTTCCTGAACACAAATTATATCTGGGCTGATTTCATTTACTAAGACTTTAAGATTGTCCCCGTTTTTCCCGATGCTTCGGGCATTCCATTGGAGTAATGATAATTGATTTTTATTGAATTTTGTATTAGTTATATCCCTAATTTAGTGACTGATGCATTCGCAAGTGGATTATCTTATGTTGTTATGTTGAGGGCCGGGATAGACTTTTCTTTGGGTGTGGAAGTTTTCTTGTCGTATTTCGGTTTTTTCCCCCAGTTAATAATTTCGTCGGAGCTAAACTCCCAATTAAGGAAGTCCCGCGCAATTTTTACTATCATGTCGGTCTTATTAAGCTTAGGTTGCATGGGGTTAATAACTGAGTTCAACACAATGTTGATAAAGCCCAATCGGTCTCCATTGTATCACCTGAGTTTGTGTTCACGGCTGTGACTATTGTCTCAGTTGCCTTTGTATTGTGTAGAGCGGTGGTCATTTCTATACTGAATTTTCTATTCATTCTGGTTTCTTTTACAGCTTCTGCGTAAGAAATCCCTTTTTCTGCTTTAGTGAATTCAACTCTTTTTGCCTCTTTGAAAGCTATACAACCTTTGTAGGCCGCTGAATGGTTGCCTTTGCAGTTTACACATGTTACTTTAGTTTCAGTACATTCTTCGTAATTATGATTTCCAGAGCATTTCGCACATACAACTTGAGATTTACAGAATCTAGCTATATGCCCACCATATTTCTGACAGTTATGGCATCGTTTTGGTGTGTCAAAAAAGGTTTAACTATAATGTTACGAAGCCATAGCCGAACAGTTTCCGGTAATTTTGATCCTTTGAATACTAGCATAATGCTTGTCGTTTCCTGTTTGTTCTTTTGCATTCTTTTGGCATATACTACGTTTTGTTTTGAGAGAATGGGGAAAATGTCTTCTAGTTTGACACTGAGGTCAATTCCATAAATTACTCATTTGCATTGCTCTCTACGCTGTATGAATTGTTTTACCGAGACAGGTTTATCTGCTAGCAGGTCTAAACGTAGTAATTTGTCGTACTGAGTTTGTGATTTGCAGTGGACTTTCAGATCACCACCCGGAAGTTCAAAGATTTGATGTACGTCACCAGCACATTTTTTTAGATCGTTTGCTACCTTGGCCTTTGGGAATTTACAAGCTCTCAGTTGAGTTAAACTATGAATGATGGCGATAAAATTTGCTAGACTACTTGGGGATTTGGGACAGGGTGCGTGTTTTTTGTGAGGTGGGGTTCGATCAGTGTTGATTTCTGAGAGTTTCCTTTTAGTCGTTTTTACGGTGGATTGGGAGGCTTCCATTGTTTGATTTGTTTTTGTTTAGATCAGGACTAGTTATTTGGTAAGGGGTGACTTTAGTGATAGAAAATATTAGTTTAGGTGCAAAAATTGAATTCAAAACTTAGCTCTGGCTGGCTGGTTTCTCCCACTGTTGTTGTTGTAGTTAGGTAATCCTGAAACGCCCGGGGAACAAAGACCGCAGAGGAACACAAAGGCTGGGAAAGCTGGGCTGGCTTAGCAGAACACAGAAACACGTCCGTTCACTCTGAGCGCTGAACTGAACTGGATGGTTAAACATTGATTGATTGAAATTGTAGTTTAAGGGCCGCTTCCCATTCGGATTTCGCGGCCCATCAACTCAATGTTTTATTTGACTTTCGCGGTACATTACTTTGTTTATTGAATATCTTTTCCAGCGCTAAGTTAATAAATAAATAAATAGGTAAATAATAAATAACAATGAGAGATTAGTAGGAGATATAAATAGAGGTAAATAAGAATCGCTATATGTACAAGTTCGTAAGTCTCTTTCTGTTTTGTTTTTTTTTGGTAAGTTTTTCTGGTTAAACAGAGACTCTCTCTCCCTTATAAAACACAAGACGCTCGACTGAACACAGTTCACAGTCGGAGCTATACTCACGTCTTACACCCCATGGAGAATAATTCATTCCATTCAACCAAAGGAAACTATATTATCCATTGGTTTCGATGTATATCAGTACTGATAGAGGTTCCAAATTTGACAATGAGAATATCTAAAAATGGTATCTCCCTGCCATTTGTCCATAGTAAACGATATGTATGGATGTAAATGTAACGATATGTATGGATGTAAATGTAACGATATGTATGGATGTAAATGTAACGATATGTATGGATGTAAATGTAACGATATGTATGGATGTAAATGTAACGATATGTATGGATGTAAATGTAACGATATGTATGGATGTAAATGTAACGATATGTATGGATGTAAATATAACGATATGTATGGATGTAAATGTAACGATATGTATGGATGTAAATGTAACGATATGTATGGATGTAAATGTAACGATATGTATGGATGTAAATGTAACGATATGTATGGATGTAAATGTAACGATATGTATGGATGTAAATGTTCGTTTGGAAAGGACATAATCATCATGATATCTTTTCCACATTTCTCCGAATTCACTGCCAAAGTTTTCTCCATATGTTGATTTAACTTTTTCGTGAAAGGTTATTTCTAAATTACCCATAACTAGGGTTGTATACACGGGACATTTTTGCGCCATTGGCAGTCTCCAAAACCTGCAAGTAGTGGGCGTTATTGAAACAAATTGAGTTCTTGTTCATAATGACTTTTATGCTATCTAAAATGAATTCTTTAGAGGATAGATGATGAATGTCTGGACGTTGAACGAGCCAGCAGTGAATAGCTGCTAATCCCAAATCATGTGGAACACTGTTGTATATGTACTTCGTCCATTACGTAACCTTTAACGTGATTGAGAAAATATCTTAGCAAGAAAAATGGCTAATCTTTTGTGTCGGGGATGACGTTTCGATTTCTTTGTGTTTGAATCTCGTCGTTGTAATACCCCTATCCATAACCGCTACAGCTTTACCTTCATTAGCCCCTTGAATTATAATGATCGGATTGGACAGCAGATTTTTGCTAGCAGACTTCTGTTTAGAAGATGTATTTGAACGAGCATGAGATGATGTTGTCAGTGGTATATTATTTGCACTATATAGATATAATTTCAGGTGATCGCTATCGCTTTTCCGTGATTCCGTGCTATCCTACGTAACCAATAGGAATCCCCCAGCACGGAATCATCGCGTAATCAACAATGACAGAGTTGGTGAAAACAACAAACAACTGGGAACGTGGCAAAAAATCATCAGGAAACCTCGGAATTCCGTCCCTGCACAGACAACCAATTATGGCGCTAGGAGACAACAAAGATCCAGGGCCCGAAATCCGTTCACTTCTAGTTGGCAACCGGTGTCAGCCTTCAAAAGATAATTATTTATTTGACAATATAGAAATATAACACTTGATAATATTTTTAACAATCAAGGCAATATTCTGCAAAATAGGTCAAATGTTCAGGATTATTTTCTAGAGAGTCGCGGCCCGTGCAATAGGGATCGGTCTCAAATCATTAAATACAGCATTCTAATCCAATATTACCATGTGACAAGATTTATAACCTTTTTCTATCATTAAAGCAGAGAAGTTTGTGAATAAAATAACTAGGTCAGTCCGTCGATAAGCCGCGTCACTCATTTAAATGGTGGTACATGCGCATAAAATAGTTCCTCAAATAAAAGAATAAAAACACGACTTAACATGGAATACTCTGTTTACTTGAGTAATATAGTTTTTCACGACAAAATACACGACTAGGTTTAACCAATCATAACGAAATACCAAAAGTATACTCGAATCCCAAAACGCATAAATCACCATACAAAGCTAGATTCATATGTGGTTCTGGAAGCTGTACCACCAAGCTTCTTTCAATCATGGTGACGAGGGCACTTCAGGAGGTAAAAGCATTTTGGGAAAGGCATTGTGCCGCTATTTCTAAACTCTGGCGTTGAATGTACGTAGATATTGGGAAACTCAAAATGTCTTACGGAAGAACTTGATACTAAAGGTCACATACCGTACAGACATGTATTCACATGGGATTTCTCGACTCTCTATACTACAATTCCTTATCAGGACATTAATGACCGTCTAAGTTCATTTCCCATTAAAGATATCTATGTCAAATTTGGCAACACAATATGTCAACAGCATATAGGTATTCCAATGGGTACTAATTGTGCACACCTGTTGGCTGACCTATATCTGTTCCCTTATGACTATATGCATGCGCTTTCAAAAACCTATCAATTCAAAGTCCGTTCCTTCTCATTCACCAAATGCTATATAGACGATCTTCTCGCTGCGGATAATCGCTATATAAATGACGCAGTGTCGTGAAGGATATATATCCCCTTCACTGGATTTGAAGGAAACTACAGATAGCCCTACCGGCACATCATATTTAGACCCATATCTCTATAGAAATGAAGCTGGCCTAAACTATCCCTTTCTGGACAGTAATATTTCAGCGGGACATGCATATGCCGTATACATATCTCACCTAGTAGAATTTACTGCATCCTTAAATGTGACCATTTCAATCAACGTCACAAAACATTGTTGCAGAAACTTATAAAACAGGGCTATACCACCAAGCGCCTCCACTCAAAGTTTCTCAAATTTGGCGAAACATATCGTATGCTGATATCAATATACGAGCGTAGCGTGCAAGATCTATGGCGGGACGTTTCGTAACTTGTGGCTTCCTCCGCTGAACCCGGGGCTAGGGGCCGTATGAACCCATGACTTCAAAATCCTCATTTTGAACTGTCACAATCAAAGCGTGATTGAGATACATCATTCTCTAGATGACGATTCTACAACGAATATCATATGGATTAAAAATATTGATTAGCGATACGGATTTGATATTTTTGGAACATCATACGGTCTTGCCAGCATCATTGTAAAATGGACGACGGCTGAATTATGAATGACGGACCAGACGCTTAAAATTCATGACATCTTTTCTCGAACCATAACATCGTCGGGGCACAAGTTTTCAGCGAAAGACCGTAGCGAAATCAATTCACGTAATTCCATATTGTGACTTATGCGGTGACTTACGGCGAAATAGCAGTATAGTACACCCTATTTTGTTTTTTCGTTGTATCTATACTCTGCATCAAAAGGTCGGTCTTCCAGTTAATTTTCCTTCAACCATAGGTATCAGCCGCCCATGAACGGTGACTCGAAGCCATGGATGGGCCACGGTACATCATTCCACCAATTTTGCTAAATTCGATTAGCGAAGACCGTCATGTTGGTTGCCATGCAAGCTTCGTGGCGTAGGAATACTATAGCAGTGAAGCGACAGAATGACATTCCATTCAATTCACAAATCCAAAATGGCTCTTCCTGCTCTTCCTTCTCGCATTAAAGCGTCTCATTGAGCTACTATTTCCTTGTCGAGGTCAGATATTTTGTTCGGTGTACTTAATTTATATTACTGTGCGTCATATAAACCATTTTTTCTAGGATATATGCAAAATTATTACCACGAAAAGTGTTTGCCTATTGCCTATCTTCGATATCATGTTCCGCAATCGTGTACATGGTTATTGCTTTCAGATATCCTTGCTTCTTTCCACGATTGTATGTCCTCTCAATCTGACACTGGGATGTCAAGTATTTGTTCTGTAATTCCGATCTCTAGGAAAAATATGTCAAAAATTAGGATATGTTTTCCATGTATGGCACATACGACAGACGACCATTCAAATGAATTGGACATGCAGTTATATATCATTTTGGGCTTTCCAAACCATTCATCCCTTATCCATATTATGTCTTCGCTGAGACACCCACCATATTCATTATTCAAGTCACGATTAAAATATCTTTTAACTCATAAGAATTATTCCTATCAACTCTGAAAATTTCAAGATACCGTCAAATTCCACATATTCTAACTTACTCATCTACACTAATGTATACGCATGTAAATGTTGTCATAATACCTGCTCATGTTAATGTAATATGCCACATGTATAGTAGTTACTATAATTATTGTATACATGTAATATTATCTTTGTATATATGTTACATTAATCTTTTACAAACAATAACCGATGTCTCATAACTTCACCTTAACTATATATAAATATTTATTTTCATATAATCGTGCAAAATTTAATATTTAATATATTTCCGGGATATAACAAGCCCCTAGGGGTTTTATTCCCTCCATCCGCAGCACTATGTGTTTTATCATTGAATTGTACATTGTTTTTTATATTGCTGTTATATGGTGAATAAATCAAATCAAATCATCATATACATACATAGATATAACAGATATCCAATATCAGACACATACATACCAATCAGTGGTATCTTTGATAGTATTTTTCTATAATGACTTTCACATTATGTACATTTCTGATTTGAATTTCTTAGAAGTTATTTTCACTATAACTATGTTCGCATATTTCGTACACCATCCATATATGTAAATTATAAAACACAATCAGCCATTATTTGCCCCAGGACCTGCATACTAGGTCATTTGGTCTGGCATAAACTTGACGAGGTATAGGTACTGTTCTCTGTACATTGTAAGATTCCAAGATAAGAAAGCGAAAGTCGTTTCCTATACCATCTGGCAATTACACGAATGAATAATTGTGAGTGATTGGGATTTTATGTGAAGAAGACCATCACGTCTTGCTCACATCTTGGGAAACTCCTGACTGCTACTCTCTTGTAAGAAACCATCATGCACATTTGGAATTAGTGAAAACTGTCATACAAAATAGCTATTTTGATTATGGACTCGGGAATTCTGTTATGGACGACGGCTGAATATTGAATGTCGGATCTGACGAATGTTATTTCAATGTTGTTTCCATCAGGAACCGATAATATATAGTTTCAAATATTGTGCGTGTATTTAAAAAAAAAAAAAAAAAAAAAAAAAAAAAAAATTCCTCGAGTTTTCAGGTATAATTGGTAAGTGTTTTTTTGGTGTGAACACAATAAATTTTACATTTAGAAGAAGGGCCAATCATTTTGGCATGCTATCCTATATGTAAACACGGAATGCCAATGCTATCTATCATCCATAAAGGAAATTGCATTCCTGACATTTGGTCTGTGTATGTATTTGACCCGTGGTGTATTGTATGAACAGGTTAATACGGAGTAATGTGAATACTATACCAACTGAATACACATCCAAAAATCAAATCACTCAAATTTACCTGCAAATGACCATGCCATTTTTTTTGCGAAGAAATGCTATGTTCTGGGAGAAACACGCTTTCGCCTGAAATAATTCCACTATTCTTCCTTGAGTTGATGCATTTTCAATTTTCGGCCAAATTATTTGCAATAATCCCCTAACAGCCTAAATTTCGACTGATTTGTTCAGAGAAAACCAATCCATTTCCCCTGAAATTAAATTGTAGTCTATTGTCCTTCAGTGAGACGCAAGCGTACTTCAGTAATTTTCCTCGGATGATTTAAGGGTGCGCGCATCATCTGTACGTGTGGGTATATGAACACGTGCACATCGTCAATGCATTGTGTTCAGATCAACATATGTCCCACTGCTGTAATATATGATAGGTGACATAATTGTACCCGAACATGGTGATATAGGCGTACCTCCACATGTTGATTCGAGTGAGGATGGTTCGGTGTGGGTGTGTGGGGGGAAAGAGACGCGGACTCCTTCCTCGAATTCTAGAGGAAGCTGGCTATGTGCTGGCTTATATGGTATCAGTCGCAGAAACAAGGATAACAAACCCACATATTATCACTTTGTGTCCAATTGATAAATATCGTTACTGTAATTTCCCAAGAAACATCCGACAGAATTTGATATTTAGATATGGAATGAACAAAATTGAGTCGACGGAATACATTGCAGAAGTGACATTAAAAACAATCAATGTAGAGTTGTGAAGGGAATTGTTGGAACCTCGAGTATACTGTTACCGTATTTTCATATCGGAAATCCACCGCAGAACACTGAGGCTATGGCGGAAATATTTTTATTCCAGGAATATATCGAATTCATACGATTTCACACAACTAACGTAAGAGAAATCTATGACTGTTACTACCAGGTAGTGTGTTGATGACTTTCACCCTCCTTCGTCTCCCTCCCCCAAGTAAAGGACATGAACTATCATTACTCTGTCTTTAGTTTTTACTTAGTCTTATATATCAACATTCTTGAAAAAATAAATTAAATTTCAAATGTAAATAGTGCAAATCGAAAAGGTGTAAACATTGTATGGTGGAATTATCCAAACTGTTTTATTAATTTTAACAGTAACCTGTTCTCTCATGATTCAGTCTAGACATCTGAAAATGTTGGTTAGTCAAAATCTAACTCATTTTTCTAAATAAGATCTAGTTTCGGAATAAAATCATTATAATTTATAGAAAGCAACTTGACTGATCTTCTTCATTTACATTATATAAAAATTCGATTCAAAGAAACTACACGAGAATAAGAAAACCTGATGCAATTATTTGAGTATGAGTTGTCTTTCACCCATCGGAAAGTATCATTGAAGTTAGCAACATAGGCTAGTTTCCTGCAAGAGAGAAGCGGTCAAAGACATCGTGATGTTCCAATAAGATCAAATCCGTATCGATGATCAGTATTCTTAATCCATATGATATTCGTTGTTGTCGGGAAATTACACTATAATTTTGGGGTGCATAACAAAGTCTTCTTGTGAGGTGTGAGGTCCACATACCTTGAGATTTCCTCGATTTTGCCCAGATTTTGCCCAGATCAATGTTTGCTTTCTGGAGCTATTAATAGTACATTTATATTTTGGAAATATTTATTCTAAAGAAGCCTCTGTAATTCGCTTGGGTGTGTGAACTGAAGCCTAGAATTTTACAATTTTCCGAGCTTATAGCACGCGTTTTTGGGGTAGTATAGAAAGTGTTCATTATTTATCAGACCTTATTCGAAACCGTGAAGTAGAACTATGAACGCTATCGGCTGTAGTTACTGCTCTTGTGATTAAAACTATACTGAGTAGAATAGTTCATCCAGTTTACTTTTCAAGAATTTAATACAATCTTCCAGCTGGTATTCATCTCAATTCTCGTTGAATCGAGCTCGGTCGGCGATCTAAAATATTTTTTTTGGCGGAATTTCTGATCCTTTATTCGAAGTACTGTTACAGCTATAACAAATCTGTATATGTGAAAGTATTTCGTGGGTCATTAAAGAATTTCCGCGTCCGAAATCCAAAGACCTAGTCTGTGTAACGGCGTTAGTCCCAAATAAAAAAAAAACATAATACACAGCCTAGGCGGCTATTTTTCTGCAAGAGAGAAATGGTCAAGAAGGGCCTACTCTTCAGATTGTTTATTGACTGGAAATGTCACCCAGAGAAGGTGTTTCTATTAACCTGGCGCAAGGGCCATTCAATATCATGTGTTTTTACATCTCCATGGTGTTTAAATGAACAGTCACAATCAAAGCGTGTATGCGGATACACACTCTGGAAACGACTTGGAAATTCATTTGGATAAAGAACTGTGGTAAGTGATTGCGATTTTATGCATAGAACATTCTTGCTGACATAACTCAAAATTGATGACCGCTCCTCTCTTGTAGTAAACCTTGTGTGCTTTAGCATTGTTATTTCATACACATTTGGAAATGGTGAAAACTGTCATACGAAATAGGTTTTTCGATAAAAGGCGCAAAAATTTATGTGCGGACGACGGCTGAATATTAAATGTCGGATCAGACGCTTGTCATTCCCCATTGTCAACGAGCCCGAGACAAATGGCGCCGTCATTACTTATAACTTGGGCACCAGGGTTGCCAGCTGACTCGTTTATTACTAAGCTGAGCCATTCAATCACACAGCCAGGAACTGTAAAGTTTAAGAAAAAAGAAAGCCATAAAGAACAAAACTCGACAACTCTTTTCGATCACCCATCCGTTTTCAATTTGGGGGAAGTTATTCCATGTTATCCCCTGAGTTATGGATATGAAAAAAATGAGAAACGTCATATAGCTGCCATTTTTAAATTTCCTACGAAAACAATAAACCTACATATGTTTGTCGAATGACATGAACAAAGTTGCAGGAAACTAGCCTATGTTTGTATACTATGACAGTCTGTTTGAATTTGGTGCTAATGCTGTTATATGGAATATGGAAAAGGTCTTTGGATTATGGACGCGGATATTCTTTAATGGACGACGGCTGAATTATGAATGCCGGACCAAACGCTTGTAATCTGGGACTAACATTCCACCAGCAGAATCTTACCATATAATAAATTGGGGAGATATGCAAGCGACTGGAAAAGTGATGACGTCTGGCGAGTAAAAGCAACCATAATGACTCCAGAGGAAATCTTTCCTCGGCACTTATATTCACACCCGGAAATACGGTGGATTTTCGGACTTGGCCTCCGTAACTCGGTCGCGCTATTATTGCAAATGTTCATGTGGAGAATATGAAGTATCCCCACGGCCCCTAGCACCGGCTTTAGCTGAATTAGATACGCAACTCGGGAGCTGTGATGACAGATCAGCTCAAACAAATAGCTCACCTGGTCTTAATATATGAGCATAGAGGACGTCTGATGGAGTAAACGCCTCAACATGTGGTAAACCTGATAAATAAAAAAATACCCCAAAAATTTATCTGCAATGCCCGATTTCGTACTGCGTAAGTGTCCCACAAAAATAATAAACCAACATATATTTGTCGAATGACATGTGCAGAGGGCGGGCCTCGGAGACTAACAGTCCACCAGCAGAATCCTATCATATACAGGTGAAAATTGGAGCGATATGCAAGCGGTGGAAAAACGGACGACTAAAAGCAACCCTATGACCCCACAGGAAAGCTTCCCCCAGCACCTCGCATTCAGACTCAAGAATACGGAGGATTCTCGGACGTGACCTTTGTTGTCTCAGCCGCGCTTTATTGCAGCTATTCTAGTGGAGACTATGAAGCATGAGCTTCATAGTCCCTAGCACCGGCTTGAACGCAAGATCGGGAGCTGTGATGACAGATCAACTGAACAAATAACTCATCTGATCTTAATGGATGAGCAGTAAATGCATGGGTAAAACTGGTGAATGAAAGAAAAACTAGCCTGTGATGCCCCACGTCGTACGACTCAAATTTCCCAACAAGTGGAAAAATTTACGACATCTGGCGACTGAGGATCACCCATATGATTCCAGGGAAAGCTTCCCTCGTCGCCTCACATTCAGATGCGAGAATACGGTGGATTCTCAGACGTGGCCTTTATATCCCAGCCGCGCTTTTGGACAAAATACTTTTGGGCAATTTTACGCATCACAACTGGTGAACAACAACTACAAGTTGTAAGGCATTTTCACAACAGGCGAATCAGTGCCGTGCTGCATCCCTTATTCGGCGAAAACACTTGTTATCTAGACCTGATTCTGATTTTTGACGCAGGACAGAAATACGTTTTCAGAAGCATCTGTTTTATAAATGAGATCTTTGGATTATGGACGCGGAAATTCTTTAATGGACGACGGCTGAATGACTAATCACAAGCTTGTATCTATATCTTTTTCTTCCACCTAAGGAACAATTTGTTAGTTTTGTTATAAATAAATAGTGCCAGACTCCGCTAACAGGTTCAAATGATCAGCTGGATAAAGAATAATGGTCAACGATTATGATTTTATGCAAAGAACATAATTATATCTTATTAGCATCATTGGAAACTGCTGACCGCTTCTCTCTTGAAGGAAAGCATATTGTGTTTTTATTCGTTTTATTTCATATACATTTGTAATTGGTGCTAACTGTCATACGGAATAGGTCTTTCGACTATTGACGCGGTTTTTTTTATGGACGACGGCTGAATATTGAATGTCGGATCTGACTTGCTACACAAGGTATTGACGCCTGAATAATTATTACTTATCGTATATGGAATATACTTAGTGGGCGGTTGAACTGACGTGAGTGGCTCAAACCTCAACCTCAAACATAGTGTTATTTTTAGTGCCGCCAGCTTCTCTATACCCACTGGGAGTATTACACTCATCAACATCCTTTACCGCAAAACTTATCAATGTAATTCTCGATCAGTTATTAACTGCATGCATACTGACGTATAACGCAATCATGCAGTTAAACTGAGTAGGAACAGCCATTGGGACGAACCACGTACTAATGAATTACCATGAAGAACAAATGGACCAATTTGCCCAATTTGAAATACAATATATGAATTTATTTTCAAAAACATATCATATTTAAATAGAGTGGGGGGAAATTTAAGTATAAAGCCTAGCTGCATATTCCTCCAATTTAACTCTAAACTGTTTAATAGAAGTTACCGCTATTTGGAACGCCGAAAGGAACCACTAGATGAGAATGAACCTATTAAGAGGAACAACAAAAGGTAAATATATATATTTAATATATTACAATTGAAAGGAGAGATTTTAGGGGATCCAGCACCAGAGATCAGAGTCCTAATTTGAGAGACCTTGGAATATCATCATTTTCTCGCGTTTTGACGCAGTTCACGGCAGAAATTTAGGAAAGAATATTACATTTTAAGTGCACTTATCGGAGCAATTCAGTCACTTTTGACTTGTGGATTTGTAACTACTACATATCCATTAGCTTAAGATTCCGGGATATCTAGCGATAAGATTTTCGACGACTTGTCAGTTTTTGTTCAACTAAATTACAATAAATACTCACAAAGGCAAGGATATTATCTGCAAGATATTCATTCAGCGGTTTAGAATGTAGCTAACATTTTGTTTTTCTATTCATTACAACCAACATGGTGAAAGTATAATCTTATTTAAAAAGTATCCAGCCTTTACAATTTAACGTCACGAGCCATTTCTGTAAGTATATATTTATATTGATATTAAATACGAAATACATACAGTTTTTGCAATCAATATGTTCAAGGAACAGTTTCATATATAATATGTGACTAGCCAAATTTTGCCGACCACTGATCAGTTTGGTCAAATTAGCGAACATTTGCATTCAGGATATCCTTAAAACGTATATAAAGATTGCACTAGCAAAATTGTTGTACGATTTGGATCGCGACATAATTGTTCCTTATCATACTAAAATCTAACCCATACATGTGCCAAATTTGGCAGGTAATTGCTCAGGGAATACACAAGGAGAATGTATATTCCACAGAGATTCTCCAACAGTTACTGACATAGTCTAAATATCTTCAGATAGCATTTTATAAAGGTTACTGTACAATTGTTCATGTATATGATACGTTATTAATCAAGTAGTTTAGTATTTCATGTACTCGTGCTTATAACATTGAAATACACAAACTGGCCATTGGCTGAATACAGATCACTGTAAATAACATGTTTAGGGCTAGAACACTGAAAGCAAGTTCAGTTTGATCACGTGTTTAAGCTTCGACGTGTTTAGGTTTCAAATACGTAGGTGGTATTTCATGTTTTATAGCCATTTGATTTTATAATGCTGTTACAATACCGCGAATGGAGAATGTAAAATTCCATACAAATTATTTGGGGTCTGCTGGAGAAATTGGTGCAGTTCGAGAAAATTAGACTGCATTATTCTTTGACGAGAAACTGCAGCGGGCACTCTAAGGTTTAAGCAATGGATAGGCGCTGTCATACATGACGGATTGTGGATGAATTGTGAAATGTTGACCTTTTTTTCAGTATCAGTTGCGATTAGTTGTTTATAAATTCATTAAATTCTTTCTGTAGTTGAGAAGAAATGTAAATCATTATGCAATATCGAAGCCAGCAGATTAAAACAAATAAAGTTTGGTGCACCGTTTCTCTGCGAGAAAGTTCAGGAATCTTCGTCTACTTCGATCAGATGTACGAGGTCTCAACGTCAGTTTAACCACAGTCTTCATAATACATTTTTTCCATAACTTAATTCGCGAATTGTATACATTTTTTTCCGTGATCACCATAGTTTCTCTCATTTTTTTTAAGATAAACCGTTTCCCTATTTGTGATTTGTAAGACACAGTGCTTCGATATATATTCTTGCTTTTTCAAAGAAACTCAGGGAATAGGGAATTGTCTTGATGAAATTCCACAAGGCTACCCTCCATCAAAAATACACACTCTTTCACCAATGCATTGGCATGCCATCGAGCCTATAATTCCGTTCTGTTCTCTTTAGGCACCTCGCCAAAGTTGATCACTTTCTCTATTTTTTTTTCAGTCAGAATAGTTGCTGATGTAGAAATGCAGTTTGCACGACGTAAGGTCAATGAAATTAATCGTTGTAAAATCGTAAATGTTACATCTATACTTTATGAAGAAGCCGCTTTGGAACACTATTTATTCCGCAGAGCGTAGTCAGTATAAAACTAACTCACCAAGCAAGCTGGGCTCGAAAACCAAAGCCATGCGGCTTTATTTCACACAGTTACCGATCTCGGCTGCCATCTTTAAAACCAGATCAGGTTGACTAGAAGTTATCGCAATTGCCACAAATTGCTTTTTCATTGGAATTGTAGTTTTCGAACTGGATTTCGCGACCCATCAACACAATGCTTTATCTATATTTCATCGTACATTTCTTTATTCAATTCATAGATTTTCACGAAGTATCGGCTGCCTCTACCTTAAATATTCTTTCTTTCTTATTTGTGGTATTTCTTGTTAATTATTCGGAGTTCTGTATTTTGATTGGATAAGCTGTTGAGTCTCATGACCTGGTTTTAAAGACGGCTAAAAAAAGTCGAAAGAGTGGTCAACGTTGGCGAGGTGCCCAGAGAGAACACAAAGGAACTATAGGCTCGATGATATGTCAATGGGTCGGCTAGAGCGTGTATTTTTGATTGAGGGTAGCCTTGTTAAAATGTCATCAAGTCAATATTTCGTTCGCTAATTTTTATCAAGATGGTTACCCCATAATGAGACCATTCGAAACCATTCAAGGTGTTGTGTATATATATCAAAAATATATATACGTACATTTCGGACGACAAGTTCAGACAACACCAGAATCGGACTAATCCTACACCTATTCCCTGTGCGAAGAAGCGGGATATGCAAATTGGATATTTTAGACGACGTGAACACGAAGAACAACAGAGATAGGTTGACACGATTACCAAAATGAACCATATCGCAGTATTTCAGTAGAGACATCCTGGTCCGATATATTATTGATATATATATATATATATTTATTTTTACTATATATTGTTCCACTTGTAAATGTTCTCCACTTTCACAACTGCAGCCATGTTGAACTCGGATAGACCTTCCTGTGTCCTAAAAGTGAGAGATATTTTACAAAATTACAAGTACAAAATATTTCTGAGGTTGTGCTCGCATATTATGTCGTAAATGTACAATTTTTATATTTAACAATGTTTTCGTCGAACTCGAGGAAATTAGCAAAGAATCGTATATAATAGTGTATCATTTGTACAGTCCGACAGGTGACGCTTGTTGCTTTCGTTCTCACCTCAAATTTGATTGGATCCCATTGCTCTCCGCACGGTACGAGGGAAGATCTTCCTGTGGTTAGATCGCCTTTGAACAGTGCCACGTTATCGAGTTTGAACAATACCATACTGCCGATGTTGAACGATATCATGCAGGCGATAAACGATACTGTGAACAACCAGGTAAGTCATCAATAACAAAAAAAACCCAGATAAATTGTTTTCAAGTTCCTCGACGCTATTTGTGTAGAGCGTAGGATCATCTGCATATATGTCAATGTTATTTTGTAAAATATAAAGGCAAATCATTGATGATCATAAGAAAGAACGAAAGTCCTAATAAGGACCCTTGATGTACCCCACAGGTGACGGATCTTCCATTGCTGTTTTTTCCACAAACGTTTACCATTTGTTTACGGTTTAACAAATAAGATTAAAAAAAGTTTAGAGACTCTCTTGAACAGTCATATTAACCAAGCTTTTGAAGAAGTACTCGATGACTGACAAGGTCAAAAGCCCTGCGCAAGTCAATTTCTTGGTTCATTGCACCTGTGCGAATCATTTATTAGTTTAAACAATATTTTATTTCCATAATAGATATAATGGAAATGGGGATTGGTGAACAGGCAAAGCCTATATAAACCCATCTCCCCAAAATCATTTATTGCTAAGAGAGATCAATACGACATGTAAGTCGATCCACTGGGAAGCTATGTCAATCAGAATTGTATCCAACTGTACGTATCAAATAAAAAAATCAGTAGCTAATCGCTACATTTACTTAAAAATTAAATCCAATTGAAAATACACATACACCCAGATACCATGAGCAGCATCACCAGTCAAGCAGATAGTAGATAAAATCATAGATAAGCATAAACTAGTTATCATATGGAAGATACCATCAGCACCACCAGTCAATCAGATATTAGATAAAATCGTAGATAAACATAGTCATAATCATATGCAAAGATGGAAGTTATAGGCAATTTGCTAACGGACATCGTCGCTATATGTCTGAAGTACTGCTAATTAACTCTAAATTACTCACTTTCAACACGTCTCAGCAGTTATGATTGACGCCAGGCAGATAGCCTGACATCAGACAAAAATATTCTGGTTACTACTAGCTGAATATATTACTGACGGATTTTGTCTGTCGTTTATCCCCAAACTCTAAGAGTTTAAAAAATATATATCTATTCGATTCAATTGGAAGCGAATCTCTAATTAGTTGAAACGTATCCTACTCATAAACTATTTAGTTACCGTTATGACATTTTTATATTTACGATTGTTAAACTGTATACCAATTCGTCAAAAGGCCTCTGAATCAAAATCTACATCAGCGCAAGCTGGTTTCTCCTTATAGAGAGAAGCAGTCAACACTGATTAATGAGGCAAGTGAGACATCAGGAGTCACATAATTTCACTGAGTATTCTTTCTTTCCCATGAATTTTCAAGTAACTTTTAGAGTAGAACGTACAACGTATCTCACTCACCATTTAGTTGTAACGGATCATTTGGACACCATGGCGATATAAAACCGACACTCAAAGCAGAGTACGGTATGCGATGTAAGATGGGAATAAACCCTTTGTGTGATTTATTTTCTAAATCCAACCTCTGCAGAATCCCTGCAGAAATTTTCTAGAAGATTTCATATTTGATGCCAAAGAAATTCGAGTAGAATACAAGGCTAGATAGGTTTAAGTGTAGCGAGTCTAGTTATTCTGTTATTCCACCCTTATAGAAGTATTCTTTTCACAAAATATGGCATAGATTGTGCGCTAACGAAATGATTTGTTGGGATATATGGTGAGCCAACTTCTACTTCGGTCTAATTGATCAGTCGAAGTATGGTACTATTATTCTGAGATTATTGAGTCAATCGGTTGAATCAGTCATTATCATTTATAGTGAACAAATGTTAAACACATTTGGATACAATTACATAACGTTGAAACGGCCCCCTGGGATCTGATTAAGGGAAGTTAGGCTCGACCTACGAAACCAGGATGAGACTTAAAACAGGCTGGTAGGCTTTTCTGTCAGTTTTTCCTTCTATTCGACTGCTTTCAAGAATTAATGGTAACTCTTCTCTCACTAATATAACTGAATTTTGTTCATTTTCAGTGTTCCGAAATTTCGTATCCACGTTATCACAACGTATCTACCTGCCGTCTATACACAGAAAGGCTTGCTCACGAGGTTATCATAGATGATAACATGACTGTGGACAATTTCCACGGACAGTGTCTATCTGACAACACAGCACAGGTAAGCTTTTATAAGAAAACAGTGGATCCATAACTGTTCGATAATGAAGTCGATAAGTCTTCCTATCGATCTCCTGTTAATCGGTATATGTCTTGTGCCATATTCGACACTTTAGATCGTAAATCCTGGTAGCATGGTCCCATATACTGTATTTTTAGTTCTTCATATATTGATGTTGAGTATGTTACAAACTATTATTGTAGTATTTTATTGTGCTGTGACGAATGCAGATTCTGCGGGTCAACATTTAAATCATGCAAATTATATGTGCATGCTCTTTGTTCTGCTGCCACTGGTGAAAGATGATATGCTTACAGCCTGGTGAATCTTTTGTCATTGAGTGAGTGAGTGAGTGAATAGGGTTTAACGTCGCTTTTTGTCATTGATAGATTCTACAGCCATATTAAATCGAGTGTTATAATAATATAGTACAAGCGTCTAGTCCGTCATTCAATATTCAGCCGTCATCCATTAAAGAATTTCCGCGACCATAATCCGAAGACCTAATTCATATAATAACATTAGCACAAAATCAAAAGGATAAATTGTAGTTTATATAAATGTAAGCTGAATGTAAGTCTGCTTGGCCAAGTCTGGCCAAGGGTCCAGGTTTCATGATATTGACTCCGTCACAAGTTTATAAGTGTTTTATTATGCCGAATTTATTAACTGCAGTGAATTATCGCTATGACGCCATACTAGCGCATGGTGCTACTACTCCTTTCCAAAGAAGCTATTTCATGTATTTGGCGAATACTTTCTGCCATGCAGCTGTGTGTTATCAATCAGATACAATTTTATGAATAGTTCATGGATAAATCTACAAAGCTGCTTCCAATCTGACTAGAATAATATTGAGAATTTAAACATTCACACGCGTTTCCGAAATGTACGAGGTAAATCATGGGTGTTTTGTTACAATGTAGCCACTGGCTTTACACACTTCATTCATAAATCCTATTTGGGTCATGGTGAACTCATTTGATTGGGTGACATCGACGGAGTAAAGTTACTCCAGTTTTGAGATGAGAATGAAATGGATTACTCGGCAGTGCAGACAGAAATTTACTTATAACACATTATTATACCGCTCGAATATTCAGGAGACCGAAACGTATGCTTACCATCGAGGAACGGGAGTATTTATCTCCATCCTTCTTTCTCAACTCAGCAAAGAATTTTATAGAGGAATTCGCCAAGTTGTTCTTTCGTTATTGACGAAAGACTATCGAATTCAATATTTTTTGCTTGACAGTAGACCCGTGATATTGATATAGACGCCTGTATATCATTTTATGCGTTCTTACTGTCCCTATTTTGTAACAGTTCTTGTAGATTTCCATCGGACAAATCTACGAAGCGACCACCGTCAGCCATGTTGCAAGCAGACGGTACTTGTAAACAGTGATCACGTGAAATACAATATTGACTCCGGACCTCACACGCTCCGCCTGACACATAAACAGCTGGGTCAGTGATTGAAAAATATTGACTCGTGGCTGGGTATATTTCGACCAATGAAATACAAGAAAACCCTCATGAATATTCAAGAGGCATAATAAAGGTTTATACGACCCCTAGCCCCGGGTTAAGCGGAGTTAGACACAAGTTACGGAGCGTACCGCCATAGATCTTGCATTCTACGCTCGGATTTTGCTAAGCATGCGATATGTATCGCCAAATTTGATCAACTTCGAGTAGAGGCGCTTGACGATATAACCCTGTTTTACAAGTTTATACAATAATGTTTTGTGATGTTGATTAAAATCGTCACATTTAAGACAGGATCCCTCTAGTTATTACTGTCCAGACAGGGATAGTTCACGATGTCGAAATTGTAATCATCTCTTTTGTCGTAAAGTCGACGAGAGAGAAGGCCCGCTTAGAGCCATCATGCTCAGTGACATCGGCATTATAAGAGTCAAACGGGCTGATTATTTTGGCAGATCGAATTATTCCTAAATGCAACTTAAATTATATCCATATCACATTTATGGAGTTTTAGGGTTGAAAGATATAAATATATTATGTTATTATATTAGTATGTTATTATATTATACACAGTGACGGAGTACAAATTAAAGTGAACAATTAACCAGAGTAACAATAGTATATACATTTGAAACCATGAGTGGGTGAGGGCTAAACAGTCAAAAGTTAACACAGATTGCGTGATATATTGTAGATGGTGTACTGCTAATGCGGGAAATATTATGATGCAAGAAAGTGTGCAAATAATGTGGTAATGCACAACGACATGCATATAGTGCAATGTATAAAAGAACATAGTGCAATGTATAGAAGAACATTATTGCAAATAACTACCCGTGGGATTCCCGGGTGTGAAATGGAATAGGACTCAACGTCGTGATATGATTGAGATATAGTTGAGAGCGACGTTAAATCATATTCACTCACTGGCTCCTTACTGTAAATTAGCGTTGATTATACCATTCGTGAAGAGTAGCTACACTTACTTGGGTTAAGTCAGCACAAGACATAATCGGGACAAATTTTCATAATATAGAAATCGATACAGAGAGCAGATACTCTATGAAATAGAAAGATCCTATCTTTATTAAATTTGTTAGATGATGAACCAAAATGACATTGATTATACACCGAGCAACCAGATAGTTTATCTCTCTCATGATCGAATTCACATCAAATATATTACGGGAATCTACACGGAATGGGGGACTTGCGTAATACAATGCACCCAATCAGCTGCCATGATTATACCCACTTCCAGTTTGTCCATTTCGAACCTTTCTAGTCTAAGAAGCCAATCAACTTCCAGAATAGCAAATTCCGTTTTATCATCTGCCCGCATTGTGCATGTCAAATGCGTTGCCTATATTCGTTAAAGCGCCGTGATTCATTATATTTCATTTCTGAGATATAACCGCATTAACAGGCCTCCAGTCCGACAACCTTGGTCACTTACATCGTTTCCATGATGATAATCGCAATACAAACGTCAAATTCGACATCCATTAGCCAGTTGTCATCCATACAGATTGTCCGTATTTATAATTCCTCAACCACACCACACCATTAGCAACTAAATCTATTCAGGCATAAAATGAAAATATAAATATTAACATGAGCTGGTTGCCTGTAAGGGACGTTATTTACTACTCGCAATTGTGTTAATTAGGAAGATGATTATCGTTTCTTATCTGGATGTATAACACTGTAGTTCTTGAAACCGTTAATCGTTCATGATATTTTCTTTGTTGATTCAGTCCATTCTTGATGCAACGGTAAAACACTTGAAGATCCAATTTAAGCTGCTAAGTACAGTCATAAATGACATGAATATAACAGAGGCTGGATTATTGCTGGAAGCAAGGAAAGATGTTTGGGAAATTTTCGGGAGATCGGAGTTGTCAGAAGTTGTAAGTAAAGCAATGCAATTATCAGCGTCAATTATTATTATTATTATTATTATCATCATCAATTATTATCAATTATTATTATTATTATTAGCAGCCTACAGATAGTAATCATATACGGTGTTTGTGTTATAATGGTCTTGTTAATAATGTTTATAATTTCGTTTATGTAGTCCGAAACATTAAATTATATTCACGTTCAACTTTGATAAAGTTATCTCAAAATGGATTTGTCTCATTGGGAATTTTATTGGAAATAATTTAATTATTAGGCATAATAATATGATACGGATTGATCGAGAGAAGGTTGTTCATTCTAGAAATCGGTGGCTACTCAGAGTTTGTAACCTTCTTCATTGTCGTTGTAACACTCTCTGACTGCATTGGTTCAAAAACACGGGACGCATACGCATTCAATCTTCATCGATTTTGATTGGCAAAGAATACCCATATCTGCATAGGAGAGAGATAAAAATGTCATCTAGTATATCTTATAACAAATTCGAGGTATAGATGTTCAAGTTTTTGACAAGAGCACACGGTATGGCGTGTAATTTATCTGTGAAATATTGACCCCGCTCCGCTCCGTTAGTAACGGAGAGTGCTGATTGGCCGACAACCATGCGCACAAAACCTGCGAGCCGCGTTTTTAAGCCCAATGCAATCTTATAGGTATAACTGACAGCAGACGATATAAATCCGATGCCATCATAATTCTCAGTGAAGAGTGTAATTATCATCATACTATGACTTTCAATTTTCTCAGCTTGGAAGGCGAACTTCCCGAAATGGACTGGATTCTTCTCCTTCTTCTCGATTCGTCGACAGGACAAAGGCGAATTGGAATATGGGCGCCCTGCAGAAATCTGTAGATGGACTTTCTGACTTGATGAAGGCTCTAGAGAGGGTCATGGATTATATAACAGAGCAGATTACTAATCAACATGAACCATGTTTCCTTCGGAATTTAATCGTATCTGGCATACACAGACAACAGAAATGATAATCCCGGTTCTGAAAGCACAGCCTATTTTTTGTGGACCATACGAGTTGAGACACGTCGATTGTGGTAAACTCCATTTACTGCCAACTTTATCGCCGATTTTGGGTGTAGGCCTACCATATCAGTTGGGACACGTCGGTTGAGGTAAACTCCTTTCACTCCCAACTTTCTAACGTATTATTCGTCCTTTCTTAGCTTGCCACGAACAATGTGCATTGTATTATTAACGGGCGTAATGGGATCATTTATTGGTCGCTGGGCAAAGTCGTACATTTAAGTAGCGTGTACGTGAAGAGGCACAGCGCATGCATTATGGCTGAATTATTGATACAATGAACAGCTTAAACAGTATATTGGTGTAAAATGCACTGTCCGAGAACTACAGTATCCTGGTGTGAAAGGCTCTCTTCCGGAAATACAGATTCTTGGAGTAAATCGTAACCTCTGGGAAGTTTAAACGTCACTATCCGGGAAATACAGAATCTTGGTGTAAAAGGCACTCTCTGGGAAATAGACTATCTTGGGGTAAAAGGTCTTACTCCTGGAAATACAGAATCTTGTGGTGAAAGGTACTTCCTGTGATAAAAACAGAATATTGGTGTATAAGGAACTCTCGCGGAAATAATGATGTAACAAACAATATTCCATAGGATCAATTAAATTTATTTGTTGGTCAGAGAGAAAACTCTGACAAAACTATAGACAAGATTGACTCGATGCGATGTAGTTATATTCTTGACTGATTATTGCACTTGTGGTTGGCGAATGTATAGACTGTAATACCTTTATCGCAATAGACGAATGTATAGACTGTAAAATCTTTATCGCAATAGACAGTTTCCTGGGGAGACACTCGCCAGTGAAGTGGACAATCAAATAACATAATGTTTAAATCATGACATTCGAAATGTGCAATGAGAATATACATAATGGACCCGGCGGCCATCTTGGATTGATAAGAAAAACCTAAGATATTCATCTCAGGAACTACATCGATGCGATACTTCATCAAAATTGATCGATAGGTCGAGGTATAAAAAAAACCCTCATTTGAAGATGCTCCGTATAAGCAAGTATGACTGCCATCGACCAATCAAAATCGACATATTTTCAAGTAACACATTTTAAATAAACAATTAAATAGGATAATAGTCAAATTACTATATCGGATATATATGCAATGAGAATATACATACTTGTTATCAAATTTAACAATGTTGATAAATAGTTTTATGGATATTTATAATGCATAGTTATATATATATATATCTATATTCTTAACAGATTTGAAATATACACAATTGTACCGGTTAAAGAACTCAAATACGAGCGTCGAGTCCGTCATTCAATATTCAGCTGTTGTCCATCAAAGAATTCCCGCGCCCATAATCCAAAGAACTAATTCACATAATAGCAATATCAACAAATCAAAAGAATAAATCATAGTATGCATACAATAGGCTAGTTTCCTGTGAGAGAGAAGCGGTCAACAGTTTCAATGATGCCGGCAAAAGCTCATCATGATTTTCCAAAAATATCAAATCCGTATCGCTGATCAGTATTCTTAATCCATATGATAAACGTTATAAAGTCGTTATCTAGAGTATGATATATCTCAGTCACGCATTGATGGCGACTGTTCATATGAACGCTATGAGAATCTTGAACTACACATGTTCATACGGCCCCTAGCAAACGCAAATTCAGCAAAATGTATATCTTGTTCTGAACACTATCTAAGAGGCTATTCACTATCATTTTATTATCTATAATTCCCATATTACAGGTGATATAATTGCAAACTTCGCGACCCTAAACATGCACCATATGCAGCGTTTAACTTTAGACCATTGCGGATTGTAATGCAATTAGACCATGACCAAATTGTTCTCATCCGGGCTTGGTAAGTCAACAATGTACACAACAATGCCTGAGTGTCACTGTTCCTTTATACACTGTACTATATACAAGCATCTTGTAAATATGTACCCATTCAGCTTTGTTGATGGCATCACATAGATGTTGCAACGTCACTAATTTAATATAATTTACATTCAAAGATCAGTCTTATGTCATTTGTACTATAGTCATCTTCAGGGATAATATAATCATATTCCTATAGATTTCCTGGCAGGGCCGTGTGTTTCACAATGTAGGAATATAATTATATTATCATTCGTACTGTATGTTTTTCATAGTGAACTGATCTGAGACTGGTGACTAAAGATAGCATTTCTTGAACTGCAGCGCTCTAAATGGTTCTGATACAATACACATCACGAAGTTGTACAATGTTGGTAACTAAAACCTGTCACAATATTTTTTGGTCATTATCTACAGAATAAACGCAGTCTTTGATATATGGTACTGTTTTGTTTGTTGTATATATATTTGTCGTTTTCATGAAATCTCCAGCATCATTCGCGACTGGGCGACATCCTTTGTGAAATCTTCAAAATCTATTAGTGATACAAATGAAATTGACCATGGATACATCTATTACATCGGAGGTCGTTTCATTCCCCAATCTAAAAAGTCACAACGTAGAGATGTTGACGTCAATGAGCCTCAAACCCGTCAAATTGAATGAAACCGACCGCAATACAGCATACACAGACGTCAATGATTACGAAATTTCCCATTGAAATAATATTAATGTCCGTGAGTCTAACTACTTTACAGAGATATCATTAACTGAGAATATTTAAAATAAATCTAGATGCTCACCGAGAACAATATTTTCTTTTGTAAATATTACATCCAAACATCTACGAGTGAGTGAGTGAGTGAGTAGGATTTAACGTCGTTTTCAACATTGTTTCAGTCATATCACGACGGTGCCTACATGTGCCAGAACACGAGAGTGTCCACAGTTCCTATTATTCTGGACACCGATCAGCCCAGTCAGTACAGCACCCGGTCACCCATCCAAGTATTGACCGAGCTCAACGCTGCTTAACTTCGGTGATCTGACGAGAACCGGTGTGCCCAACGTGATGCGCCGTACCAAACATCTACGAAATCGTATAGGACGCTGTGTTACATTTTAGAGACTTTTGTTTCTTTGTTTTTCTAGTTTATTGTTTTTTTTGCCAGGATGATCATAATGATGAACCCGTAACGCATACTTAGCACCAGACGCTATTCGGTTAGCGAATCTGACTGACCTATTTTCTAGTGGATGGAGAGGGGAGGACATAATACCTTAGGGAGAGCGTATAATGTTTTTTGCTAATCATATATGGTCATTCGCCTGGAACCTATAGACTTCAACGAGAATGAAATGTAATAAGCAGAACACCTCATCTAAAATCAAATCAAATCACAGTTGGACTTGGACTAATTCTTTTATGAATCAAACAAATAGAACATATATGGAATCTCAGAGAACCAGACTATTGATCCCTCTAATACTACTCTCAACTAAGGGGACATAATCGTATCCCGATTAAATATATGCTTTGTGTTGATCATCATTTCTCATAGCCTCGATGATGGTTCCTCCTGGTTCAGTTGGCCAAAAGTGAAAAATTGGCTTAGATTAGGTTTTCGTGAATAAGTAAATTATGTTTCAGATTGCAGGTATTATTTAAGGCTAGATTATGGAAATATTTGGAGGTTATAGATGCTATCTGACTCAATGATAGAATATTACAACTTATCATCTAGCTCAATAGCTTTATCGGCATGCCAAAATTTGCGCCATTCCCTATACTACCGTGTACTATACACAAGTTCGGAACTATTAAAAATTGTTAGACAAAATGCTTAAAAAGTCACCCCACCACCTAGAAATTGCTACAAAACATTAATGTTACAAAAATATGCGTAACTTTCCTATTTCTCCTTCAGAAATGAGCGAATTATACGACATATAATAGGTATTGTGTGTGGTAAGATTGTGGAAAACAGTGGTCACTATTCACTATGTCCATCAAATCATATGAAAGAGGCTTGAACTTGTATAAGATATACTTTTCCATCACGGGAAGAAATATTACAGCGAATCGACTTATAAACTGAATCGTTTCATCAGCATAAATGAATTTGTTTTATTCATACTACTGCGCGCCATAAACAGAGTCGGAATATCTGATTTACTGTTAGAAAAATTGCTTAAATTACTTATTACAAATTTAAAAAGCAAACTTTAAGAGTTTCACTATTTCTTTTTCGAAAAGAGGAAATTATGTATCATGTTATGTGTTGCATGATTGTGAAAAATGTTGAATCTGTACAAACTGACTTAATAGACTCGGTATTAGGCAATATATATATTATTTATTATCATACCAGGAAAACCAATCATAATATATCAACTGAATCACTTCATCATCACATCATCATTTGTGCCATCTATCCGATTATCGTTTGTAGAAAACAAGATTGGATTATCTGATACAGAGTTAAAGAAATGATAAAATGTTCACTACCACCCAAAATGAACTTAAAATCCTTAATTTTTCAGTCAATTGTAATTTTTTTTCGTCTAAAAATAACGAAATTGTGTCTCAATCGACTGGGTTTCCATATCTTATCGCGTAAGACAATAAGGGTTTTTCGAGCAGTACAGGTTAATCAATGAGAGAAAGACATGTTTGTTGCTACCTCTATTCAGTCCATGAAAGGAAAGCGTTGGATTAAGAACCAACCATCCAAGCTTCTTGAGATGATTCGCATTTTTGCTGACCTTGAAAAGATATTCCGGTGTTGTTCGCTGAAAATGATAGCCTGCAGATTAACACAAATTATTATATGTTACATGACGAAGCTACAAAGTTGATGAGTTAAAACATTGTGATTTTTCCTTCCGATTAGAAAAGAAAAATCCCAATATTTTCCCTGGATTCCAACCTATCTCTTGCATTCAGCGAAACAGACAAATCGGACATTACCACCAGTTCTCCCACAAAACAGTCCATAGCACATACGTATAAATTTGGAAAATAGTACTTTTTTGTTCTGTCTCACCACCACAAGGAAGTGTAAAACGTAGCATAAGTATTATTTACAAATGTGAAAATGCATCTGCGCATTGTGTACCAATAATAAGGTACGAAATTGGCAGGCATATATAAGAAATTAAATCGATCGCCAATAAAAGACCTATCGCTCGTTGAGGGAGGAGAGTGTATATCACAGGGGCTCGTTACTGTTTTTAATAGTTTAATTAGGTTTATTTGGGAGAGGGATCGAGTAATTTTTATTTACTCTAATATGTTTATTGGATGGGTCGACGGACTTTTTACTCCATCGATCCCTGGTCTTTATTTACTCTAATGTGTTTACTGAGTGAGTCGAAGAACTTTATTCACTTCCTCGATCCCTTCTCGAATACACCAAATTAACCTATTGACAACGGTAACGAGCCCACCGTGGCGCATTCTGAACCTAGGGAGCGTGCTTATTAAGAACAAGACAATGTTGAAAATCTAATGACTATGTACAATCAAAATGAACATGAAAAATTAACTGCAACATCCGAGATGTAATATTACACCTTCTCAACAGATAATCTGCGAATTATGCGTGGTTTTTCGGTCATTTGCTTTCAATAAGTGGCTTTTCATCGGGAATTGAGAGTTAAAATTTCCGCCAATAATTATTTGAGCTGAAATCATGAATAATATGTATTTATAATTTTACGTGGCATTCGGTAGATGTAACTAAACTGGTTATCTTAATGATGTAAACTTGCTTCATATATGGAGATCATGGAGATCATTTGAATAATTCTCAAAAATAATAATAATTCTCAATAATAATAATAATTCTCAATAATAATAATAATTCGCAATAATAATAATAATAATAATAATTCTCAATTGAATAATAACTCTTGCGGATGTTAAAATATTTTTTTTAGTAGAGTAAAAAGTATACTCATTGGGGAGGGATAAATTATACTCTGGAGTTGTAGAGTACCTTTGAAATATAATTCCAGTAGTGCCAGTTTGATTATTGAATACTGCTACATAACATGCCTAGTCTGTACAATTTTTCGATATTGTTCGTACCACGTCGAGAGATTTGACGAGACAAGATTTTATGCTGCAGATTGTTGAAATTAATCAATTTTATCTATCATTATTATGCCAATTTGCCAATGAATCAAGACCACACAGTCACTATCCCAAAGAAGAGAGTAGTTGTGTGCTGTTGTCCCACAAGGACTATCGGATCATTGTAGTGTATACCGCAAACCTTACTGTAATTGGTGAGAAAAACAATGCAAGAGAAAAAATAGCTACAGTTTGATTGTTTAAGGATTTCAGTGATACCCAGTGATATCATAGCGCCAGAGGAAACTCGAGCAAGACAGAAATACCCCAGACAGGAGAATGTAGAGTTGGATCGAATATCCGTCGAACATATGAGTGTGATGAAGTGATCGTGGCAAACTGTTCAAATTTATCTATAATTCTCCACACTGGGCGTTAGGGCAGGGGTGTGGCGGTGAATAAAGAAACAATAATGATCCCAGCATGAGTGCTCTGTAAATCTCACAGTGGATGACGTTATATTATTATCAAATTGTAGTCTCAACGTATCGATCGGATTGTAGAAAAACAATATACACAAATGTTTTGGATGGTATTAGGTTAATGTGGGGACACGCGAGATGCAATTTGAGACTTCATTTTTTGATCGATTGATACCAAAATAACATGTTTTTGTTGAGGCAAAAAGGCTTTATGATATAGTAGCTATCTCCTTTGTTTGTATCTCGGCTTTAGTTTTTCATAGGCAAGCTTTGTTCCTCTCCATTCCGTCTGTTTGTCCAATGCTACATCATTTCGTTCACGAGAAATTTCACTCCTGTTGCCAATAATTTACAAACAAAAGATACTCAAAGATATACGGCCCTACAGTATAGTATGCTAACAAATTTTTGAAACGACGTTACAACTCAATCACTGACTGACTGCTAAGAGATTATTATGTTTTATCCGGAATTTATTTTTGAACAACTGCAGATCTAAGTATTTATATTTGTCCATAACCAAATCTTTTATCGTAACGGCTCCGTCATTATGTCATCCACTTGCGTCATTCCATGCGCTCGGAGGAGCATAGTTGTACAATACTTTATTTGCTATAGACTTTTCTGCAATTCACCTTTCAACCATCTGCACCATGCCAATCATGACGTCCTGTGGCCCTAACAAGCCACCGTACATACGTCATTATCGATAGCGTTTGTTATATCCAAGAATCCATATCAATCACTCTTGTTCCCAAGGGTGGAATTATAAACACCCATATACATATAAATCCCACACTCTGGTTCCCATGGGTGAAATTATATCTGATCTGGAAAAGCTGTGTGGCAATTTTATCCACTGAATTTTCAGGAATTCGATATAGGATGGCATGTGTATGTCTAGACTACCCTCAACGCTCTGAAACAAGTGTCTTGCTTTTATAACCTTGGAATAGGAATATATTGACCAGCAGCCTAGCTAAGTCAACCGTGCAAGCCTACCACTATGGAATCTATGGGACAAAGTAACGTTCAAGAGCACAGTAAGCCAAACTCATTAGTGTGTCTCCTGAATTAAATTGTTTTAACAAAAAACGTTGCGGTTTCAAATACATATAACAGTTATTCGTTACAGAAAGCTTTGTGATAAGGTAGGTATATATACTTGATGTGCTGCTTGCCGGTTGTAGTGCTGTAATTCGGTATTACAATAGCTTGGTAAAACGAAAGAACACAAGCAAAAGGGTGTCGTCAGCTGTGATCAGTGTCCGTGCGATTTGGCCACTATTGGGTGAGAATTGAATCAATAAAAGGCCGCAGCCTACATCAAGCAATTCTTTTCGTTTCCTCAATAAAAGTGCCAACGTAAGTTGTATATTTATATTTTCCTTCTCGGTTTTATTGCTGTCACCCGCAAGAAGACCGCGACTGAATGAACGTTACTGTAGATGATCGACAAATTTGCAAACACTTTTTGACGCGAAACACTGAATAAGGGATAATCAAACAAGAAATGTTTGGCTGTATCATTACGGAAGCCACATGCATATGTAGTAGTATGAGACCGGTATATTATTAAACAGGAGGCACAGGTTGCTACAACCATTACGGAGACGGCAAATTACAACACATATAAGGGAAGTGGGAAGAGGTGCCGACATACTGACTGCGTCACATGACTTCACAGAATAGTCTTCTGGTTAACCTATTCTAAAGCACATACCAAGAATCTAACGATTCGTGATAGGTGTTGTATCTCAGGTACGCTTTTATTGTACCTGTTCATGTGGCAACTTGGATGATATGACCACACGGCCCCTAGCACCGGCATAAGCGGTATTAGATACAAATCTAGAGAGCTAAGATGGAAATGCTCTGACAACTCGTATACTGGTAATTGGTGAGCTGTTTCGCTGTGACAACTCGTACATTGGAGATTGGTGAGCTGTTTCGTCGTCGCATGTAAATGACGGCGTTTAACACAAAAGACTAGTCTGTAAGGCCCGATGTCAAATGCCAACAAATATCAAAGACCAAAAGGTCTGTACAGGGGCGGGCCTCGGGGACGAAACGTCCACCAGCAGAATCTCGCCAAAAACAGGAAAAAATTACAACACATAAAAGGGAAGTGGGAAGAGGTGCCGACATACTGACTGCGTCACATGACTTCACAGAATAGTCTTCTGGTTAACCTATTTTAAAGCACATGTCGCATGTTTTGTTTTGTTTCCTAGGACCAACACAGTTCCACAACCTCTACAACCACCGCAGAATATCACCAGAAATTACAAACTGTTTTAGTATTTGGATCCGCCTTCTATTCCAAACTCGATGAAAATCCTTGAAAAAAATGAATTTATTTATGTTGGTCTGTGGCTGTAACAATGTCGTCATAGATTTCAAGAAGTTGTGTAACGGTAGATTGTGAAGTAAGAAAGTCAAATTGGTGCTGAGAAATATCATGTTTAAGATAGTTAAATATACACTGCGCTACTAGTCGCTCCATAACTTAACTAAGACAGCTTAGGAAAGAAATTGTGCGATAAGTTTGAGTGAACTATCAGCTTTCTTACAAATCGTTATGACGTTTGAAGATTTCCAGCGGTCAGAAAAAGACCAGAAACATGATGACGTTTAAAGAAGCGCGCAAGTACCGCAGTCAAAATTGTTTTGCTTTCACGGAGCCATCTGGGTTCAATTTGATCTGGACCCACAGTTTTCCTGACATCAAGATTAGAAAGGATTTCAAATACGTCGTTAGAAATCCTTTCTAGTCTTGATGTCACAAAAGCTGTTGGTTCAAATCAGATAAGTCCCAAATGTCTCCGCGAAGGCAAAACAAGTTTGACTCCGGTACTTTCTTGTATCACCTTGGAATAGGAATATATTGACCAGCAGCCTAGCTAAGTGAACCCTGCAGGCCTACCGCTATAAAACCTGATAAACATGCTGGCGGCAAGTGCCGAACAAAAGAAAATATGCAAAGAAATTTCACTCACACATACCCCATCTTTACAAGTCCAAGTAAATCCTAAATCCTCGCAGAGGGTTTACCTAGACACTTTTGGTGGTTCGAATGAGTTCTTTTTCGATGCATCTATCAAACAATCTCGTACATTTCATCCCCCGCGCTTGTTTTGAATTAGCATGTCGGTGTCCCAAAGGAAGGTTTTTTCTTAACGGGAAACATCAAACAACGGACAATAAAGTATATTGAATTTCGGAGGGTAACCCATCCAGCGGAGTAGTTCCATGGAACGATCGCACACGCTGACGACATTTTCAGATAGCTATATAGATAATCATGACAGTGGATTCTTGGATCAGTTCACCCCTATAAATCGTGTGACACAACAACAACAACAACAACAACACATAAACGTGAGGTCGCTACTCGTCAAGGTCATTCAGCTTTATTTTGACTGACAGGTGTTGAGTTCTGTGAGAAAGGTTAATGCTGCGAAGCCAGTGGTGAGTATAACAGTCGCTACTTTTTTTGTAATTTCCTAATTTCACTTCGAGAAATTCATTACATCATTGCTCTATTCTGCTTCACAAAGTGAATTTTTCATGTCATTTCATGGTGTTTGCTATCCTCCTGACATGAAATTATGTGAGTTTGATAATTTGGAACGTTTGGGGAATTTCGACTTTGCAAAAATATGTAAAAATCTCTCGGCTTACCATTCCCATTATAGTCCAGTCAATATGTGAAAAAATTGGCATATATGTACATCGTGGCCTGGGGAGTATTTTTGGATATGGAGAATCGCAAACTTTTCGTATGTAGGTCACAGCGGCCATTTTTCAAAATGGCCACCAGAAGCCCATATTATCATCTGGAATCCTGCACAGTTTCATCTATTGTGCAATGTTTCTGTTGGTCATTTGTCAGAATATTGGTAGAAAATCCCATATCAATGGTAGACAAGCCGTATGGCCACGACGGCCATCTTGGATTTCAAGATAACCGCCATCCGAAGCCGATTTTTGTGAATAATTCATTAACCGCACAATATATATACATTATTCCTGTTGATAAACTGTTATTTTCGGGGTATGGCACGACTAATATTTCACAATAGCTATGGTGTATTGCCGGCCAACTTGGATTTCCAAGATGGACGCCATCCTATCTATATATCTATTTCAATGGCCACCCGCAAACTTGGAGGTTAGCATCGCCCCACTATAATTTGTTGTATTCCCGGGCGTATTAACGACCATCTCAGGTTTCGAATTGGCGCAGTACCACAGGAAAACATGTTTTTCAAAATCTGATTAGCGAACGTACTTATAAAGTTGATTTGAAAACAAAATTGTGCATAAACTCATCTTAGCCTACACTACCTGTTTTACAAAATTATGCTCATAATATCGACATTTCGATCTACATAAGTACTAAATTATTATTATGCTGTAAAGGGCTCCATACGTACTCAATAGTCTTCAAGAATCTTCAAGTTGATGAAAGTGCAAGTTCTCATCAAGGATAGGTCTGTATGCCTGCAGTACTATTACTACTATGATAATAGATAATATTGCGAATACATAATATACACTCCAGTCTTTTGTTACAATATTACAAGCTGCATATAGCAGTTCGTCTGTACTGTATTGATGGTACGGTTATATACCGGTCAAAATCATGTGAATATATCTTAGAAATATCTGGGAAATTGAAACGCATGGTCTGATAGAACTAACTCAGAAAAGAAAAACTACACTTCTCATGTGAACTCCCGTCCTCTGGAATAAAAGAGACACAGATTACATACGATGGAATGATCGAATGCTAATATGAACTCACATAATCTGCCACAACAGACACCAGAGGGCATACGATGGAATGGTCGATGCCTCGAAGCGTATATCCGTATGGCTTACCTAACAATAATGCAACAACGTTACGGTAGTTCAAATCCGGGAAGTTATATGCTACATGTTATTCGACTTTGAATTATCGTCGCTGATGAGCTCATCAAAGCATATAGCGATGGGCGCTTTAACGAGGGGACTTTAACGATACTGACAACACAATTTTCATGTAATTTAAACCCGATGGAAATTTGTAATTTTGTTTAAACTTGTGCTTAATTTTGCTTAAACGACCACTTGGGCTCCGGATTATTCACAATAGAAAACGTAACGCAAGGGACTTGCCTGCTATAGTATTATACAAGATGAATGGTATTAATAACCGAATTCAAGAAGCTTTGAGTGAAGATGCTAACCTATAAAGACTTAACTGGTTTCTGTAGTAATGGTTTGAACGCCATTGAACTCGTCACGTGAGCGCAATATCTTGTACCGACCCACGTGATTCACAGTTTACTTCATTACTATTAAACCAATATATACATCTAGATATAGATATACAGACATAGATATAAAATATATATACTGGGAATGACATATACTTCATATGCTTTTAGATATATTTCGCTCAAAACATATACGTCGATCCTGGTAAGAAATTGCATGGGCATAAGCTGGAATTTACGAACCATAGTAATTTATTTAGCAATGGTCTCTCGAGAGAAATTTTCAAGTTGAGGAGCGTATGTTCTTCCCTTATATGTGTTGTAATTTATGTGGTGAACCTAGTTAACAAATGTTAGAAGTGAAAAATATCAAACCGCCAGACTGCTGCATTGATTTTGTGGCCCTATTAACCATTCACCCATCCCCAAATTGAAACCACTAAGTTGAAACAATTTGTAGGGCATCTCTATAACGATATTACCTCATTTGCATAATAATTAAAATAGAATTTATATGAGCCTGCTGTAGTCAAATCGATATGGGCCCCAGCAGATTCCGTCTGCTATGAATGAGATATTGCCATTGGTAACAAGCCATGCTGTGTTCACATCAGATGAAATGTGCTCGAGGTAGAGCTTATCATAGCATCCAAGATATTTCAATCAAATTTGTCCCTAGTTCATGACATTCTCCGGAAACTTTATACAGCTCGTTTGTTTGATTAAAAACGTCATCGGTACTATCAAAATGGCGCTCATGACGACGCACAAAAATGCATGCTTAATGAGGTTGGAATGACCGTTGAGGTGAACATAAATGGAGCACGGAAAATTTGTCTGAATTCCCACTTTGAGTGATGTATATCACCACAACGTTTCGCTGAGTTTGTCCCCTCATTTTTTAAGCGGATTCACTTAGAAACACTATAAGCATATTCAGCATGTTTAGTTCTCTGGTTTAAGAGGTGGCGATAATACTCCGAGCGTAATAATGAAACGGTCATAAACAACCATGTGTCATGGCGGTCGTCTTGAAAAATGGTCGTTACGGCCTACATTCACCAAGTACGATATTACTCCAGATCGCTTTGCTCTCCCAATGCCATGTCTAATACCGTGTGAGATTTGGCGCTTTATGAGAAAACTGAAAATCCTTCAAAAAATTCACAATATCTGGTTGACTTTTTCCTTAATTTGATTATTATCATTATCAATAATATTATTATCATTCCTGAGTTAATTAAATATTATTGACTTACAACACTGTGGCGTTGTACAACTATTCTGCTTTCAAAAATCAGGTGCAACGCAGTAGTGTTGGCAAATAACGCAAAACTGGGTGTGCCTAATTGACACAACATGAAATTCTGGCGGTCATTTTGGAAAATCTTTTGAACAATATCTGATGCTTATTTTTTGCTTATTATTTCAAATATTACTGTATCATAATATTTACTGCAGAACCATTCTGCTTTCAAAATTCAAAGTGTAACGCAGTAGGGTGGCTAACTAATACAAAACTACATGTGCCCAAAGTACCCGATTTAAAATCGCAAGTGCATTATTGAAAATGATGGTAGCCATTTTGGAAATCCGAGATGGCTGTTATTACACCATATCTATTTTGAAATATCCGTCGTGCTGAAGCAATAGAATATTGGTGTATCGACAGGAGTCATGTTGATATATTATGTGCATATGGCGTATACATATCTCGCTTAGTAGCATTTGCTAGTTCCTGTGTTAAATGTGATGATTTTAATCAACGTCACAAAACATTGTTGCAGAAACTTATAAAACAGGGCTATTCCACCAAGCGCCTCCACACAAAGTTTCTCAAATTTGGCGATACATATCGCATGCTGATAGCAAAATACGAACGTAGCGTGCAAGATCTATGGCGCTACGTTTCGTAACTTGTGTCTAATTCCGCTTAACCCGGGGCTAGGGCCGTATGAACCCATGTACTTCAAGATCCTCATGGTACTCATATGAACAGTCACAATCAAAGCGTGACTGAGATACATCATTCTTTAGATGACGACTTTACAACGAATATTATGGATTAAGAATACTGATCAGCGATACGGATTTGATATTTTTGGAACATCATGATGTCTTGCCGGCATCATTGAAAACTGCTGACCGCTTCTCTCTTGCAGGAAACAAGCTTGTTTTTGTATACTATGATTGTCTTTTGAATTTGGTGCTAATATTGTTATATGGAATATGGAATATGTTTTTGGATTATGGACGCGGATATTCTCTAATGGACGACGGCTGGATTATGAATGACGGACTAGACGCTTGTAATTGAAATATTGACTGAAATAGGCTTCAGATGGCGGACATCTAGAAATTCAAGATGGTCGTCTGGGCCAAATGACCATTATCGTTTGTTACCCCTCAGCCCATAGGGCTGTGTTGCCATGTACGTATGTCCGTCCGTCCTAGCGTCCGTCCGTTCGTCCGTCCGTCAACATTTTCTTGTCCAAACTTTGGTGAGAGCTTCCTGAAGGTTGACTGATGAAATGATTAGATTTTCAGATGGCTACGATGATGTCATGATTTTTAAAAAAAAAAATTATTATTTATTGATGGCTCAGTTTTGCACTGTTATCTATGCCCATCAACATGTTCTTGTCCGCTGAATATCTGCAGATCTATCAAGTCAGGCCTGACAAAACTTTGGTGAGAGCTTCCTGAGTGTTAACTGATGAAATGATTAGATTTTCAGATGGCTATGATAATTTCATGATTTTTTATTTTTTTAAATTTTTCAATTTATTGATGGCTTAGCTTTTGCACTGTTATCTATGCCCATCGGGAACCCTTGGTTGCATGTTTCATCGTGAATTTTGAAGGTTCCCTGATACAAGAAAGCCTGGCCTATTCATGATTCTCATTGAATGAAGGACAACATTTTTCTTAAATTTTGCTATTAAATCATTCCATTCTACATCATATGATTTATTCTATAACTTTTGCATGAACCATATTTGTGTCCACACATTGAACTGGTAAAACATAATGCTCCAATTTTTGTCACCAAACATGTTACTGTACCTTGGAAATTATGTAAAACGAGTGATTAGTTGAGCCCATTTGTAGCCGGACTCTGGGCAATTTTGAATCAGTTTGCATACCTGGAGCTTATGCCCCCCCCCCCCAAAATAATGATAAGGGTGGGCCTGTGTCAATAAGTGTGTTTACTTGTTATCACACTTGTGCAATGCATAAATTGCCACTGATAAAGCTACACTTCCTTGCATGGTGTAATCCCAGCACACCACTCACGTGAAACCGAAGTCTGTTATATACGGTATCCAGGGATTTTTTGCAGGTTCTGATCCCAAACTCCCAGTTCCTTTTCATAATTCATTATTGAGGGTCCAATTTTTTAAAGTGAATTTCGGCGCAAAGAGCCTGTGATCAATCACAAAACAGAGGTTTATTAACATGAAATTCAATACCCAGCTATGCAATCGGATCGATATTGAGACTTTCAGAAGCTCTTTCTAGGAGTATTTCCTTCAGAAATCCTTCAAATTGAACAACAACAACACTTTCGTTTTTTGTTTCATTTGAGTTTTGGGTGCCCATATGTTTTCCAAAACTAAACTGGCTCTAGATGCAGCCCTGATCCTACTTGACTAAAAAAAACAGGCTGAGGGGTCCACGCACCTTTTAGGTGCTTGCCTGCAATTCATGTTTAACTTTGATATGGCATTTTCCTTCAATATTCTTACATCTTACAAAGTGACGCTTGTAATTGATAATATTGAATTTGTAGTTTTCAATGAATCCCCGCCACTTCCCGCGATACCGGATTAAAGAAACGAAAGTATTAACGCCGCTCTTCTGAATGTATCCATGATGCGTTATTCATGTCATTATACGAACAGTCCCAAACTGAATTATGTACGAGTCAAAGTTTATTTCGTCTAATTTTATTTCGTCGCAGTTACAATGGGAACACTATAGCGTTTCAATGGAGAAATGACATTCTGCACTTTCTCCGGGCCCGTCCATGTCGTCTCCATGCATAGTTAACTCCCTTACTCGCTTAGCCTCAGCAAAACGTTTAATCATAATCTCTGGAGGGAAACAACAATAAGAACTAAAAATTTCCGATTTTATTGGGAACCATATTGGGGTTGTTTGAAGCTTCTATGCAAGACCCCAAAAGCAAAAACTCATAGGTAAATTATAAATGGTGGCCATGAAAGTGTAAATCAAGAAAAGACTGTTTTCTTTGTTTTTCTCAAAATTGTTTTGCCCTTTCCATCTTAAAATTGCCCAATCTGATTATTTCCGATAAGATATTCACTTCCTACTTCACCATGCAGTTTTTTTTGTGGGGAAAATTAAAAAAAATAATAATTAAAAAATAATGCTTTTTTTAAGATGAAAATGTTTGTCATAGTGAATTCAGGTTTCCGGCTTGTAATGCAGATCCCGATTAGCCATGAAACGAAGATAGTTTAACATAGGTATGGCTTCTTTCGGGAAATAGAAGGAACGGTAGGCGGCATAAGTTGCGAAAGCCTGCACCATCTGTCTGCTGTTTCCTGGTCAGACCTGTTGTAGTGAAGGCCTGACTAGGATTGTCTGGGTGAATGTGGATTCTTGATTGCGGATACAAGCTGGACGAATAAATGATTTCTGGCAGAATTTTACGCAGCTCGACGAAACGTTGCTCTACGTGTGTGAGGTGTGGGACACATGCAAGTCGTACACATATCATGCGACTGTCGCTGTCGCACCTTGCTCTGGCTCTGGCAGACCAAATCGCAATTCACTTGTCTACGCCAGTCAGGGAGGTACGCCCCGTCGACGTCCACCCATCCACGACATAACCATTGCTACTTTATTTACTCTAGTCAATGCCTGATAGTCAAGTCACGTGTGAGGAGTGACACATTCACGTCGTACACATAGCTTACGACTACTGTACCTTGCTCTGGATCAGCTAGACCAAATCGCAAAATGCCCATCTTAGTTATGAATTAAAGGATAGGTAATAGATTTGTTAACTGTGGCTAATTCAGAGAATACTGTATGATACAGATACAAAATCGCTAGCATTTCCTACTGATTGTCCTCTTGAAGGTCATTGCAAACTAATCAACCAGCTGTCCAGTAATTTCCTTTCAAATTTAATGAGTGGACCAGAAGCTGGCCTTCTCAGAATCTCTTCTTTTCCCTCTCAGACCCTGTCCGGGTCAGTCCAGTTCATTTAGTTCTATGCCCACCCACCCGCATTGCATTCATTTCTGGAAACAACTGTTCCATATCTGCAATAAAACGGGGGTGCCGGGGTTGTGTGTACACTTTCTCTGACTCTGAGGGATTCCTTTGCGGCTCTGATAGTCACGTCACGTGTGAGGTGTGGGACACATGCACGTCGTACACATATCATACGACTATCGCTGCAACGCCTCTGGCTCTGTCAGCCCAAATCGCAATTCCTTTGGTTATGTCAGTCAGTGAGGTACGCCCCGCCGGCATCCACCCATTCACGGCATAACATTTGTTACTTTCATCAATTATTTAATCTAGCCAATGCCTGTTGGTCACGTCACGTGTGAGGAGTGACACATCCACGTCGTACACATAGCTTTCGACTATCGTACTTCGCTCTGACTCTGCCAGACCAAATCGCAAAATGCCCATCTTAGTTACGAGTTGATAGATATTTATATCTACAAGTACATTCCATAAACTATATTCCTGTGAAATAGCTAAGCGATGAGTCAAATTTATGTGAAATTCCATGGCAAGGAAAATCGATTCCAAGACCACAGGTTCGATCACTTCAGAGGTGTCGACAAACTAGTCACAATTTCGAATAGTTATCTCTAAAATAGAGAGTATGTTATTTAACCTTTGTTTAAACACAGCGCCCCTGAAATTGCAAATAGTTCCAGTCTCACTGGCAGACCAATTTCCCATACGAATTTAAATGAAAGTTTAAATTGAACTGTATATTGGAATTTAAAATTGGAATTTAAAATTAAAGTTCAAATTTTAGATATCAACTCCAACTTAAAAGTCAAATGTCCCTAACAAGTCGAATTTAAAATTTCAATTTGAAATTTAAAATTCGAATTGAAATTCCATGCAAGATTAAAATATTTAAATGAAAAGTTGACACGATGCTGTTCCGAAACTATTGCGAATCTCAAATAATTGATCCCGACATGGGGACGGATTTCATAAAACGTGATTATTTGGGCAGCAAGACCATTTTCACAATGCATTCCTTTCATAGTGCAATTAGTGAAGTAACCTAAACTTACAACTGGACGTGCCTGCATGAGCTAGACCAAATAATATGTTCCCATTATTCTAACACGCGACCGTTTTGAACATGGACAACATTTCCGGTAAGGCTTTGGCGTAAGACCTCAGAAGGAAAGGTAATATATGGTATTGGAAGAAAGACCGACAATGCAGCTTGCAGTAGATCCTTTGTTAGTTATATTTCGTGGGTCTTCCAACAAATCGTTGTCATATTTCAGCCTAAACAAGCGTCTTGTTTTTTTCAAGTCACATATTCAGGGCACGTAGAGTGACACACTGGCTTTTTGAATAACCTGTATGCAATACGATTTGTTTGTGCTCAGGTATTCATGTGACAGATCAACCGGTTAGTAAGTTGGTGATCAACCGGCTGATCTGACATATCAACCCGTCACTCACATGCCGTTTCTTGCTTCGTTGGGAAACACATGCAACAGAATATCCTGTATATTTCTATTAATATTATAACAACACGTATAAAAGATATAACATAGTAAGCTATGAGGGAATTTTGTAATATAAGCGAATCATATGACTCGTATCCATCTATGTTAATATGCTTGCAAAAGGTTTATATACATGGCCGATACCCTGGTCACTTTCTTGGTGGGATGAGTGATTTGCTTAGCGCCAGCCAGTTGAAACGGGAGGTGCCCCCCATTTTCCGACTTCATATGCATAACTTTTTGGAAGAATATCTTCAAACTTACAATTCAGTGACATTTACGCCCTGCCTTGATGAAGAATTGTCTTTGGACACTACGACATGTATCAAGAATTTGATTTGTTGGAAATCATTTTCGTCATCAATTGACATACACAAATCATTTTGTAGTGGACCACAAAAATTTAAAAAGTTTATAAATGTTCATCATGTATAATCATCCATTTATTAAAATATCATCAGTCATTATTCCCCGACCCAATATGTATGAATCTATTGTCACCCTACCTGTTTATTATTTGTGCCGAAGTACTTGCTCTCATGATTCGGAAAAATAGCGACATCAAAGGAATAAAAATAGGGAAAGTTGAATACAAAATTAATCTGCGTGCAGATGACACAACTTTGTTTCCAGATGGAACAGAAACCTCTCTAAATGCCTGTATGTCAACTTTAGATTTGTTTGGCAGGCTGTCCGGTTTGAAGGTGAATACAGAAAAAACTCAGATGGTATGGCTAGGCTCCCTGCAGAGAGACCCCAGCCAGTTGAGTAATAAATATCATTTGCTTACTTGTAACGAGTCCTTCAAACTATTGGGGGTCACATTCAGTACAAATCTATCAGATATGGTGCATATTAATTTCGAAGCAAATGTAAAAGAAATTCAAAAATTATCAGGGCATTGGGCAAAAAGATCTATTAATGTTTCAGGAAAAATAACGGTTATTAAAACCTTAGCTTTACCATGGAGTTAAATATAGAAGGAGAAACAACACCGCCAGATCAAAGTGTTCAATGTACGATTCCGCCACAGCAGGGATTCGTCGGATTAGCCTGTGTGTACTTGGGGGATTAAAGGCAGTTGTCGGATTCCCGCGCATGCGCCCCATCGACGTCATCAAATCTATTATAAGCTGAGTGTATTGGAAATGTGAATTGGTAATTAGCCACCCGCTGTGCACGCCGCCGGGGAGTGTTGAGTTTGACCATCGAGGGAAAGAGAGACCAGTTTGACTCAACAGTGATAGGCACATCACTTACATCGTTTCTGTTATAAATTATATTAGGAATTTAAATTTTTCCATGAATAGAAAAAATCTTCAATACTTCGGCGGTACGACACGATCATAGCACGAGTACGGCCGTACGTAATTCATCAAGCTTGACACTTGCTGAAAACATGTTTTATATGATGAGGTTATATACGTGTATTATCAAACGTACCGTTCTCAAATTATGAAAGAACCGTTGTTTCAGATCATGCCGGCACACAAGCAGGTCCATTTTTCTGCAGTGAGAAAGAATATCTTCGTTGTGCTGAAGGTGTTGCTCTTGGTCAGAAAATTTCTTAAATAAGTTGTCGAACATGTATTTTCAGCTCTTATATATCGAAATTTGAGCAGCACACGCTCACCGTATACAATATAGAGGCCATATTCATTTGTGATAGACACAGCATGTGTTTATTATGCATCCCGTTCTCAAATCCTCTTTTTGCCTTAATAATTGGGTAGAAATTTATTTTTAATCACCATGGAACCACCAGTGTGAATTGTACTGTTGCGCTTTCATTTTAGCATAATATGCTTACTCGATCTCAAGCTGTTTAAGTTAGTATAACCATGGAGTTAAATAAGTCTTATTTAACTCCATGGTATAACGTAATTAGAATAAATTGAATGGTTGATATTCGTCAGCCTCTATAATAGCTTTAATACCGATGCCCGTCAAGAACCCCATCGGGCCAGAAGTGATCTTCAATACACACGTATTGAAGATCAATTAGCGATTAGCACGCAGGGGGTAAAACGGCCTTGGCTGACTCATTAGTTGATAGCTTTGAGGCAGTGCAAAAGCGAAAAAAGGCCAATCTAGTGTTTACTATATTGCATTTTATCCAAAATCCAGCCTTCCGGTCCCTAAAATGGTAAAGACTGATATGTACTCTTTTATTTGGTCTTGAACGCAAGCACAAAATGTGTCATTTTGAAATGCGGAAATTCTGTTAATTCGGCAGTGAAAATGATGTATTTTCTGTTCGTGGCAAAATTGCCCATGTATTTTAAATGGGGTTTTTGAGCATTTTTCTATCGTTTATTTTATTCGCTAGTGCAACCGGTCCCTCATTAGCTATTCGTTTCCACATTCGCTGTACTTCTACCAAGTTCCCTGCAAATTTTTGTCTTGTTGAGAAATGCGGAAATTGTAGAAAAACGATAAAATATACAAAACGACAGTATAATTCCAAAGTCCTGTAACTAAGCTATGACTGGTCATATTCTGATCAATGAAATATGGTCATATTCAGTATGACTTCAAATAGCCTAATATTTGTGCTGCGCATAATTAATGCATCGTTATTTTTACGTAGAACTACATGTACTGCGCATTTTTAATTTCAACTTCCGTTGATGTTTTTCTGCGGCGAAATAAGAACCAACGACTCGGTCGACGGAATCATACATTGTACATCAAACGGACACATCGTGACTGACAGCCATTCAGAATACAATAGCTCTGCGGGCGACTTCACGGGTCAGCGACCCGCGGCTGGCGGAGTTTTTCCTCCTTCTATATTTAACTCCATGGCTTTACCAAAACTCAACCACCTTCTGTTCACTATACCTAGTCCATCAACAGGAATGGTGAAAAAAATCAAAACTGTTTTATATCAAGTTATTTGGAAAAAAATGATCGAATCAAACGAACGCAGCTTCAAGGTCAGGAAAAAGTTGGGTTAGATATGTTGGATATTGAAGAATTTATGAAGGCAATTAACATCGCATGTTTTAGAAGATTGGTACAAACAGATTCAAAACATTTCAATATTTTACAGCACCAGTTGAAATTACCGTACTGCCTAGCTGAATGTGGCCCAACAATAGTTAAATTATTAAGTGGAAAAATCACTAACCCCTTTTGGAAAGATGTTCTGAGTACTTGGGGGATTTCATGCAGTTGTTGGGATATGAACACCCATATCAAGTGGTATCTCAGTCAATATGGAACAATGATTATGTTAGAGTAGCAAATCAGCCAATATTTTACAAAAAATGGTATGAACATGGAGTAAGATTTATTAACGACTTGATCAATGAGAAAGGAGAACTTCTATACTGAATTTGAAAAACAATTTGATTGTAGGACAAATGTTAAAACTTTCCTAGGGGTGATTAAAGCTGTGAAAGCTTATATGAAAATGTTCCCTTTTAAGTACGGTAAACTAGAAAACCCGACTATACCCTATCCCATTGCGGTCTTGACAAAAAGAAGAAAGGGATGTAAACCTTTTTACGGAATATTGATCCAGAGAAAGTATAGAAAGCCAAATTGTGCAGCCAAATGGGAGAGAATATTCACGATTCAGGAAGATGAATGGAAGTTAATTCACAAGCTACCCTTTTTGAGCACATCTGACACCAGTTTAATATGGTTACAATTTCGAATAACCAATAGAATATTGGCTACAAATATTTTTCTTCAGAAAATCAAGATAAGATCTTCCGCCATTTGTGATTTATGCAAAAAAGAGATGGAATCTTTAGAGCACCTATTCGTTCAGTGTGAAATATCAAAAGCCTTTTGGAGCTGTCTTGCGGAGTTGATAGAGACTGATACGGGTACATTTGTACAGTTTATCGACAAGTTTATTATGTTTGGGGGAATAAAAAAAACAACAAAAAACAATAAATTGTTTTATTTTATTAGCTAAACAATTTATATGCAGATGTAAATTGAACGGTAAACTACCAAATGTTACTGCCTTTAAAAATATATTGAATAATTATTATCATATTGAACGAGTTGGCTATGCCATAGAATGCAAACAGGAAGTGTTCCAGAAGAGATGGAAGTCCTGGAAAAGGTTGATAATTGACACTTGAAATGTTTTCATGTGTATGTAATTGTGTATTCCCCAATCTATAGAAGGAAAGAATGAAAAAAAAGAATGTGATGCCCGAAAAAAAAAAAGTATGAATCTTCAGCTTCTGGGAACATGATTATTTCAAAATATTGACAAAGAGAAAATTCATCTATGGGCTTATACGTGTCCTAAGCAATGTTACAACAATAAACTTGAACCTGAATACCTTTTATCCCACTTCTATCCCACGATGCAATGTACATCCATCACATTTGAATGGCAGGTGGGGATCATAATACAATTTGGGGTGACATATGCAACTATACCTTTTTTTCGTAGAATCACAAGTGATCTGATTTCTAAATAGGCAATACAGTTGGTGGCCAATATCATATACCAAAATGTTCCCCAAACCTTGCTGAATCTGAATATGACACCTCTTTGAACCGACAATGTAGATTGGAGAATATAATTACAAAAACAATGGTTCTTGGGACTGCCAGCAGAAGTCAATAAAGAATAAACACATACTCTTGATAGATGGTCCTAAAAATTGCATGAAATCACTGCTACAACAAAGACTATCTCACAAAAGAAAATTCCATCGGAAAGTATTTTAAAAAGAATTTTATCATTTACTATGTCAAAATAATTGTCCAAGGCAATGATAATTCGTGTCAGCCAATATGAAGGACAGTCCAAAGCTGTGTAGAGCTATCCAAGACAGACCTGTGTGTCACACTCCTGTCACCAACCTGTTAACAAACCTGTTAGTTTGGAAAGCTGATACATCTAAACCAGTTTGTGCAGCCAGTGAGAGAAAATGCCCTAGGTTCTTTCTATTCAATCCCCAACTGCCTATTGTGGTCGATTCATTCACAGCCTGTTGTGATTGTGTCTGGATCTAAAAGAAGCTGCATAGTCAATTGTCAGTTGACACATATCTGTGATTTGATCCACCTGTCGGGTACACACAATTTCTAGACTAAGACAATTACTGAAGAAGTAAAAAAAAATATTTAAAAATACTTCCCAAATCATTTTTCATATCTAACATAGTCTTTGTTGTAAAACATACTATACAGAATTTTCTTAACTGCATTTCAATATTGTGTGTTTATTTTTTATTGACTTCTGCTGGCAGTCCCAAGTCCCAATGTTTTTGTAATTATATTCTCCAATTTGCATTGTTTCTTCAACAAGGTGTCATATTCGCGTTCAGCAAGGTTTGTGGAACATTTTGGTATATGATATTGGCCACCAACTGTATTGCCTATTTAGTAATCAGATCACTTATCATTCCATTAAAAAAGCTACAGTTGCATTTGTCACCCCCTTAATTACCTGTGAGAGACCTCGATTTAATTCCCAGCACGAGATCACTTCACTGGCAGTTTGTCTTGTAAGCCGTTAATTGGGCGCGTCGAATTACATACAGGGTTTTGCGCCTTGTGACACCAGTACTGTGCGTTGATAAATTAATGTCGTATTATATAAGTAGTAGTTATCTCCTGAGGTTAAGGTGTATAAGGGGAATCCGGATCTTCGAGATTTTTGAAATTTTTTGCCAAGTCTAAATCTCCAAAAACGCCCCTCATCATTATAATGACTAAATGTTATGACACAATGATACCATGAGACATGAAATGACAAAATATATATATATTTTTTTTGGAAAAATGTATTCATTTCCTTTGTGAAGCAAAAATGAAACGAAATGACAAAGAATTTCAGAAGCGACTTTCAGAAAATAAATACTGTAGTAAGCCAGGAAAAGGATAAATAAAATATCTGAACTAAGTTTTGGAGATCCTACGAGCAAAATTTAACCAATTCGCCTGAAGCACGTGGCCGTACTTACATATTCGACTGTGGACATGAACGCAAATGCCCGCTGAAATTTCGCCATTATGCCTCCGGCGTCACAAGCAAATAAAGATAATTCAATAGAAAATAAAGTATAGCAGATATCAAATTCAAATTTTCCACAAATGTAGTTAGAAACGTATTTTCAGCCCATATATTGACATACAGATAGGCATGTCGAAAATATCATCCATAACATGTATAAATATCAAAAAAGCATCATAATTCAGTGAAATATGATGATATTTAGCAGACAGAATATTTAATTCGACAGTTTTGTTGCAGAAAATTATTTTTTGTCAACCTCTCTGGAGATGTGCTTTTTCGAGCCGCCGTACTCTAATATCCTGCCGCATGCTTCACGAGAAATCGCGCGAGATTTGATAATTGGTGAAAGTGATGAAAAAAGATCGTTCGTCTAATTACATCAAATTTAGACAACAAAGATGGTATTATAGTGAATTTCGGTGAGTAACCCGCCCATTTGAATGATTCTGCATTCCGATCGCATGTTTTGAAAGCGTTTGTCGATAAAAATGGGCGAGCGTAAACGTGTGTAGATGAATGACATTAACCCTCACGATCATGTGCCAACAGCAACAATAACAACACGAAACAACAACAACATGTTGAATGACTGTCTTATTCAGACGGACTTTGATTGACAGATGTTCAGTTTTGTGCGAAGGGTTAATGCATCGATGCCGGAAAAAGTCCCCCTGAGCAGGAAGAAATGTGAATCGCCATTTTTCCGAACAATTCAGTTTGCTTGACCACGTGTAGCATTCTATTTTCCAACAACTTCAAGTAGGTCATTCTTGTTTGACCTCAACGAAGAGATGATTAACTTTATTCGTGAGTTAAACAGTTACCACATTTCTTCAATTTCCAAATTTTACTTCGAAAAATCCACTATATTTTTGATCAATTTTGTTCCACAGTCATTTTTATCGAATTAGTTCAAAGAAATAACCATATTTTCTTGTGTTTAATTGTGTTTCCTATCTTTCTGAGATGAAATAATGCACCCTTGATAATTTCGAAAATTTCAACCTGACAAAAAAAAAATGTCAAAATATCTCACATCCTGATTCCCCTTAAGCGAAATAAGACACACCTAGCTCGAGAGAAGGTATTGTCCACCGAGGTCGAAAACCGAGGTGGAAAATACCTGGCCGAGAGCTAAATAGATGTTTTATTTCTCTTCCACGTCGAAACCGAAGGCGATATCTAACTTACACCGTCGTTTCATTGTCTGCCACGAATCGTTTATTCGAGTGAATTACAGCGCCGTCAATGGGTTGCGCTTGCCTGAAGGTGTGAAATTTACTTCTTCTAGGACGAACAATACATTTGCACACGAAGCAAAACAACCACAAACCGTTTGACTGGTCCGTAACTCTCACGTTATCGTTACAAAGATTTGTAACAAAACATATACGTAATTGCTATATACGTGTCACAATCTACATTACGTGACACAGATATGAAGCAAAACATGCAGACATACATATTTCATATCCCTATGTCCATACGCATGATCCCATACCAGCCCCATAATTAACGGAATGTCTGACAGGAATTCACGTTTATCGGTAAGCATTTCACTTGCACCAGCACGTATATGTAAAGCAGAAAACAGACGCGTCACATTTTGATTGCTAAATCTGCAATCAACGCCCAGCAGGCGAGAAACAAAGATTAGCCATATAATTTGTGACAGTCACTGTTATAACGTGTGCATAACAAAAGACATATAGTGTAATGATAACGATAAAAAAAAAAAAAAAAACGGTATGACCGGATTCAGCAGAGAAACTACTGCACGGACGGATGCATTACCGCGGTGAAATTGGTGTCACTATAGACACGAAGGCTGCAAAATGAAACGAAGTGTGAAATTTACATAGCGTAACACCGTGACACATGTAGATCCTATATGCTTGTCACTTCAATAATTGAAAGTAACAGTTTTCATGATCATACGTAAGGAACAGGTTTGTATGTTACTTTGGTGAGGTTAATGAAGTAACTTATTAATCGCACCGGCTTCACTTAAACGCCTGAAGACAAGCGCAACTCATTGACGACTTGTTGCAGACAATGAAACCGTGGTGGGAAAATCAAACTAATAATCCACATAAGCCTCGTCCACTGAATCCTGGAACAACTATACACTGCCCCCCCCCCCCAATCTCACCTCCGGGCTGCCCTCTCCGCTCCAGCTCGCATCCAAAATCTGTCAGAAGATGACGTCGCGAGGTAACGCGCAGGGACACTTGGGATATGACACCATCCCAAATTTACACTTATTAACGGATCAAATGCCATTCAAGGTTCTATGCCAAATGTATTCTGTAAGGAAGCCGGATGCGGCCATCTCACGTTTTCGCACTGTCGCATCTATAATAAATAGTAACGCGAAAACACGAGAAACTGATGCAAAAACGCGACGCTCCGGGTTTTTGCATCGGGTTTTCGCATTTTAACGTTTCCGCGTTGTCGTAATTTCGCTATTCAATTTGTTGCCTAAATGTCATACATTGGTGTCATTAGACACGAAGGTATGTGATCGGCAGCTAAATGAAACATGTGAAATTTGCTTGGCGTATGGCATGAGGATCTTATAACGATTGATTGTTACTTCAATATTTCAAAGTAACTATATATTCTCTGTTTTTTTGACTGATATTTATCAAGTTGATTTGTGATTTAGTGGAGCTGGATTAAAATATTGGCATCGACCTCCTCGAGATTTTCCTGAAAATTCGATATCATTTTCATATGAGTTATCTTCCTTCTTCCACTTTAACGAACATAGCTCGTTTTTTTCATTGAATATGTCCTGTGCATGATATAAACGTCTCACAAGTCTTCTAGCACAGAGGTGTACGAGTCATACGATTCACAAGTTAACGAGGTTATCATATTTGTATGTATTGAATATATGTATAGTCTTGAAGCGGCCGTGTGTACCTTTTACGAAGAGAGATTACTTGGTTGGCAACAGTCTTCAGACGTGAGGATCGGGTTTGAACGTTATTTTGGTGAGGTTAATAAATAACTTATTAACCTCGCCGGGTTCACTTAAACGCCCGCAGACAAGCACAACCCACTGACGACCAGGTAATTCAGGAGAATAAACGACTCGTGACAGACAATGAAACCATGGTATAAGCTATGCTGGAGTTCAGGCTATTTGAGACAGGCTACCTATGCACGTGATTGTAAGGGCGATAAAACGTCATCAGAGTTCTGTTCCTTTCCATATGTAACATATCTCTACTCTCAAAGTTGAACCAACATGCAAATCCCGTTGGAAACAGGTTGTTAAAAAAAACTGAATAAATCGTATGAGACATAGAGTCAGTCTGTAAATTAGGTCAGGGGCGGCGGAAGCAATTTCAGATTAGCCCGACCAACAATCATAACCCAATTAGGCGAGGATCCAGGGTCCGCCTAGGCCCCGGAAGCTCCGGGGTGCTAGATTGCAGGAGATGCATTCTGAGCTATTATCGGCACACAAAATACCATATTAGTGCGCGATAAAATGTTGAAAATGTGGGTTCAAATAAAACATTTACAAAGTATATTAAATTTATCACTGAAAATCAGGTTTGCACTAAAAGATTCCCCTCATCACCGCCGACAGATGGTTGGCGAAATCCTCGAAAATTATTTTTTCAGAATTGACATTGTCAGACTGAAGACAGAAGAAAAAGATCAGAAAAGATCAGACTGTGAACAGACGTATACAAATTTCTACGAAACACTGAAACGTCTGGGAAAGCGCTCGTGAACGCTGGAGAGAAGATAACGGCCAAGATTAATCGACGAGATTCCAAGACTGCAGCCCGGCGCACACGAACGCATGAAATCGCCAGCAACAAGATATTTGGACGCCGGTGATTTTGGATGCTTGTTCTGCTTTGCCTGCACACGAGGCGACAGTGTTGCAACTCTGCATGAGCTGTCATCACATGCTATCCATCTTGCTTTTGATTGGCTGAAGTTTGCGGCAACAGGATACAAATTTCCCCGTTCACCGCACACGAGCAACTTCTGTCGCCGGCGCAAATTTATCCGGAGATTCTGTCGCCGAAATATTAAACACGCTGAAACTTTGGATTCTGCTGCTTGCGACAAAATCTCCTGTTTCCACTTCCCACACACGGGGCAATTTTCGAGATATTCAGTCGCACGCGTTCAAATATCCTGTTGCTTGCGATTTCATGCGCTCGTGTGCGCCGGGCTTAAATGATGATTATTGGCCTATAGATTTATTCGACTGTACACTTAAAATGTACAGATGGCGCTTCTGACGGTTAAATATTACAGGTCAGCAGCGCCATCTGCACATTTTTATAATAATAATGCTGACGGTAAAATATTACAGGTCAGTAGCGCCATCTGGACATTCAATAAGTGTACAGTCGATGGCGCTGTTAGACCCAAATATATTTAAGTTACAATACATACGGTACGAATTGTGGTTCAATTTACTCTGAAAAGTTGTATGTATAGATAGTTCCGACTCTAGTAGACGGTAATCAGCGGTAATCGGAATTATTGCCCCGACCATGGTCGGGGTGGTTGGGGCGGTTCCGCCGCCCATGTAGTTACCGCCTTCCGAGGTCGGCGTTCGAGCTGAATGAACACTCGAACCCGTGCATGTTGTGCAGCGGTACCGAGAAGCGGCCGAGATGCTCAACGCACGGGATGAGTGTTCATTCGTCTTGAACGCTGACCTCGGAATGCGGCCTCCCTATCAGGCGATAACTACCACATCTATTACTGGGTACCTTAATCAGATATCAGTTAAACTGTAACAGTCAACGCGGAAATTTATATGTATCATGCGCTGAAATGGAGAATGTTAGGAGTCTAGACTGCTAATCCATATTCATGATTATTATATGACTGTGTGTGTTACTCTTTAGCCATTGGACCATTCGCCGTCACGTGGCTGTCGCTTATTTTGCATATTGACTTTGAAGCACGTCCATGAATGTGATATTAACTCGGCGTGACGTATGCGTCTTCTCATCCAATGAAATGATTTTCCGTCGGTTGTGGCAATTATGTAACAAATTTATTACAATAGTAACGCTCTTCAATACTTTTATATCATAAATGTCCGAAATGTATATATTCCATGCAGACTAGCGGAGAATAGAGAAGAAAGTACATGCAAATTAAAACGCAAATGTAACAAAACGTATCGACCTGAACATGCATTTATCATCAGTAGCCGAAAGTATATTTTACTGAAGTCGATTACATTTATGTTTAAATGGGTGTCTGTCTACTATATGCTCATTCTGCTATATTCTAACTGCTTTCACCAGTTTAACGGGAAGGAGACGTCACTGTCATATAATACAAAAATTACAGACTTTTGATATCGGTCAGAAGGCCCCCCTATGTGGTTTTGTGGGCCTGAGGAAACAAGATTCACCAAGGCCTTTGGTCTCGGTTGATATTGTTTTCTCAGGTCCACACACCACTTATTGTCCTCGTCAAGGAACTGTAATTGTATAAGGTCCATCTACTTTCGACAGTGAGTGAGTGAGTGAGCGAGTTCGGTTTAACGTCGCATTCTGACACTATCCCAAAGTCCCCTGTCTCCACTCGTGTCGTGAACTGGGTTTAGTAACTGTGGAAGCCGGATGCGGCCATCTAGCGTTTTCGCATTTTCGCATCTATAATAGTAACGCGAAAGCACAAAACCCGACGCGAAAACGCGTTTTTGCGTTTTCGTGTTTTGCCGTTGTCGTATTTTCGCTGTTCTGATTTGTTGCCTATATATAAGGTCATATATATGGAAGCCGGATGCGGGGACGCTAGAAAAGTGAGCACCACGAGTATGCCGGTCATGCATAATGCCTTGGCATAAATGTTGAAAATGGACACTCATACATGTATTGGAAATGTATTTGCTGAAAGATAAGGTATTGAACAAATAAAATTGAAGCATTAGTTGAGATCTTGGTAAAATGAATAATAAGGAATATGCAGCACTGTAATTTTTTACTGTAAAAGTAACTTACTGTAATACAGTCAGTAGTTTACAGTATTACATTGTATACAGTAAATTACTGCATATATTTTTCTAAATACAATACCGGTATTTGGCATGAATATACAATACAGTACACTGAACGCATTTACAGAAAATTTGTAAAATTCAATGTTACGGAAACTCCGCAATTTTGAAGGGAAAAGTAAAAAAACATCACATTCCTGGTAGGTTTTAATTCAACATGTATATTTTTATTATTTGTTTTAATTGTTACATGTCGGTGAAAAGTAGCTATTGTAGTTCATGTTCACTGTATTATACAAAACCGACAATAAATAAATTTTGATTGATTGATTGAGGCCTACCCTCCCAGAGTTCCCATTTTTTATCTTCTCATCATACCCTGCTTAAGGATGTCCGCTGGTGGTTTTTGATTTTGGCAGCCATTTTGCCTGTTTTCCTATTGGGTTATCTCCCTTCCCTAGGTTAAGAGATGGGGATTTCCTTTAAAAGCCTTGTAGCCGAGAATTTTGCACACCAACATCCATCCAATTTGCTAAATTTTGATAGACATTGTGATTATCTGCAAACAGTTAGAATATATGAAAAAGTTAAATACTATTTATATGAATTTTTCATGAATATGCTTCAAAACTAGGGCTATTCCCTTTGCTTTCTGGGTTATCATATTGAGCATGGGTCAATCGACTTAACGTTGCCTACAGCTAAAAAATGCACACCAACCTATATTTTTTTCTATCAGTTGCAAAGTCGCAAAGTTTCGGCTCTTTATAGTTTTCTTCATTTCGGAGCACGAGAGAATCCCCCAAGGCGAGATATGGTTGAGCCTACCTAGAGGCGGATCCTCTCTGGTGTGCCTGGAAACGGAGTAGACAGAAATTTTCTGACTTCATAGCTCATCATATTGCGGTAAAGTTTTAGCCCATTCAGATTTCCTGGTCTAAATGGGCATTTTAATTTAATTATTCTTCGTTATATTTATACGGGTTAATAATGCAACGATAATAACTTTCAAAATGTAATACGAGTGGACGAGTCAAAATCATCATATCATATATATTAATTTAATAAATCAGTGCCAGTTTGGTTCAAAGGGGCATAAATCTTACCGGAGTTTAAAAAGTGTTTTTTTGCTGGCTGTTTTTCTTGTGTGATTATGTAACCTGATAATGGTGCCCTTTTAAATGAGTGAAACTGACGTGAATATCTTTCTGATGTATCTAATATCATGTATGTGGGTGTTGGACTTACGATATAATATATGGAATAGTCGAACACTAGTTCCGGCACCTTCATATATGTATGTACAGTGGTAGTACATTCCGTATTCAATATGTTTATCAGTTTATATCCTTGACAAACAGACAATAACTTGTCATATTGTCAAGAAAAAAAAACTTGTCATATTATCAGGAAAAAACCATGATAAGAAAGGAATATCCTTCCTTCCTGTTACTTCGTGGTTTTCTTTTTTTTCAGAATTATCTGATTGAAATCATATAACAAATTTATAGTAACAATTTATTACTGCATTTTCACAGTAAGTACACTGGCATCTTTGCTGCCAGTAACTTACTGTAAAATTTACAATAATTGTTTTTACTATAGCAGCGAAAAAATCTAAGGAACAATGAAAACATGGACGATTTACAAAGAAAGTTAGCGGAGTTGAGGAAGGAAATAAGTGAGCGTTCAGGAAAAGTGAGCGTTCAGGAGATTTATTTCCTCAATTTAGAAAAAGCGAGATCTTCAGTGAAATGTACAGTGAAACTAGACTGAATCCTGATGGTAGCAGTGTATTTTTGCAATTGAAGCGAGGTTATGGAGATGCAATGTCAGTATTATGAATATTTGTATATAAAGATATCGAATTTTGTGAAAACAAACTCGTGTTCAGGACCAACAATCTCCTGACCTATGTTTTTCCAAGGCTTATATTATATTTTATCTACATGACTAGCTTTGTATAGTAATGTTCCAGTGATATTTTTATCTCATTTTCGTTAAGGAATGCAAAATCCTTGAAAACAGTTTGTTTTACCATGGTTGTAAATAGGTTTTGATAAGTATCCCCATATGGCTGGCGCAACAGTCCAATGAACCCTCATGGCAATACATGCAGCTGTATGAAACGTAAACTGCGAAAATGCGAAAACGCGAAAATTCGAAAACGGGAAAACGCAAGGTTAAATACGTTTCAAGTTTTCGCATTTTCGCGTTTTCTCATTTTCGCGTTTTTGTGTCGGGTTATCGCGTTTTCGCATTACTATTTCCGATCCGAAAATGCGAAAACATGAAATGGCCGCATCCGGCTTCCATATATCAGGCCATAATAATCAATCCCCAACCTACATCCGTTACTTTTAACCTCAATCGCAAACAAATCACCCAAGGAAAAATACAACCCCAATTCCAATCAAATGTCCCAAGAAAACGATGCATGAATTCCCAATGAAACATTTATTGCAGAAGCCGTTAATCCGTTAGAAGCTAAAATCCGTTAATGTCATAATGAGAGAAGGAATAGGGTTCACCATCCCTAATAAGCAATACATTCGCAACTATCTGACACATATCCACAGGTTCTTGGAAGGATCCCTTGAGCCAAAAGCTTGTATCCCAAAGTTTACAAATTTACATTAATATTTATTATTAATTCAGACCATTGAAACCATATAATACACCGGCAATATTATCATTTTTGTTTTATCCCATAAATATAGAACCGCAACATTGTCGCCATGTAGCTTCTCAGTAATGACGCGTTGAATGGATAGACAACTGACCCAATTATCCATCAATATCCGAACCCTACTCTAGGGATAATTTAGCATCGATCGTAGTCCACGAAAAAGCGGACATCGCTAAAAACAGCCCTTTTTCGCATAAAATTCACTCCACATGCTTTCGTAGGCCATATATTAGCATGCGGTATTTTCTATTCGCTTCCTGTGATCTCCGGGGACACGTCAATAACAGCGATTGATGTGTTTAATCGCGAATTATTTTTCCCGCAATTTTTGAACCTGAAGAACCCAGGAAATTCGAAATTGTCAAGGAAGAAAAGTTGCATTTTACTGAAAACTATACTATTTTGAAAAATCTGTAGAAAATATATGCCTGTGACAGGAACTGTATACCTTGGTAAAAATAAGAGTTCAGAGTTTTAATTTTATAAGTAGAAGTGATAAATTCATCCTAAGAATATTTTTTTGAGAAAATGTGTAATTAATAAAGCTCTTTTATCGAAAACATTCAAAACGCGCACTTGTGATTCCATCACGATTTTTTGGTGATTCCGTCACGGACTAGATTTAACTGCTGTGATGATCTAATCGTTTTTTTCTCACGAGGAAAAAATCGTATCATCCTTGGGTACTGTTGTTAGTAAGAGATGTCTTATAAGAATAGTCAGATTGAAACAGAGCAGCAAAAAAATCGACAAACAACACCTGTCAAATTCATGTCCGTTTCAGGTGATTCCGTCACGAACATTTCGAGGCATGATTTACTGAAAATGCTGGATCTTCTGTAGATTTTTCATGGATCCATAAACAGATGTTATATAGAATAGCAAATTAAACATAAAACTACATGAGTATGACCACTTCCGAGTACATGGCTTTGAATTAAAAATGTCTTCCCAACGGTGATTCCGTCACGGTGGAATTCATGATATACACATTGATGTGATGTATTCTGTATCTCTATGTCTTTTGAGATTAAGAGTGTAAATATGTCACACAGATACACCCTAAATCATACGTTCTGTCACAAGAAATACCAAATTCAATCAACATATCAAAAGAACATCCTCAACCGATTTATACAAATCAAGCACAGCACCGCCATGCCATCCGAACTGCGGCCGATTCATCTAACATGCACAGTACGGTTATGCTTCTTTCGACCACCGGTCGATAAACACTCAGCCACCGGCAGAAATAAAAGCAACCATCTGTCGCTAACGCATTCAACGTAGCCATCGGCTACAAATAGAGGTAACACATCTCAAAACATTTTCATTTCATTTCATTTTCAAGTTTTATTTAAAGTCAGTTTTTAATTAAAACTTGAAAATGAAATGAATTGAAAATGTTTTGAGATGTGTTACATGCAAATCAAGTAAATTATCTCACCAATTATAGACGGTAGATCTGCAATCTGGCAAAATATGACGCCACGAGGTTACGCGCGGGGACACTTGGGATAAGCAGTATTTCAGCCATTCAGCGATATAACTAACTGTGATACGATTAACTAGACATGTGTGACTAACCATGCACGGTACAAGCTCATAGTGCCAACTCACTTGGGGGGCGTTTCGACAGCGGTGGTGCGATTGGATAGTCGTAAGGAATCCCAGAAATCAGCTCGTGAGTTACACGTAAGTCCAGTAACCGGACTTGAGTTACGGGCGTAATGACGTTTTATCTCGTCAGCACATGTGCCGATCGTGGAAGTGACGTTTTCACTTTGTGTGTTCACAATGACATTTTGTCGTCTTGTACGATTATTTTACGTCTTGGACTAAAATTATGCTTGAATGAAAAACAACGCTTGTCTTGGACAACACTTATTCGTCTTGGGCATGAATAATACTGTTGAACTGACAGTAGAAAGTGTTTTTGAAATAAAATAGTGCTAAGCTGAAGGACAACATGGGTCTTGAAGCTAAATTGTCGGTCTTGAATATTTTCTGCTCTGGCATCCCAAAGTGTTGTGACGAACGTGACTCGGAACTCCTAAAAATAAGACCGCTGGTTTTCTTTGCGGTAGACTCGCTATCTTCCATGATAGTAGGCATTCTCAGACAAACCAATCCCATGGATGATGGGTTTGAATTTCATCGCTAATCCTCATCAAACGTCAGTGCAGTGCAGAAAGGACAGTGCAGAAAACAGGCCGTGAAGACACGAGGGCGAAGTGTATGAAGTATGTATAAAGACACCATATTTCGACACTTCATCAAGCTACAACCGCGTGCCAAAAATTGGCCATGTAGTGTGAGATTGAGCACTTAAGCTGACATTCTCTTGAATGACTGATTGTGCGTATTATTCTTGCACGAACGAGAACTGTTTAATGAGGAAAATGAGACGATTATTTCTTCCTATAAAGAACTTTGATGATAAGAAGTAGAATCAGACAGAATACTTTCTGTTTCTTCCTATAGCCTCGTCCACTAAGTGATTTATCTCCCCTGCCGCATGGTGGCGCTATGATCAGTTTTCAACTTCCGGTAAGTACCACGCCGAAAATGGCGGCTAATGCAAATCAGCACCATACCTCTGCAAATCGGAGTGAGGAAGGAGCGATGGCTAAAATGTTCACGGACATGCAGGTGAAAGATTTGAAAGTTTATCTTCGCGACAGAGGATTGCCTGTGTCGGGGGTGAAAGCAGAACTGTTAGCGCGAGCCCAGGGTGCTAAACAAATGGGACTCCGTGTTATTCCCGATGAATCGACGGCCGGTGTAATGAGCGAAAAACTCGTCACCCCACTTGGAGAAAAATTACCCGATCCAGTACAATTGAAGGACTGGGAATCTTGTAATAACATTCCAAAGTTTACAGACAACGAACTTTACAACTTCTTGGTTCTTAGCAAACACAGGACGTACGACAACAGTGGGTTAGGCGCGCGAAGATCTTTGAAAGCCAAGGTGTTCTATGAAGATGGTCATGTTCATGACGTAGCTTATCACCCAGTGACTGACAAATGCAGCCATTGCTACGTGAAATGTTTGTGCATCCCGTCCCTGCCTACTTCAAACGTCAAGGCCAGGCCCGATTATAATGTCTGGGTGTGTGTGTCAAAAGTGACTGGAAGAGTTCAATCAGCAAATTGCAATGTTGTCCACTGGTACACTTTTACTTTGCATAATTTACACTAATTGAATTGATGTAGAGTTGCTGCATCATGTGTATGTGGTGTTATTACTAGACGTTATTAACTATGATTTTATGAAATGATTCTTAGAGAGAACGCGGAAGTTGAACCCACACATGCCACAACCTCTACCAACTACAGCTATGGTGGCTCAGCTAATATATTAATATAAAGCTCACCTGTCTCAGTTGTGCAACTGACATGAACTTAAATTTTGATGTGAAGTATACACCCAATAAATTGATTATATGAAATTATTTCGAGAGGGAATGGAAACTTGCGTGAGATTTTTAATCTAAATTTGTCACTGCTATAATTTATGTATAGAAGCTGGCTAAGAAAACCATGCCCTGGTATCGACTTCAGGTGTCTAAGCTGCAACCAATCATTATTAGCTTGACATATTTTGATCAAAGTGATTACTTTTGTTTCAGAGCTGGAGAATCCTGTAACCATGTTGCAGCACTGTTATATGCTATGGTGGACATCAGTGACAAGAAGGAAACTGGTCAACTAGCTTCAACCTCACAACCATGTAAATGGAATCAGCCGAGGAAAAGAAAGCTTTCTCCCCTAAAAGCAGCTGATGTCAAATTTCAGAAATTTGAATGGAAGAGGCCAAAACGAAAAAACAAACCGGCTTCCACTGTGAACAACTCCATCATTGAAAAAACTCCAGTATTGGATGTGGATACATTTAGAGTGAAACTGTCTTCAGTCTACCCACATGCTGCATGGTTACAAAATTTTGAATCAGAAAAGGAGGACTCCAACAAAGAAAATAAACAGTTACCACTACTTCATCACATTGACTTCATGTACTCTGATCAGACTGATTTAACCAGCCCTCAGTGTTCGCAGTGTTTTGAGGACTATTTTTCAAGTCTCTCAGTGTCATCATCAGATGCTCAAGAAATTGAAATGTTAACTAAAGGTCAGACAGAAAATGCCATGTGGAAGGAAGCCAGAAAAGGTCGTATTACATCGTCTAACTTTGGTGTAGTTATTCGTAGGAAACCAGACACCCCTCCGGAAAACCGCCTTAAAGTACTCCTGGGATATGTGCCTTGCTTTGAGACCACTGCTACCAGATGGGGCCATGATCATGAAGGGATAGCTAGAGACAGTTATGTTTCCTATCAACAGGCTATACATCCGCCTCTCACAGTACGAGAAAGCGGATTTGTGGTTAACCCGGAGATGCCACATTTGGGTGCTAGTCCAGATGGATTGGTGTATTGCCCACACTGCCCAGAGTACAAGGGTTTACTTGAAGTTAAGTGCCCTTACCGACTGAGGAACTGTACCCCATCTGAAGCTGCTAGAGACTCAAATTTTTTCTGCACTCTTTCTCCTGAGGGACAAGTTCAATTAAAACGGAACCATCTCTATTACTTTCAGGTACAGGGACAGATGGCATTGAGTAAGCGAAACTGGTGTGACTTTGTTGTGTGGACCCGTTGTGGAATGAACATAGAACGAATTAAGTTTGACAAGAACCTCTGGGAAACGATTATGTTGCCCAAACTTAATAAATTTTTCAAGCAAGCCGTAATTCCTGAACTTTTTTCTTCTCGGGTGTTACGGAAACTCCGATTGCGTTAACTTTGATACCAAGATACCGTGGGCCATTCCTATAAAATAGTTTGTTTAGCATAACCCAACCCTGCCATTGATATTTTCTTTTTTGACTTATTACAGGCCACTCAAACTCATAGCAAATAGCTATGATTTTAGCATGAAATTTGAATAAAAATAGATTTTCTGGCAGACAGGGCAATAAAAAGTGTTAAGTAGGGGATTTTGGGGGTAGGTGACAACAGTGTGTAAACAGCAAGCCAGTAGGCTGGTTTCGTAACTTCTAGTACGAGCGCCGCAAATTTAAATTTTTTTGAAAATTCAAATGCCATATGGCGCGTTCCGACGCATTTTGACAGCATATTTCCGACATCCTACAACTGTATTTTTGCCAGTGATGACTTCAATATTTGAGTATGATCGTGGTGTTAATGATAATCTTGACCCCCCACTTAGGACGGCGGACCCCCTCCCCCTATTGAGGGATAACGAAAGCGGTATCGATAACTTTTGTTTGCTGGGGTGCTAGAAATAGCAAAAGGAACACATTTGTATGCAGAACGATTCTAAATTGGTTGGACTCTCATAGCCTATCTGTACCGAAGTTGAGCCGTGTTCATTCCAATTCCAAATTAACGTTTCGGAAGAGTTAAAAATATAGCAAAGAATTGCTGGGAACTAATATACCTCGGAAATGCCCTAAAGTGGTTTTGAAAAAAATTGTAGACGAGTCGTCAATCGTGGGTTGCCTTACACATTTACGATCGCCTCAGATCGTGGGTAAATTCTGCCGACATCTGGACGATTCCTGGATTTTTTTTCTTCCCGACATAAACTCGGTCTGCTCTGCGAAGGGGGATGGGGGGGAGGGGAGAATTGACACATCCGTTGCGAACTTGACAGAATTATCAAGTTAAAACCTCATTAGAGCACGGCGAACCATATATTGTTCAGCCCCCACCCCCAATAAGTTTATGGTGAACAGTATATGGTTCGCTCGGTGCTCAAATGAAGTTTTAACTTAATAATTCTATCAAGTTTGCAACGGATGTGTCATTTCTTAGGAAATTGTCCAAGTTTAAGAATTTAGCCGACTCCTGTTTCACCCCTTGTCATTACCATATATATCAAGCGGTATAAAATATTTACATAGGGGTATACTTGTCCCTGTGGTTGGGTTAGGTGCAGCCAACATTTGAATGATGACCCTGGCCAAATCAGTCCATATGGGATGTGAGGAGTAGGACACACAAGAACAACACATATCTTTGATCCAGAGTGCATTGTGCAGCCCTTTTGTTTATTGTTCATATATCAAGGGTCGACAGATGATTTATCTATGAAGGTGATTAAATTTCTGAAATGAATTTGCATCATGAATACGAATTTATTTTATTATACTATAGCATATTGTGCACCCTTGTTAACTTTCCCGATACCTTCTCTCAGACTCGCACTGTGACTCTCTCTCTACATTTCTACAGTATTAGACCTCACCTCAACTGCAGTATATGGTACATGAAGTGAAATGCGGAATAAAATGAACTTCTGACTAAACCATAGTTTTTAACCAATAATTTATTTCAATGCAAATATGTTTTGGATGCCACTTTCTTGGTAAGCACACAAATTAGTGCTGGATGGGTCAGTCCTTTGGGGATTTGAACCCACGCCCTCAGAGTTGGCCACCGAATCGCCAGCAGTTAATGCAAGTGCCCTGAACCACTCGGCTATCTCAGCATCCAGAGGGAGGAAGTTCAGAGTCTAAAGTACATTCACTATCCCTCTAATAGACTGAATACTGGCCAGCTCCAGAAGCTGATATATATTAATGTCATTTGATACAGTGGGTAACCTAGCAGTCCATTTTTTTCAGGATGACACCTTGTTAAAGACCCATCCAGCACTAGTTGATGTGGTATATCAAGACAGTGTCCTAAAAAACATTGAATTGGTATGTTATCCACTTCTTATGGCTTACATAATATCAGCTTTAGGAGCTGAGCCATTATTCAGTCTATCAGAGGGGTACTAGTGAATGTTGGCAATCCAGATTTGATCTCCGAAATTTCTCTTTGTTGGCCGAGTGGCTTAGGACGCAGCCGTGATATTGTGCCAAATTCTGCAGGTTCGAATCCCCACAGGACAAACCCATCCAGCAGTAGTTTGTGCTTCACCAAGGAAGAGTCAGCCTAAGAACAATTGGACTGATATGTCACCCACTTTCTAAAATGACATTAATATATACATAATTTATTTACGAGCACTAAGTACGGTACTGCTTTTGAGGGACACTTGCAGTACCGAAAAGTTTCCAGCTTGATGGCAACTGGTCAGTAACTGTCTACTCACTGACAGAACAGATAGGTTATTCTAAAAATGAAACTCATTTCGTTTAATGATAAATTTACTGATTGGTAATTATTTACATTCGGTTACCGTTCCAATAAATGAGCAGTAAATGCCAGTGAACAACAAATGATTAGTAACCAATCACTGATGTCTTAATAAGGTCACGGTACCACTAGGTAACCAAGTATGAAAATTAATTGGTAACATCAGTAGCTGCTTGGTAACTTTGGTACATGTACCTGGATGGTAACCGATACAAAAAATCGAGATGGGATACACCGACACCTGCTTGGTTACTGGTTGGTTATTGATCTGTTCAAAACTGAACAGTACTGACCTTTCCAACCAGTACCATTCAGTTTCTCCACCAATTGGTACTTGTTAGTAGCAGTTCAGCTATGTACAAAAGTAATGAATTGTGACACAAACAATTTACACTGTATGTTCATGTCCATCCTTTCTATGAACACCGGGTACCATGATTACTGTTGGCAAAAGTCTTGGATCAAGGGTCCTTGAAGATTTGACAAAGAGCAAATAATTTTGACAATTTTGCTGCATTGTTTACAAAGGGTAATTGGCATTACACCTTGAATTATTCTGAAGTTTTTAATTCGCTCCATGGCTCTCTCTACATGTATTCGGAGATTTGCGATTCTTCTGGTCACTTCCACTTGTCGTCTACTCAAAGATAAACCACTTCGTCGTAGTGGGGGAATTATAAGATGTATTCCTTTGGGCGTCAGTAGGTCTGCAATTAAAAATCCTTTGTCCGCCATAACGGCATCACCTGGCTCGAGTAAGTCCAGTAAACCACTTTTCTTTGTTATCATTTTGTCTGAGATACTCCCTGTCCAAAGATCCGATACAAATGTTATGACACCCGAGGGGCTTATTCCTAGTAATAATTTCCAGGTCATGTGACTTTTGTAATCGGAGTACATCAGTGATTTGTTGGCCAGTGACTGTGGAGTCTGTGTAAATAGTTCTGTACAGTCTATGATGATTCGACAATTTGGATATTTCCGAATGAACATTAAAGGCATGCGTTTTCGTATCACGGCACGGCTTGGCCAATAGAGCAGTGGGGAAAGGAAGATATTGAGGAAATCTATCCACTGGTTGATTATGTTGGAACATCCAGATTTGGAAATACAGAAGCAATGAGCCAAATCGCCTATCAGCAGACCCAGCCTAATTCTCATCATGACTATGACAAATTCATCGATGAGTCGCAATTTCCGAGGCCGTCCTTCTTTCTTTTTTGTTGTCTGCATTGCAGTCTGTATGCTGTCAAATAACACTGAAAAAACACGAGTATTTGGAATGCCAGTATAAAAGTTAATTTGGTCATTATCTGCCATGTCCTCCGCGGTTAAAGTCGGTAAGGTAACCTGGGTTACAGAATCTGTCACATCTATTGAGGGGGTCTGTGTACTGGTGGATGTGAAGTTTACAACCTGTCCAATTGTGTCCACCTGAACACCAATGTCTGCAGTTTGTGGTTTTGTTTGACACTCTGCGTTTCTGGCCTTGGACAAACAAGAACTGTCAAACTGAAAATATAAATATCACATTATCAGCCTATGCTTGAAATACATAAGAAAAAATGTAAAAATAATTCTTGATACATTCAAGTGATAATCAACAGGAATTGTGGGAATGAAGTAAAAATGGATGACTAAGGCTTGTCCTGGTGTGTACTTTAATAGAGATCACTTAAGACACATCTCACCTGTAATCAGCAGTGTAACATGCACAGTAAAGCTCACTTCGCTACAGGTAGCTGCAAAAATTACCGCTTTATTACATATTGTCGAGGACCAAAAGTGTTGAGACTGCAATCACACCCTGACTCTGTTCATTGAACCTCAGAATGCGAACAGCTTTCTGTATATGAAGATTTTCACACTAAAATATTATTTATTTAGTGCTTACCTCCCCAAGATAGTTGTGAAAATGTACAGAAGTGTCCAGCTGAGACAAGCCAGCAGCATTGAAGTTATCTGGCTCTACATAATCCTCAGTACCGGTATCTTCATCCTCATGGAATGTTTGAACATAGCCTGAAGGATTTATGTTTTCCTTTTCCACAGTAGGAATATTGGGATCCAGGGCATTTCCCCCAGTGGACATTTCCCCCAGCGGACATTTCCCCCATGGACATTTCCCCCAGTGGGCATTTCCCCCAGTGGACATTTCCCCCAGTGGACATTTCCCCCACCCTATATTTTTAGGTTATTTTGAGGCTAATATAACATAATTTTCAAATAATTTGGCAAAAACTAAATTGTTTATATTATATATTATATAGCACATTTTTAAACAATATAATGGATCACATAGTGATAACAAATACTATTCATATACATAGTATATATTTTAACATTTTAAGAAAACATTATATCACATAGTGGTACAATAAAAGATGTATTTTTAAACAATATAATTTTGTTCTATATATTTTTTTTACCTCAACTTTCACTGTAGTTCTCATCAAATGGCTTCTCTCAGCAGAGATAATCCTCATAACTTGAAAGGTGCTCAAGTTCAGAACTCCTCACACCTAACCTATTGTTTCTAAATAATAATCTTTTATTCATTCTCTGTAATCCTCACACCTATATTTTTATTCTTTTATTTTTATTTGAAGTCCGATTAAGAACCATAATACAAGGTTAATCCCTCACAACATCAATTGTTATCTTTACCCAGTCTGTTGCTTGAGTTTACTCAATCAGTGGCATGCAGTATATGCAGTTCATTTATCATAAACATATGTGGAAATCCATATATATATAGAAAATAAAAAATATACAAAAATTGATGTCATTGACAAATTATTTGAAAACTATGTTCAAGCCTCAAAATAACCTGAAAATATAAGGTGGGGGAAATGTCCACTGGGGGAAATGTCCACTGGGGGAAATGCCCACTGGGGGAAATGTCCATGGGGGAAATGTCCGCTGGGGGAAATGTCCACTGGGGGAAATGTCCGTACCCCGGAATATTGGCACTGGTGATCTGAAATACAAGGAATGAATCCTAAAAATCTAATAGAATAGACAATGACTGAGTACATCTAATAATATGGTTGTGGTTCATGGTAGCTTTGCAAAATATAATTTGTGGTTTCCATGTAATGACAAACAATTCTTTTTAATCATGAGGATTATCATGAGAGAGAGCTTTTGGAAAAATCAACAGACTTTGACAATGACATTGCAATAAGTAGTTGATTAACTGAAAGTAATGTAATATACTTGAGATGACCTGCTCACGTATGTTTCCATTATTTTAAATTGTAGGTAAACTTAATGTGAATAAACATATTTAATGAAGGGTACCATGGATGGTAGGTTATTGGTAAATGTCGCAGGTAGCAGATTGCCTCGGACAACAACAACAACAACAACAACGTCGTCTATGCATTCAACAAACAAACTTCAAAAGAAACAAAACATTTACCTGGCTCAGAGTAAATACTTTATGTGGGAAAATTGTTGGCAGTGGTGTTTCTTTCGTTGGGCCCGACCCCCTTTCAAAGTGTTGACAGCAAATTTTAGTTCCAGCTGTAGGTTGCCAATTTTTGCGACTCACGCGTGTCTGCCATACTTTACTCAGTTTTTTGTCTGCTGGGAAGCGGTGAAGGCTGATCGGACGTCCGTTAATGATTGTTCCACTGTGATTATGACAGTCCACCACACAGCAATATATTTTCCCCATAATGAGGCATAAGTATCCGGGAAGATGCCTTGTTTGAACTCCGTGTATCTGTCAACTTCAACTGTCAACTGTCAAACAGAAGTACTTACCAGTTGAAAAAAACGTACCTCAATTTGTAGAGAGTACAATACAAGCAGGGGGAGATAAATCACTTTGTGGAAAAGGCTATAGCGCTCAACCTTCCTATAGCGCTCAACCTTCCTATAGCGCTCAACCTTCCTATAGCGCTCAACCTTCCTATAGCGCTCAACCTTCCTATAGCGCTCAACCTTCCTATAGCGCTCAACCTTCCTATAGCGCTCAACCTTCCTATAGCGCTCAACCTTCCTATAGCGCTCAACCTTTCGTCAACTGAGTAACATTTCTGCAACTACTCATTTGACCGCCACCGTTAACCACAATAACAGAATCGACTCATTGCTGCAAGACTAACATGAAAGGTTCAAAGATGGATCTATAAATAACTTTGCCCATAGTGCCAGTTGCAGGCTCTTGCTAAGATTGTAGACGAATTGCCCATTTGCCGGATCCACGATTGATGCGTTGTAGCACATTTAATGTCACAATTGCCGCAATTTCGACAATGGGGTTGCAGCTTATGACTAAGGGGAGCAAATGTTGTAAATGATTGAACACCAGTGTCCTATATCTCACTGAAATACATCAGGATATGACTATTCATCACTGGTACTATTCAATGAGATAGAGAGCTTTGGTGTTCCAGCAGTTGCAAGAGTTGCTCCCCTTTAGTCAGAAGCTGGATAACCCCATCTAGTCATTAAAATTTGCTACATATTGCTATCCGTTCCCAATTCTGTCCTGCGAATGTGGAATTTTGAGAATTTGTACTGCTACAGAAATTTTTCACTTTCCTTGCCCCTTAATGGGGTATATGGGATAGATATAGTAAATCTAACTGCTGGAACACCAGTTCCCTCTATCTGATTGAAATACAATATCAGCATATGCCTATTCATCAGTGGAAGTATTATAATTTAATGAAATAGAGGGCATTGTTGTTCCAGCAGTTACAACTGTTGCCCCCCTTAGCCACCAGATGGATAACCCCATTATGTCATTAGTAGTTACTGCATATCTTCCATAAACATTTTCACCCTCATTCGCGGTAGCTATTTATACTCCAGAGTTCAACATTTATACTCCAGAGTTATTCGTATCAAATCGTGATAACAATAAGCTCATATCAATCAGACCATGCTATATCAATCAGGCCATGTTACATTCGGGCCTTTTGTTGTTCGTTGTGACTTTATCTACATGATGTTGCAATGACCTGTCATTGTGCAAATGGTATCTGGGTAAATAGGCCAGTAGCACTGGTGGGCGGTTCTAAACATGTACATAGGATCGTACATACGAGGGAAAGGTCCCCCGGATCGAAAACCGTGGGTTGTAAACGAATATTGCTCTTTTTAGATTGTTGATAAGTGCAAATTGGCTAAAATTATCAAAGATGTGACGTCATCACTCATTGGGGATCACATGCAGTCTTGTATGGTCACCTGCAGTCTTGCTTTCTCACGTGCATTTTGCGTGTCCTGTGTATTTCCTGAATGAAAAACAACACTCGTCTTGCACAAAGCTTGTTCGTCGTGGACATGAATAATACTGTTGAACTGAATAATGCCGCCTTGGTCTAGAATTGTTGTGTTTTGATCTAAAACAGTGCTAAGCTGAAGGAAAATTATAGCTCTTGAAGCTAGTTTTCGGTCGTGAATATTTTTCGTCGACAACAGGGGCTTGCTGCCGTTGGTTAATTGGGTTGATTTGGGAGGGAGGAGGTCGAGGCAGTGAAGGGATGACAATTAGGTCAGCGCGATCGCCACATCACGGGTTAGGTGCAGGATTGGTTTTTTTAGATGCTTTTCAAATTTCCTATGCTTTAACATGGTGCTAAATAGCATACTTGGCAGTATTGTGCAGATAGTTTTGCTAAACTCCGTAGTTGGCAGAAAAGTGAGCTACTTTAATAGCCTCTATACTTTTATAATCTATTCTAATTAGAATATATTCGCAATAAAATATCTGTAACACCGTGTCGGAGAAAGGACAATATATTCATTATTTAGCACCTTTATAATATTATCTAATTAGAATAGATTCGCACATAAATATGTAGCTGTCGTTTGAGAACAGACAATATATTGAATATTTAGCACTTTGATAATATAATCTAATTAGAAGAGATTCGCAGTTAAATATCTAGCTGGCGTCCGAGAAAGACGTTATATTCAATATTTAGCCCCTTTATAATATCATCTAATTAAAAAAGCTACATATGCAGCTGGCGTCTGGGAAAAGACAATATATTCAATATTTAGCACTTTTATAATCTATACTAAATAGAAGAGATTCGCAATTAAATTTCCGCAACAGCCTTTTTGGAGAAAAGACAATATATTCAATATTTAGCACTTTTATAATCTACTCTAATTAGAAGAGATTCGCATTAAAACATCTGTACCACCGTGTCGGAGAAAGGACAATATATTCAATATTTAGCACCTTTATAATATCATCTAATTAGAATATATTCGCATTTAAATATGTATGTGACGTTTGAGAACAGACAATATATTAAATATTTAGCACTTTGATAATACCATCTAATCAGAAGAGATTCCCGGTTAAATATCTATCTGGCGTCTGGGAAAAGACAATATATTCATTATTTAGCACCTTTATAATATCATATAATTAGAAAAGATTCGCACTCAAATATGTAGCTGGCGTCTGGGAAAAGACAATATATTCAATATTTAGCACTTTTATAATCTATACTAAATAGAAGAGATTCGCAGTTAAATATGCACAAGACCCTTTTCGGAGAAAAGACAATATATTCAATATTTAGCACTTTTATAATATACTCTAATTTGAAGAGACTCGCATTAAAATATCTGTACCACCGTGTAGGAGAAAGGACAATATATTCAATATTTAGCACCTTTATAATATCATCTAATTAGAATATATTCGCATTTAAATATGTAGGTGACGTTCGATAATATCATCTAATTAGAAGAGATTCGCAGTTAAATATCTATCTGGGGTTTGAAGAAAGACAATATATTCAATATTTAGCATCTTTATAATATCATATAATTATAAGTGATTCGCAGTTAAATATGTTGCTGGCGTCTGAGAGAGCCAATATATTCAATATTTAGCACCTTTATAATATCATCTAATTAGGAAAGATTCGCACTTAAATATGTAGCTGGCGTCTGGGAAAAGATAATACATTCAATATTTAGCACTTTTATAATCTAGGCTAAATAGAAGGGATTCGCAGTTGAATATCCACAAGAGTCTTTTCGGACAGAAGGCAATATATTCAATATTTAGCACCTTTATAATATCATCTAATTAGAATGTAATTTGATTGTTGTAATCAATGACCAAAGGAAGATGTTGTTTTTTTTGCGTTTTGTTTCTTTCGAAATTACATTGAAAGGGACCGATTGTCTCCGAAACACCTTCGGTCATCGTTGAATGATTGGTTTGTTGTGCCAGTAAGTCTGAATGCATGTCAGCTTTCTGCATCAGTGAGGTTGCCTTTATATTGCGCGTTCTATAGGCACCAATCAAGCTTTACCTGGGACTCTTAAACAGCCTATATACCAGCACATGCGCGTTGTTTAACCAGGAAGAACGATAGAATAATCTGTTATTGTCTGAGTGGAGTTGCACAGAACACTAATGAACATGGACTTGCGACTATCTTAAAAATCCTTATATACCAGCGAATGCGCGTTGTTTAACCAGGAAGAACGATAGAATAATCCCTGTTATTGTCAGAGTTGCACAAACCAGCAAAGAATGTGTACTTGGGACTGCCTTAAACCTCCTTATTCACCAGCCCATGCAAGTTTGAAGATATGTAGTAGACGAGCGGCGATTGGCAAAAAACGCCTTATTTTAGGAGTAAAATGCACCCCCCGTACACAGAGGCAAACTATATATCATTTGAAAGCTTAGACTCTCTTCTTTCAGATGAGGTAGGATGTGATGGTGAAAACTATTGCCGTATGCTAGAAAAATTAGGAAATGCAAGAACCATTGGATTGCAACTTTTTACTTTTAAAATGGGGGTACAGGTATTAATATGACTATATCTTCATTCGTATCAGGCATAGGGCAAAATAGTTGGTGTCAATTGATTACGCAAAGGTTCTTCAATCGTCTAATATCAAAAACAAATTTGAGGTCATTGACCTGTGACGTCACAGGAGGACCATCTCCAAACTTAAATTAAATTAAATTGTGTCAAACGCACTAAAAACTATGTCAAAGTTTTTTTTGTGGGTAAAATACTTCATTGTTAAATGACCAAAATGGTTCTTATGTCGAATATAGTCATCGGTCAAATACTTAGGCAAAGATCTGGTGCAATTACCTTTTAAATCCCCAATTTAACCACCGTCATTCACCATAGTGTATTAGGTAAAAAAAACCCCACTAAATACTGCATTAGACGAGCGGCGATTGTAAAAAACGCCTTATTTTAGGAGTAAAATGTACATCTGAGTAGTAGTGTCACGGTAAATCGTGTCTCATTTCACCCGGATGTAGAGGTCATTTGGGGCGGAAACGAGGCGGAGAGGTCAAGTGCACTATAGTTCCGGCAGAATGACCAAAAAGCTACTTCCAACACAGAAGAGTTCCAATTGTTGCAGGGAATGTATTCCTCCGCGGTGATGCGGTCCTGGCGGTGATGCGGTCGCGGGGAAAAGCTTCCGCGGAGAAAAAGTAGTCCCTAGGTAAAAGGGTCCGATTGGGTCGAGTGAGGTATCAAAGTGAAGCATTCGTGAAGGGGCATCTGATGGGCTGGGTGTGGGGTTGAGATATCGGCATTCTGCGCATGCGCGGTGGCCGAAGTGTATGAAAATAGACGTTTTGGAGCTAGGGGAGTCCCTAATGGTCCAATGGGGTCGAGTGAGGTATCAAAGTGAAGCATTCGTGAAGGGGCATCTGACTGGACTGGGTGTGGGGTTGAAATATCAGCATTCTGCGCATGCGCGGTGGCCCAAGGGTATGGAAATAGACGTTTTGGAGCTAGGGGAGCCCCTAATGGTTCAATGGGGTCATATGAGGTATCAAAGTGAAGCAATCGTGAAGGGGCATCTGATGGGCTGGGTGTGAGGTTGAAATAGGGTCATTCTGCGCATGCGCGGTGGCCCAAGGGTATGGAAATAGACGTTTTGGAGCTAGGGGAGCCCCTAATGGGCCGATGGAGTTGTATGAGGTATCCATGTGAAGCCTAGGTGAAGGGGCATCGGACTGGACTAGTGTCATCGTTGTCAGCGTTGTCATCATTCTGCGCATGCGCAGACAGGGAATTGTGGGAAAAGGGTATGGAAATAGACGTTTTGGGATCTAGGGGAGTCCCTAATGGGCCGATGGAGTCGTATGAGGTATCCAAGTGAAGCCTGTGTTAGGGGGCATCCAGTCATGGGTGGATACATGTAAAAAAATTCCTGGAAAAAGGCGGAATACGGACTTTACCCCTAAAATAGGGGAAAACCCCTATCACCTCTAGCCAAAAGGGCTAATATCGGTCCCCGGGCTTATTGGGACCTGCCTATCAAGTCAATGGGGTGATGTGAATAACAACAAGTTCAGCAATGTTCATACAGTTTATTATCTCCAATGTTACATCATACCCAGGCTGGGGGAGCCGCCCTGGGTATGTTTAGTATGTTCACAGCAAAACAAATTGAAATATCAAACACCATGTTTTATTATTTAACGCACCGTCACATTAGGTACAAGTGTTTACTGAGCTCAAGTCAATGATCAGCATGTAGACATAGAGAGTATGTACGGCATGTTATGGTATTCATCAGTGCACGAGTGACGCATTCAACCGATGGCAGTGGTGGATCAGCTTGGTAAGGAAAAACGTAACATTGGTCACCCTCTTCACTGTCCACTTGGTGTTGGGTCGTTGTTGTTGGGCCCATCCCAAGACATCCAATTGTTCCACTTGGTCCAGCATCATCTCTAGTGACCTCCGGTTAATGATGGTGGTACACTGGGTTGATGGCACTGGAATAGAAATAGCGCAATTCACCCGTCATCTTATGGCATAAAATGTACCCAAATGCTACATTTAATGTGAAGGCCGTAGGTTGGTCATTGAAGATGGTTTCCACGTAGCTGCGTAAACGGGTGAGGTTGGTCAGTGGGAAATTGTAGATATCTTGAATAGGGCGATGACGGTGGAAACAGTGCCGTGTCATGGACCAATGGCGCCGAGAGATGTCACTCTCTGGATGATCTTCGGGTAAGAGATCGCTAGGAACATTTATGGGCTCGTCCAGAAAATGTTCTATGTATGACGTATGACTCGAAACCGTAACGGTGGGGTGCGGCCGGAAATCCAGGGTATTCCCAACTGTGGGTATAGGCGGGCTCTCCGTCATCGCATCACCAGTGGCGTTCGTCTTCCCGGGCTTATCTTCAGTAGGAAGTTGTCGCCAAAACCGTGGTGACGGACCATGAATCAAACGCTCATGCCGTTTTAACTGACTGCGTCGTTTGAAGAGTTGACCACAATCCATACATTGTTCCGTCGCGCCCTCGTGGAATGAACGTTCGTGGCGCAGTAAATGATCCTCCCGATTAAATGACCGTGCGCAGGTTATACAAGTATATAGTGTACCGTTGTGGATGGAGGCCTCGTGGCGTCGCAAATCTTCTGGGCGAGTAAACTACTTCTGGCAAGTTGTGCAAGTGAACATATTGGCGGTTGACAGAGTGTCTGATGAAACGGCAAGGCCGCTTCCCTTTTATAGCACGCTAGCTGGTGATCTATTTTTAGCACACTCTACCCCAAGTCGAGGATCGAGACTGGTGTACTGGTGTACGACTGAACCGCATTGCGCGCGCGCATGAAGACCCTCATACATACCTCAATGCAGGCACAGACGCGAAGTGCCCGGATGATAGACACGGATGCACCGATCCGAAAAGACACGGACTTTACCGGAAAGACACGGACTTTACCGAAAAGACACGGACTTTACCGAAAAGACACGGACGTACCCGAAAAGACACGAAGGTGAACGACATTGTTGAAAACCCCCACAGACAGGTTATTACATGCATTCCTATGATGTTCACAGGTTATTCACGCATAATAAAAGGATTGACCTGTAATCTGTGTTGTTGTTGCTCTCTTTTTTGGACTAACCCATCAGAATAGTACGTATGACGGACTACACCCGTAGAGCTAGGCGCGCTTGTGTGACCTGGTCTATAAAACACGTCCCTCTGGATCCCACACCTTCATTTCTACGGTTGCAGAGCCATGGCAGAGATCCAGCCCTATGCGACTCGCATTTTACAGCATGCCACCGTGGTTAATTCACTCACGAGTTACCGAGCAGTGGTCCGGCCCATGTTTGCAGATGGCTACGACAACGAGGGGCGACGCCAGATCCTCAACGAGTTCACAGAAGCGGTCCTCGACAGAGTGCACTCGATGGAGAGGTGTGCCATCACTCACCACTACTGGACTATGACAGCCATCCTTGATGCTCGGGCTATGGACCACGAGCGCTCACGCCGGAACCAGCGACGGCTGGTTGGCCTAGTCGTGGTCTGTGCCCTATTGACCCTGGCGCTGTGCCATTGATAGTGGGACCTGACTATAAATACGAGGGTCAGACACAGTGTGTGTCATTCACCGTTCGACATTGGATCAAGCATGTCACCAGTTCTACGAGCCATCCTTCCCCTTACACCCCGGGTGGGGTTACACGTCTATGAAGATAAAGTCACCCTCGTGGAAGACCGTGGAGATGTTTGCTGGTCGCCCGCTGAGACCGTATCGAATACGGTTACGCTACACCGTGAGGGCTGGACCAAATTTAAACGGGTGTTGAGCGGCGAGCTCGACGGACACCTCATCCACATAGACAATGCCATCTACATATACCGTGGACCCTTCTTCCCACGCCTGGGCCGCTACCAAGACCCTACGCGAAACTTCACCCTAGACCCCGATCTGTGGACAGCCTTCGAGAAAGTGGTGCCTATCGTGGACCAGCTGTTTACACCGGACGAGCGGTCATCAGACGAGTTGGAGTGGGCTCGTGCCCTGAGAGAAGCAGCGGCAGAACCCAATGAACAAATGTCTAGCCATGAACCAGACGACGATGCCATTGATTACCCGGCTAGACTCAGTCAGCCCAGTGACATGACCACCTGATCCTTTGATCTCACGGGGTTCTCCCTATAAATACGAGAGACAGTCAAATCTGGTACCATTCACGTACTGACCATGACGGAGCATATAATACTGGCGTATCTCAGCTTGACCCCCGAGGTTTTCCTGCACGTGTATGCGGATACGGTCGATATCATGGAGGAGGTGGGAGACATCTGTGATGCGGACCCTACACAACCGTGCCCGGCCCACATTCGTCTGTCCCGGGAGGGCTGGACCAAATTCAAACGGGTGATGTCTGGTGAACTGGACGGCGACCTCATCCACTTGTGTCAAGATGTGTACATCCGACGCGGCCCTTTCTTTGCTCAATTGGCTCGGCTAGATGGAGGTACAGTGCATTTCACCCTTCACCCTGATCTATGGTCTGCATTGGAAGATGCCGTGGTAGATGTGGATCAAGTGCTTATCAAGCGGTCATCAGACGAGTTGGACTGGTCATTTACCATGGACACTGTGGAAGCCAACGAAGAAAATCAGAAAGGAACTCCGGCCCAAGATATACCCGTTATAAATAAACGATAGAGCCAGGGTCCATCATCATTTGTCACCATGAAGCGCTGGGAGAAGGTGTTGGATAACTTATACTACAGTCCCGACAGTCCGGCGGCCTATAGTGCATTGTCGGCTCTCTATCGAGCGGCCAAACCCCAGGGGATACAACGTGCCCAAGTCCGAGATTGGTTAAGAAAACAAGACACCTATACCTTACATCGATCTGTCCGTCGCCATTTACTACGGAACCGGGTCATCGTGGAGGGAATAGATGCCCAGTGGCAAGCGGATTTGGTCGATATGAGCGCCTTTGCCAAACACAACGATGGGAATCGGTATATCTTGACGTGCATCGATATCCTATCCATGTATGCGTGGGTGGTACCCATCCGGACGAAAACGGGGGCGAATCTCATAGCGGCGTTCAAAGATATCTTCAAGACCGGACGCAAACCTTTGTATTTCCAAACCGACGAAGGCACGGAATTCCTCAACAGACCGTTCCAACAGTTTCTGAAAGCCCAGAAGGTGTTTTTCTTCCATACGCACAACGAGACCAAGGCTTCCGTGGTGGATAGGTTCAACAGGACATTCAAAGGCCGCATGTATAAATAGTTCACCTATAAGAATACAAGGCGGTACATCGATGTTCACCCGAAACTTGTGAGTGGTTACAATCGAGCCTATCATCGGAGTATAGAGAGAGCCCCCATTACCGTGACCCAATGCAATGAAGCCCAAGTCCGGCGTGTCTTGTACCCTAGGCAATCGCAGCGAACGCCGAAGGCGGTGTACAAGGCCGGGGACCCTGTACGGATCAGTAAAGTCAAAGGTCAATTTGAGAAAAGTTACTTGCCCAACTGGAGCGATGAGCACTTCCTGATTAAACGGCGCCTACCCCAACAGCAGCGAGTCTATGAACTGGAAGATCTTCAAGGGGAACCGTTGAGGGACGTTTTACGAGATGGAATTACAGCCTGTCGTAAAAACACAGGAAGACTACTACACGGTGGAGCAGATTTTGAAAACGGAACGTCGACGTGGCAAACTGTTTCATTTCGTCAAATGGCAAGGCTGGCCCAGTTCTTTCAATTCCTGGGTCGCTGCCAACCAGGTGAAACGACTATAAAGCCAGACACCACTGCCGTCATCCTTCATTCCACGCTCGACCACAGTGCTATGGACAAACAGCAGCTGCCTCTGAACACAGCGTCTCCCAAAACGCGCAAAGCGCAAGTAGGCTTTGTGGTGATAGTGCTAACCCTGCTGAGTGTGTTGTACGGAGGTGTGTTTTACGACGTAGCCTATGTCAGCACGCTACTTAACCAACTGAGAACACCAGCCATCAGTGAAACCAGTTTACAGATAGCACCAGTCAATCCCGTATCGAGCCCAGTCACCACCACACCCCGTGTACAAGCCACGTCGAGCTCCACACCAAGCTCAACATCTACACCAAGTACACCCGGTACGTCTGAAGACCCACCGGATTTCATCCCTCACAGTGAACAGACAACGATGACCGACGTTGTACCCACCACCATCATCACTCGCAGTGAACAGACAACGACGACCGACGGTGTACCCACCACTCCAGTTCACTCGTACGAAATTTACAAGAGCGGGTTACCACGACAGCGGATACACCTCGAATCATGGACCCTCGGTGGCAGCATCCCTTCACGTGTCTCATTGCAGGACCGACGGGCTCCGGCAAAACGCACTTCGTCCGGAAGCTCCTTCAACACGCCGACAGCATGATCACCCCACCCATTGCCCGAGTCGTGTGGTGTTACGGAGAATGGCAGGCAGCGTATGCAGCAATGCCCCACATCACGTTCGTGTAAGGCGTGCCTAACCTGGCCGATTTGGAACCCGACACCTTGGTGGTTTTGGATGATCTCATGGCGGAGACGGATGCGCGGGTCACCCAACTCTTTACCAAAGGCAGCCATCATCGACGGCTCAGCATCATCTACATTGTGCAGAATCTGTTCAGTAAAAACAAAGAACATCGGAACATCAGCTTAAATGCCCACTACATGGTGGTCTTCAAAAACCGAGAGATACCACTCAACTGCTGCACCTGGCGAGACAGATATATCCCGGCCGCACACCGTTTGCGTTGGAAGCCTTTAAAGATGCCACAACCCTTCAGCACGGGTATATGCTCTTCGACCTCAAGCAAGCCACCCCTGACCACCTTCGACTACGGACCGACATCTTTCCCGGAGAGACCCACCACGTGTACTTGCAAAAATAATGTAAACACACCCACAGTGGCACCCCCAGCTGGAGTGTGTGTGTTTGATGATGGAGATAATAAAAAGAATGAATTACAACACATATAAGTGAAGTGGGAAGAGGTGCCGACATACTGACTGCGTCACATGACTTCACAGAATAGTCTTCTGGTTAACCTATTCTAAAGCACATACCAAGAATCTAACGATTCGTGATATGTGTTGTATCTCAGGTACGCTTTTATTGTACCTGTTCATGTGGCAACTTGGATGATATGACCACACGGCCCCTAGCACCGGCATAAGCGGTATTAGATACAAATCTAGAGAGCTATGATGGAAATGCTCTGACAACTCGTATACTGGTAATTGGTGAGCTGTTTCGCTGTGACAACTCGTACATTGGAGATTGGTGAGCTGTATCGTCGTCAGATGTAAATGACGGAATTTAACACAAAAGAATAGTCTGTAAGGCCCGATACCACAGCAGGATTGATTTTGTCTCTGAGGTAGATAAAAAGAGCAGAGTTGTGGGTTCTGGCATTAGTTGTACATGATGTCTGCGCGAGTACGGAAGCACGCTCCCACGCTCCCACGCTCCGTGTATTGAAGACGGCCCCACCCGAGTTGGTCCGAACCATTGTACGCGGTGCGGACCCTGACCTTGTACGCTGTCTGTGCGAGATCGGGTACAACCTGTTAAAATGCAACGTACCACTGACTCCGGCTCAGAAGACCAAGTTGGCCGAGCATAAGACAGGTCTCCGAACCCTAGTCCAGAAGCGGGTCCCTCAAACACAAAAGAAAAAGGTGTTACAGAAAGGCGGCTTTCTCGGGGCCATCTTAGCACCGCTGGCCGCTTCCGTGTTGGGTCCAGTATTGGATGGACTCTTCGGCCGACAATGAACCACACGAAAAAAATGGTCCTCGTCGAACCACGGTTCCTTCAAAACCTCCAATCGCCCTACCCTGTCCCACCTACGGTGAAGACGATAAACACCCTCGATGGAGAGATGCAACAGATCTTACAGAGACCGGGGTTAAGTGACAGTGAGAAAGTACAACGGTACAATGAGACGCTTCAACGGTACATGACGTTCATGGACCAATGCAAACACCCTTTCTACCCCACCACCACCACCACCACCAGGTGACACACCGCCGACCTCAGCACCGCTCCAACAGCCGCCATTACCAGGGGTATCCCCCACAGCCCCATAGTGGGTGGAAGAGAAAGTACTGAAGAGCGCACCTGCATCGTTCAAGAAACAAGCTGGCCTGGTATTACAACGGATGAAACAGAATCCTAACATGACTTGGAATGATAAAGGCGAACTCCTGGTACAGAATCAGGTGGTCCCCGGCACCCACATGACGGATTTAGTGAATGACCTGATGCGTAAACGCAGATCGCACACGGATCCTCGAGGATGGGAGGTCTTCGCTCAAGGCTTGAAAGACATGCATGTACCACAGGAATTGGTGGGGAACCCCCACCGCTGGGCCTTTATGCAGCGAACCCAGCAATCGCCGAGTGGCCCACTACCTTCTTGGGAATCCGACTGGGAACTGGAGTCACCCCCCAAAACTCCACCACCACAAAGGGCACCTTCTTTTCAGACCTTTAAAAAATCACCCTTGATCAGGACACCCCACATCTCCAGAGCCGTGACACGTAGAGAGTCAACGCGACGAACACGACACCGGACACAACCGCCCAAGGCCTGGAACACCTATTAAAACCAACAGCAGCAGCAGGACAGCTCAGTCGCCATGTTTTACCTCACCCTACCCAGTAACAGTTCGCTGGATGTGTTTCCTGACAACACCTTGGCCAAGTACGTGACCCAGTTACCGCAACCGTTGCATTTACCTGGACGATGGGAATGTGGCCTCGTGGATATCCAATACCCTTACTCGTGGTACAACGTGCGAGCCAATGAAGTGTGGTACGAGGTGACCTACGAAGGAAAAGACACCCGACTCACCCTCCCCGAAGGCCAATACGATACTCCCAAGGAGTTCATGGGTGGGCTGTCAAGACTGTTGCATTATAAGGCTCTACGGGAGGTCACAAATACTTCAAAACCCATCAAAGCCTATCCCTTCAAGAATCACGTGAACTTCGATTACAACGCACACAACGACAAGGCAGAGCTTATCGTCCCCGCCAACGCGAGTGTCGTACTGAGTCCTATCCTACAGCAAATGCTGGGTTTCGATCTACGGACGTTCGCTGGTCCCACCGCCCACCAAGGCGAGATCCCGATGGATATGAAGTCGGGTATGTACGGACTCTACGTCTACTCGGACGTGGTGGACAACCACATCGTGGGTGATATCAACACACCTCTGTTACGGGTGGTGCCCATTAAAAAGTTGTATGGAGATCAAGTCACCCACAGTTTCACCCACATGCTCTACCTGCCCGTAAGACAAACCCACATCAACACGATCACGGTGGATATAAGAGATGGCACGGGACGACTGGTGGCATTCGAACGCGGGAAAGTGGTGCTGACACTTCATTTTCGACAAGCACGTGCTCCCCACTGTGTATAATGAAGGTGCCTTACGAGTGCGATGCACGCAGCTATATGGACTATTATGCCCAACAGGCCGGGAGTGGCTTTCCGGTTTTTAGTGGTGCACGCATGCAACGTGGACATGGACTGGGGAACATACTCGGGAGCATCGTCAAAACGTTCCTGCCCTTGGTGACGCGTGGGGTGAAAGCAATCGGCAAACAAGCGGTACGCAGTGGACTGCAAGTGGCCGGTGATGTCTTGGGGGGTACGGCACCCAAAGAAGCCTTGAAACGGCGGGCCAAAGAAGCGGGAGGCGTCTTGGTGGCCAAAGCACAACGCACCGTAGGGAATAAAAGACCTGCCCCACCGAGACCACGCACCAGTCGACGACCGACCCAGCGACGACGCACATCGAAGACCCGGGATATCTTTTCTTAAAACATGTCTTTGATCCACGCCGAGTCCTGCCCCTCCACCAACAGTGAATTTGATTTGTGGACCGTCCCGCCCACACAGACCAGTGCCGAACTGGACGCTGTCCAGCATCAACGCAACAGGGCCCATCGAGTTCACCATCAGTAATGCGGATACGGCCTATGTGGATTTAGCCCATACATACTTGTATGTGAAAGCCAAGATCGTCAATGGAGATGGCACCAGAATCGTCGACCAAGCAACGGTGGGCCCGACGAATCTCTGGCTGCACTCGATGTTTCAACAGGTGGATATATTTCTCAGCGACAAACTCATCAGTGAGTCGACCAACACGTACCCCTATCGAGCCTACATCGAGACGCTGTTGTCGCATGGACGAGAGGCTAAAAAATCTCAACTGACAGCCGCTTTATTCTACCAGGACAAAGCCGAGCACATGGGCGCAGAGAACGACAATACGGGATATAGCAAACGGAAGGCTTTGACCGCGAACGGCGTCGCGGTGGATCTCATAGGTCGACTGCACGCAGACATGTTCATGCAAGACCGGTACCTCTTGAACAAGATCCCCATCAAAATCCGACTGATACGGGCGCCTCCGACCTTCGGCTTGATGGCCACTAACGTAGACGGGCATGCAGCTGACTATAAGATTGTCATCGAAGACGCAGTCCTGTATGTCCGAAAAGTGAAACCGAATCCAGCCGTTCAATTGGGACACATGAAAGCCTTGGAAACAAAACCAGCCCAGTACCCCGACGTGTACAAACCAAAGTGGTCTCTGTGTCTGCTGGAAATATGAGCGCCAACAAAGAAAACCTGTTCCTGGGGGAACTACCCAAGCGATTGATCCTGGCCTGTGTGGAAAATACCAGTTTCAGTGGAGCCTACCCAGAGAATCCGTTTGACTTTAAACATTTCGGAATCAATTTTGTGGCCCTGTATGTGGATGGACAACAGGTGCCAGCCACGGCCTTAACACCGAACTTTGTGCGCGCGAATTTCATTCGAGCCTATCAGAGCCTGTTTACAGCCACCGATCAAATCAACCAGGACGAAGGGAATTTCATCAGTCTGGAGGACTACAGGAACGGATACACGTTGTTCTGTTTCGATTTGACCCCTACCTTAGAGAACGACCATCAGCTGGCCCTCGCCAAGCAAGGCAATTTACGGTTGGAAATCCACTTTCAACGAGCCCTCCGGAGCACCGTCAATGTGATCTGCTACGCCGAGTTTGACATCATTCAAGTGGGCAAGGAGCGCAACGTGCTGTGTGACTTCTCCACCTAACATGGATACAGACCAGATAACCACCGTGCTGGAGAATGACCCAGAGACACGTATGGTGTTTCAAGGGGTGTTCGGCCGAGATGTGTTCCCATTAGACCGTGTGTATCCTGCTGCTTACGTTCTCAACACGGACCCGATGGATCGGCCCGGTGAACATTGGGTGGTCGTGTACTTGACAGAACAGCAGGGCGAATACTTTGACCCGTACGGCCTGCCACCCTCCATCCCGATTTAACAGACTTCATGGATCAAGGCACAGAAACGTGGTGTTGGAACAGTCAAACGTTGCAAAGCCTGGCCAGTAGCGTGTGCGGACAATATTGCTTGTTTTACCTGTACCATCGATGCCGGAGAAGACCTTATCTACCATCGTACAGATATTTGACGAGTACCAAGGCCGAGGACCGCGATGTATTCGTATATGACTGGGCCGCCCATCATTTCAATGTACAAGCCCCGTTCTGGGCTTAAGTTCTTTCAATGTACACAAGCCCGCTGTTCTGGGCTTAAGTTTACAAGCCCCCTGTTCTGGGCTTCAGTTCTTTCAATGTACAAGCCCCCTGTTCTGGGCTTCAGTTCTTTCAATGTACAAGCCCCTTGTTCTGGGCTTCAGTTTTCACGTGGTTGTTCTCACGTTGTTGTTGGTCACTGAATAAAAAAAATGAGATCTCACCAAAAAAACCCTGTCTTGTGTGTTTTATTCATAATGCATAAATGCCCAATGTGGAGATTCAGTCAAACTGAAATCAGTGGTGTAGGATGGGGCTAAAATGTAACCCATCAATGTTAGAATGCAAGAGAACTATAGTAAAATAGAGAGCCAATGAAATCAGCCCACAGACCAAGTACGTGTTTTGATCTAGGTTTGGAGCGGCCATTTCATTGAGGTGCGTGTAAAGGAAGACGGTGAGTGAAGACTCGTCCAACACGTATAGATGAAGTTTATTACTATAAGTTCTATGTTGTCGATTTAACCTCTCCCGACATGCATCCGCGCACTGCCGGTGATGACGCGCGCGCGCGCTGCGGCCGCGGCGGGCCGGGCCGGGGCAGGGCCGGGAAAGTTGGAGGTAGTGTTTGAGCATTCACCCAAACCGGAAGTGACGTCACACACTTGCGCAGACCCACCAAACCACGTGAATGTTAGTCCAGGTGGATGCTCCCCCACCTAGGATTCACATGGATACCTCACTCGACACAATAGGCCCAGGAGGGGCTCGCCTAGACCCCAAAAACGTCTATGTCCATACCCTTGGGCTACCGCGCATGCGCAGAATGACCCTATGTCTACCCCACATCCACGCCATCCGATGCGCCTTCACGAATGCTTCACATGGATACCTCACACGACCCATTCGAACCGTGAATAGCCCATCTCTAACCCAAACACACCCACACACACCCCCCAAAATGCCTGCTTGCTCTACTGCGGCCAGGCTGCGCATGCGCAACCTATCGAAAACGGACGAACCATTCGACCCCACAACCTATACCGCAAATGTCGAGAAGTAGGTTTCCCAGGATGGTCCTATACCCCCCATACCCCATATAGGCATTTTCCCGTAATTTAGAATAAAGTCCGTGTTCCGTATTTTTTCAGGAAAAATTTTACATACACCCACCCTGGAACTAGGGGGAGATAACTCTATTGATAGGCAAGCCCCGTTAAGCCCGGCGACCTATATACCCCCATACCCCATATAGGCATTTTCCCGGATTTTTCGATAAAGTCCGTGTTCCGTTTTTTTTTTTCAGGAAAAATTTTACATGCACCCACCCATGACTGGATGCCCCTTCACCTAGGCTTCACATGGATACCTCATACAACTCCATCGGCCCATTAGGGGCTCCCCTAGCTCCCAAAACGTCTATTTCCATACCCTTGGGCCACCGCGCATGCGCAGAATGCCGATATTTCAACCCCACACCCAGTCCAGTCAGATGCCCCTTCACGAATGCTTCACTTTGATACCTCACTCGACCCCATTGGACCATTAGGGACTCCCCTAGCTCCAAAACGTCTATTTTCATACACTTCGGCCACCGCGCATGCGCAGAATGCCGATATCTCAACCCCACACCCAGCCCATCAGATGCCCCTTCACGAATGCTTCACTTTGATACCTCACTCGACCCAATCGGACCATTTTATCTAGGGACTACTTTTTCTCCGCGGAAGCTTTTTCCCGCGACCGCATCACCGCCAGGACCGCATCGCCGCGGAGGAATACATTCCCTGCAACAATTGGAACTCTCCTGTGTTGGAGGTAGCTTTTTGGTCATTCTGCCGGAACTATAGTGCACTTGACCTCTCCGCCTCGTTTCCGCCCCAAATGACCTCTACATCCGGGTGAAATTTGAGTCGATTGACGCTTACACTACTACTCCCATCGCATCGCATGTTTTGTGTGTCTTCTTTGGTCGCGCGAGGTCAGTGTCACCAACGGCATGCCAACTTTATCGACATCTGTCCCAGACTGCGCTAGGATTGTTGCTACTGCTTGGAAGCTACTCGCGCCACCTGCACTCTCTTAAATTGCCTGGAACAATGTGACTGAAGCGCAGATTATTCAACCATTAATTTTATCTTCAAATTAGTATCACTGATCTGTATTCTGTTTTACGAGTGATTTTCAAAGTGTTCTTTATTATTATATCTCATTCGTGCTTTGATTCTGACTGTTCATATGAGCGTCATTTATATCTTGTATTACTCGATGGTCATACGGCCGCAAGCCCCGGATTAAGCGGAATTAGACACAAGGTATCAAATGTAGCTCAAAAGATCTAGCATACTATAGGGTCGCACTCAATGGATTCTTTCAAATCGTGGAATTGGATATCCTACCGCAAGATGTCATTTCATTTGCGTACACTTCGCCATCCAAAAGATGGCTTGCGAATCGTGTGTCTCCATTATCGCGGAGCGATATCCGGTACTTTACTGTATTCTGTTCGACCTTCATCCGGCGGAGGACAGACTCGAGAAATCTGATAAATTACAAGTTTTCATACCACTTCGGAAACAGATATTGCCTGGGTTTACAAAATATATAGATATGAATAACTTTCGTATCATCCAAGAGGTGTGGTAGATCTTTTGAACAAGTAGGACATCACATGACTCGAAAATGGTGGGTTACGTTGGGGTCACGTCGGTAGACTTTAGCTGATTGGCTGACGAAGTCACGTGGTATTTATTTCTGGAAATTCCCTCTTGCAGTTGCAGAAAGTAGGCTGAAAATGGATACAAACGATCCCAGGGTCAGTCTTACCGCGTATAGATGACCCAGATGGTTATAGGTTGATGTTACTTGTGATACTCTTTCTCATCACGTGACGCCAAGAGGAGGCCAACTTGAAATTTCGTTTCCTGCAATAAAATTCGAAAAACTTAATTGATTTTCTTTCTCACAAGGCTATTCTATGGATAACAACTTTATTGCTGTGAAGCTGACGTTTCATTGGAGATACTTCCAACTTTTTCAAAGGAGTTGTTATCCATAGAATAGCCTTGTGTTCTATACGCCGACTTCTAAATGCCTCTCAAAGAAATGAATCTTTTCCATTTTGGTATGTGAATAGCAAGAAGATGGTTCCATTTTGTATTTGAGTATCAAATGGATAATTTTCAAATTTGGTATGTGGTTACAAGGCCAGGTGATATCGCTTGGGATTGTTTTACCAAACAACCGTTTGACTATTTCCGGACAATGAAATTAGAAACACATGCATGGATTGATCCCATGGAACTTTTTAGCGTGTTGATACCTTGATATGTGATGTCGCTTGGAATTGAGTTTCATCTGTTCTCATCTAAATTTTGAAATATAAAAAGTTTTCAATTTGTTTCGGAATGCCCAATACCGCCTAAAATCAAATTTCAGACCGTGCCGATTCCCCATCTTCACCTTTCAAGTTAAATACTATACTAACGTTCCGCGTGTAGTGTTCGACTTGGGTATGCGAAGATGCGATTTCCATACATGTCTATATTCTTACAATATGACCCCGGGACTATATGCATCCTTGCAGATATTTTAGTAAAATTTAAGAGAGAACTCTGTTAGTTTGGATAATCTGTCCACATATTATTATTTAGGCGTAAGAATTCCCGATATTTCTTTTATTGGAGCGATATGCAAAAGGTGGGGGGAAAATGACGACGTCTGGCGATTAAAAGCAACGATATGACTCAACAGGAAAGCTTCCCTCAGCACCTCACATTCAAATCCGAGAATACGGTGGATTGTCGGACGAACCCTTTGTATCTCAGGCGCGCTTTTATTGAAGCTGTTCGTGTGGTGACTATGAATTAACCACACGGCCCCCAGCACCGGCTTCAGCGAAACTAGATACGCTAGCCCGGGAGCTGTCATGACAGATCAGCTCAAACAAATAACTCATCTGATGTTAATGGATGAGCATCCAGGACGTCCAACATGGGGTAAACCTGGTAAATGCAAGAATACCCTAATATTTTCCAAATTTGGTGTGTGGATACCAAATGTTGAAAAATAAAGTTTTCAAGTTTTGTTGGAAATTTCATACCATGCCAATTCCCATACCTGTTTATATTTTTACAATATAATGCTGGGGCCATATGCATCCTTTCAGACCCATTCTAAAAAGTTATTAGAGAGCTAGGCCAACTTTTTTATTTTGGAATATGTCAACATGTGAATATTGAGGCGTAAGAATTTGCTATATGTATTGAATGCTTTCACATATATTGCTACAGAATTGAGTTATGACTGATAATTTCGAGCTTATCGTCATCCTTAAATGAGATGTTATATTCAGGAACCATGATACTATAGAGGCTAGAGTATTCTATCAAAATGTCAAAAGAGATCATTTGGAAAATCCTATAGGATCCTTGGTATTGTTCATATAGGGCTTGCTTAAATGATCCTCTCGGACGTCATATATGATCTCACATGATAGTCCTATATGCTCCTATAGGACAATCCTATAAGATTATACAGGACATTTTTCTATAGGAATCATATAAAATTTGTTTGTAAGCGACATTCCCCAAAGAATATCCAATAGGCAATGAAATTGAAGAGGAACGACTGTGGTAAACTTTTCTAACAAGCACGGTACGTGATAAGTTAGGCCTGTACTCGTGGAATAAACATTAATTGAGTTCTATTTCATAGCCGATTCGGATATTGATTGGTGCCAGTATACATGAATATATGAAACTCCGATGATTATGCGAAAGTACCAGAAGTGCCTTGTCTTCCTTTATGTATGATTACATACGACATAATCCTCGGAGTTGCAGAAAATGGTTTCATTGTTGTCTTCCATCCCATCGCATGTTTTGTGTGTCTTCTTTGGCCACGCGAGGTCAGTGTATCAATGACTCACTCGTTTAGCCAACGTTCTAGTGGTAGATCGTCCACTTTATTGAAGCAACTTTGACACCATTTGCATTCCGAGCTATCAATGTTTTGACAATGCCATATCTATCATCAAATATTTTATAAGTTTTTCGACATCCATCCCAAACTGCGCTAGGATTGTTGTTACTGCTTGGAAGCTACTCGTGCGCTCTCTTAAATTCGCGCTCTCTTAAATTTCCTGGAACAGTGTGACATCAAGCGCAGATTATCCAATCATTGTTTTTATCTTCAAATTAGTATCACCGATCTGTATTCTGTTTTACGAGTGATTTTCAAAGCGTTCTTCATTATTATATCTCAGTCGTGCTTTGATTCTGACTGTTCATATGAACGTCATTTATATCTTGTATTACTCGATGGTCATACGGCCCCAAGCCCCGGATCAAGCGGAATTAGACACAAGGTATCAAATGTAGCTTCAAAGATCTTGCATACTAGGGTCGCACTCAATGGATTCTTTCAAATCTTGGTATCCGATATTCTTCCACTTCATTTGCGTACACTTCGCCATCCATAAGATGGCTTGCGAATCGTGCGTCTCCATTATCGCGGGGCGATATCCGGTACTTTACCGTATTCTGTTCGGCCTTCATCCGGCGAAGAACAGACTCGAGAAATCTGATAAATTACAGGTTTTCACACCACTTCGGAAACAGATATTGCCTGGGTTTACAAAATATATAGGTATGAATAACTTTCGTATCAACCAAGAGGTGTGGTAGATCTGTAATTTTGAACAAGTAGGACATCACATGTGACTCGAAAATGGCGGGTTACGTCGGTAGACTTTAGCTGATTAACTGACGAAGTCACGTGGTATTGATTTCTGGAAATTCCCTCTTGCAGTTGCCGAAAGTAGGCTTAAAATGGATACACACGATCCCAGGTATCAGTCTTATCGCGTATAGATGACCCAGATGATTACAGGTTGATGTCACTTGTGCTACTCTTTCTCCTCAGGTGACGCCAAGAGAGGGCTAACTTGAAATTTCGTTTCCTACAATAAAATTCGAAAAACCTAATTGATTTTCTTTCTCACAAGGCTATTCTATGGATAACAACTTTATTGCTGTGGAGCTGACGTTTCATTGGGGATACTTCCAACTTTTTCAAAGAAGTTATCTATAGAATAGCCTTGTGTTCTATACGCCGACTTCTAAATGCCTCTCAAAGAAATGAATCTTTTCCATTTTGGTATTTGAATATCAAATGGATAATTTTCAAATTTAGTATGTGGTTACAAGGCCAGGTGATATCGCTTGGGATTGTTTCACCAAACAACCGTCTGACTATTTCCGGACAATGCAATTAGAAACACATGGATTCTTTCCATGGAACGTTTTAGCATGTTGATACCCTGATATGTGATGTCGCTTGGAATTGCGTTTCATCTATTCTCATCTAAATTTTGAAATATAAAAAAGTTTTCAAGTTGTTTCGGAATGACCAATACAGCCTGAAATCAAATTTCGACTTGGGTACATGTTTATATTCCTACAATATGATTCAGGGACTATATATGCATCCTTACAAATATTTTACGAAAATCATTATCTAAGAGAGATCTAGGCCAACTCTTAGTTTGAATATCTGTCCATATGTGAATTTTGAGGCGTGAGAATTTACGATATTTCTTGTTTTCATACAAGATCGGATTCGATATCCAAGAAAACTGATCGCCGACATATTAATGTCAGAAGCCATAAAGCGTTCTTTAGCTCTACTACATACAAGGGATATCATTCATGTGATTTTTTTTGTTTATAGAGTTGCTTGAAATTCTTATTAATAATATTTATGCGAAATTTGGCAACGCGATATATCAACAGTATATAGGTGTTCCAATGGGTACTAATTGTGCAACCATTTTGGCTGACCTATATCTGTTCTCTTATGAATACAACTACATGCAGACGTTTTCGACAACCGATCATGGCAGAGCCTATTCCTTCTCATTCACCAAACGCTATATAGACGATATTCTCGCTGTGGACAATCGCTATATAAATGACGCACTGAAGGATATATATCCACCTTCACTGGATTTGAAAACATAATTGAAAACTGTTGACAGCCTCTTTATTACAAGAAACTAGCCTATGTTTATGATTGTTGTTTTGAATTTGGTGCTAATGCTGTTATATGAATAAGGTCTTTGGATTATGGACGTGAACGACGGTTGGATATTGAATGACGGACTAAACGGCTGTATTCGCATATCTTGACTCTGAGTTTAGTTTTGATTGATATTTACGGGAGGGAGGGAATTTGGCTTAATGTCACACTCAAGTTTGTTTCACTCATATGGTGGCAGTCAGTTTGGTTGGTGGAGGAAGCCGGAGTACCAGGAGAGAACCACCGCCCTGTGGCAAGTAACAGACAAACTTTCACACATGGACCAGCTGGGCTCGAACCCGTGCCGGTTCAGCGGTGTGAGGCTAGCGGTCACCAGCGAAGCGCCTTAGACAACTCGGCCACCGAGGGCCCCTTGATATTTACGAGCTTATCTCCATGCTTACATGTTATGGTATATATCGGGATCCATAAACCTGCAGGGCCTAGCGTATTCTATCAAAATATCCATAGGGATCATGTGGAAAATCCTGTAGGATCAGCAGGATAGTATGACCTAAAGATACTATAATTTTGGCACTATTTGGCACAATGACTTACCTATATGATCTTATAGGACATCCTATACGATCCTATATAGGAGAGTCCTATATGATCCTTTAGGATAGTCCCACAGGTAAAGTGCAAAAAACCTACAGGATCCTACAGGACATATTTCAGAACGAGTTATTTATGCTTTTGTTTTTGTGAGAGACATTGCTCAAATAATATCCATCTGGCAAGGAAGTATTCAGTAAAGAAGAAGAACAGCTGTGGTAATGTTTTTTTAACAAGAAAGTTTCATGTTAGCTCAGGCCTATGCACATGGAATGAACTTTGTTTAATATCTATTTCTTATGCGATTCGGATATCGATGGGTGCCAGCATAAATGAATGTATGAAACTCCGATGATTATTTGACAGTATCAGATGTATCTTGTCTTCGTATATACGCGATTACATACGACATGAGTCGATGATTGTGAATAATACGTACATGTATCACAGATGAAAGTGGGTTAGACATTTTTGCACAAGTTAGAGCATACAAGTTGAGATTTATGGGAAGTAACTCTGAGAGGAATCTCATAAAGACCAGAGTTCGGCAATTGCCAGCAAATCTTGTTTTTCAATAACCATATTAAACAGGTCTCCCTCTGGACAATGTTGAAGCATTCGGCTTACATGCAAATTTCTACATTAAAGTTTTGCACCAGTAATTTCATTGATAGGCATTTCGAAATTTGCGTAAAAAATACAACCAGGCTATTTCATGGATGACATCTTGTTTTATTGCTACCGAGCGACCTTTCGTTACAGACACGGTGATTGCAGCCAGAAGAAAGACTTTTCATCCCTGCATGGTACCAAGAGAGAAGCGGTCAACAGATTATAATGATGCCGTCAAGACATCATGATGTTTCTTTCATCCATCCGTATTATATGATATTATACTTTCAAATTAGCACCATGGAATCATTGCTATTTCCTATTCGTTCATGATATGTATAAATAGTTTGTCTTGTGCTGTTTTGTCTTTTCGTTCAGAACACGTAAGTGTCTACAAGGGGACGTCGCTCTATATGAATTAAAAGTTGTCCATAAAAAAGTGTTGATTACCGGTGATTATGAATTTATGGGAATCTATCCTCGCTATCTGATTAGGATAATTTCATTTTTTAGCCAAATGTTTGCTGCACTTTTATATAAAAATAGTCTAGTTTTCTTTCCTACAGTTTACAAAGATGTTGACTACAGGCGCCAGCTCCAATATTGGTTAGACTGCCGTTGTCCACAATCTCAATGCACCCAAATAAAATTGTCTGCACCAGATAATCTATTGGGGGCATTTTTGCTGATCTTCCGGAGCCAACTATTCGTAAAACATTGACACTTCATGCAGCATTTCATGAAAATCCGTTGAAAATTGACCAATATATCACCAATACCTACCATGCACTATGACGTTGGTATACCATTATTATAAGATGCAGGCTTGAAGCAACACGTTAAAAATAACATACAAATCGCCTATCCATATTTTGTTTTTTCTCAATTTAGTGGGTGAATTTTCTTCATGCTAGAGAATCAAATTACTATGATTGGGTTGATATAATGTGTGAAATTTCAATGTTGTACGATTAAAATACTCTAAAATATCGACGAAAACGTCTGGGAAAGACTATAAAGAGGGGACAATAGTTTTTTCCGCAAAAGAGAAACAGTCACAAAGATTTTAATGGGGGAAAATGTGTAAAGGATTTACGACTACAACAAAATGAAAAAGAAAATTATAATAGATACCAAATGCAGGATAATAATTACTTGATTTCAAGATACCATTGATACGTGCATAAACAAAATGGTTATCTAGATCGGATACTTGGGTAGAACAGGTGAACGGTAAACTCCTCAGATGTGATCCTCTGTTTGTAGCCATAGATAAGCTGCGGAGTTGTACCTCTTGGAGATAAGTTTATTCTTTTCGGAATTGTTTTAAATTCTATTTTCGCGGACGAACGATGGTACATAGTTATTGCTGATCGCCGTTTCATCATCTAGGTTAAACCCCTTTAACATCTGTCGGGATTACAATAAATTATAATAAAACATGTAAAAGATTGTTCAGGAGAGAATAAAACTGAATATCCTATGAATATCAAACCCATAAACCAACATAGTTTGGTCCCTTTTGTATATTTTCAGTCTGCAATGCAGGGGAAATACTGGTGATGAAGTACAATCAAAACAGTTTTGCCTTGATGAATTTCGAAGGAAATTACACGATATGATATGCTAACGAATGCTGAACTTTGCGTCTCGTCGTTGTCTGAAGTTTTATAATGATTCACCTCTGCATAATTGCTCTTCTAAAAATTGTCTCCCCTTGTCCACGATATGCGTTTCGCGTGAGTCCGCTATTTCTCGGTGGGAAAAATATGTGAACTCAACAACAGTTTGGTGTGTATATTATTGTGTGTAATAACCAGTACGTTTGGCACTTTTGAGTTTTCATATAAGGAGAAATTTCTCATATTCAGATAGGAGAATAGCAACGAGCTAAATATCTGGATTTCCATAATGGCGAATTCCAAATTACAGTGGTAATACATATCACAGTTCATGATTTCTTTTCTAAAATGAAAAGAACTTTACTAAAGTTTATATCAATAAAACTGAAATCAGAGGATGGACAGCATGTTGATTGATGATATAGGATTGCTTTATGGTTGCAAACAACAAATCATTAGACTAAGATATCAGTAATGTGAGACTGGGTGAAGAAAGAAAAAGGGTGGAAATATACCACATTAACTGAGCGAAAAGTTTGGAAAAAAAATTGAAACTTTATTTGGGAAAGCTATCTTCTGTCTTCCCACTACAGAATTGGTGTATAACCAGCATGGTCAGTCTTGATGAAAAAAATGCTGCCTAACCGGTCAAGCTAGAAATTCCTTATATACATTTTATATGAATATGGATGTGAACATATGAGCGCTTATACTAATGATAAATCAACAAGAAACAAGTATAAAGTTCACCAACAAAGCAGAAAAAAATACGATTGCCCTAGCACAGAAAATGAGAAAGACCTGTATAGAAGACAGAGTGTGCTCCGGTCCAGTCTATTAGATTTCGGGTTCAGTAGTCTAGATTTAGAGCTAATTATCTAGATTATCTCTTGTAATTGTACTATCTTTTATAACAGTATAAATATGTAAGATAGAATTATTTTCTTGGACTTTTATCAAAGCTTTATTTACACATTTCGCCTAGATTTTCTCAAAAACGATGCTGATTCGTAGCTTTGGAGACCTTCAGTTGTATAAAGGATATCATTTATTGGACGTTTCTTTATTGATAGTGCCGCTTGCGTTTCTGACTGAAAATGTCTATATGAATCATATTCCACTGAATATAGGCACTCCGAAGGGTAAACATTGTGCCCCGCCCGTGGAAGAACTATATGTATGTCGTCTTATTAATACGCTCAAATTCGTATGAATGGCTAATTAATCTGTGAGAAACTTTCATCTTCCAAATATATGTTAGATATAAATAAATACAAAATTCGGATTTAGACTACAATCTGTCACTTTGAAATTAGTGACCAATCTTTTCTTGGATTGAAAATATTCAACTTTATAGATCGATAACGACAAAATGAATCTGTTGTAGACAGAAAATTCAATCTACTAGATTGAAATTTTCAATCTAATAGATGGAATATTCAATCGGAAAGATTGGTCACTAATTCCAATCTGATAGATTGAATTTTCAATCTAATTATTTTAGAGAGTAGTATTTCAAAGCCTGTTCGCCAAACGTGACGCCATGAAAGATATCGATACCCTTCGCTCGATTTGAGGGACACCATCGACAATCCACATGGAACACCATATTTGGACATATCCTTATGGAAATGAAAAAGAGTTACCGGTACTTTCCCCTTGAATCATAATACAACAACAAAGACATTGCAAGTTGACAGCGTTAACTATCTCTTTATTGATCATAGTTTTTCCTGAGGGTGTATGCATATCTCACCAATGGTCCCCTAACTTAATGACGTATTATATCTGCCTCAATCACGTGATGACTTGTGTATTCATTCATCTGCATGACACGTGAACACTTATCCAGAAATCTAACATCGCTTATGTAACACAAAACCAATTAAGTTTCCATTGTCAACGCCAGTACATGTGCCGCGAGGCGCGAAGTCCTATATGTAACCCGATACACCAAATTATAGCTCGCTTTTCAGTCCTGGACTGCCAATTAAGTTGATGTCATGTTACATGAGGGAGATGACAGGCTAATTGAATTATAAAGATCCCCACCAGCCATTTAATTGTCATGGATGTTGGGGGCCTGCATTGCATCAAAGGATAGAAGAGGGATTTTATTGTTATCGATGTAGGGGACCTACGTCATCAGGCTTCTGGGCAATTGGCTTTCGTTTGGTCATTGAGGGAGATCGTTTAATGAGTGTAGGTTTCTCAAATATGGTTGGGACTGGAAACACCGTATATCGTGCACATCATATGACAAAATGCGATACAGTCTTCTGACCCTTACTAATTACAATATGGGAATCATGTGGGGATAGAGTGGAGAATATGTAGGGATGTGAGGTTTATGTCGGGTAGTGCATAAACTTTCTAAGACAGGTTCAATTAGAGTTTGTGTGCGGCATCATACAACGAATTTTAGGAGGTTATGATAATTGTTGTGATTGTAGGGAAATATGAGAACTGCGTCGTGGAATCTCCCAACCTTTCTTTGAACTCACCCATTCTTGTGGGATCCGTAAGATATAGATGTATTTTGGTGCTATTCCTGAGTGTGTTGTGAGTGTAAGATATTTATATGGGGATTCATCGGGGTAGAATTTGACCATTGACATATAAATTCGTCTCACTTTGAGGTCAAAGTTTCGGGATTAACTCTTCAATGGATAGACCGATCAGTTCAAACTTTGTACACATGAGCTATGAGACAATACAAGTTGACCACGCGCTACTCAGCATTTGACGTTGTTGAAAAAATCATAGTTAATTTATTATTTATTATAGGATTCTGTAATTTCACAAATATATTACCCATGACAGAATAATAGGGTCACCGAAGTTTTGAGCCGAACTTCACCTTGCTACTGAAGTTATCGCTCTTACTTTTTCGAGATGAAAAGGCCACAAGTAATACAGTGTACGGCATTTGAATGTCATCACATGGCGCATCAGAAAAAGCGAAAACTTGGGAAACAGCATCAGAAAGAATTTCACAGCTATTGAAAACGGTGAAATCAACAATCTGTAATTTGATACAACGAAAAGAGCGAATATCAATCTACATACTGAGAAATTCAAAGCTGTAGATTATTGTAATTCTGAAGTATCGAAATTCACGTCCTTTCACAGGTACGGTTGGTTGGCCGAGTGATCTGCGATTCAGACTTCGGATTAATTCCGAGTTTTTATCAGTTTTTTTCCTTTTCTTCTATTTCCATTATATTTTAAGGGGCCGTATGAACCCATGTACTTTAATATCCTCATGGTGCTAATATGAACAGTCACAATCAAAGCGTGACTGAGATACATCATTTTCTAGATGACGACTTTACAACGAATATTATGGATTAAGAATACTGATCAGCGATACGGGTTTGATATTTTTGGAAGTCATGATGTCTTGCCGGTATCATCGAAAACTGTTGACGGCTTCTCTCTTGCAGGAAACTAGCCTATGTTTATATATACTATGATTGTCTTTTTTGAATTTGGTGCTAATACTGTCATATGTGATATGGAATATGCCTTTGGATTATGGACGCGGATATTCTTTAATGGATGACGGCTGAATTATGAATGACGGACCAGACGCTTGTAATTGCGTTGTTAATTGAATATCGTTATTTGTTGCTTAATATTTATCTGATAAAATAAGTCCTGATCGTCTTTACACATGTCTATTGACACAATGATATGGATTAATATGTAGTTTTGCATACATCCAATTTCTATCCTATTTCTCTTGTCTATCCCTTTGTCAATTGTTTCAGAGTTTGATCTGAGATTTTATTAGTTTGATATCTTTAGATATAAAAACGAAAAGACCGTGTCACTGTCCACCAGTCCAGTTATGAAATGATATCATTATTTTAGTTCATGCTTTCTTTTTTTGCATGCTAACAGTCTCATGCGGAAAGTGTCTGTCGGTTATTGATGCGGGAACGTTCTGTGGACGAAGGCACCTACTCTTTTTTTGCCCCTGTATATAGACGACATGAATTCCGGTCTTTTATTCTACTAAATATTAGCGGTGCCTTAGCTGTCTCTGGCCATGTGTGTTCGATGAGTATACGTTAAATAACGGAAATCCGAATACGGCACATGGTTACACACTGTAATAACGCTATAGATAGACGTCGTCGACAAATAGTCCATAATCGCAAGATATGGGTCGTATCAGTAAAGCGGTGGTGAGAAGACAAACTGTGTATGCATTTTTTCAATGCTTGATTCAAGCTTAAGGTGTGTGTACTTTGAGTTTCAACACAGACTTACTGTTCCAATGTGCTTGTTTCACCAAAATCTGAGAGATGGTAACTTATAAGTGTCAAGTCAATTTGCATATTCACTTTAATTTCCCCGATTTGGTGAAACATGCACATTGGAACAGTGAGTCTGTGTTGAAACTCAAAATATCGACATCTTAAGCTCCAATCATGCATTGGAAAGTGGATACACTGTTTAAAAAGTATGTATTAAGGCAGTGTGACGTCACTGGACCTAGATATGATTGCAACAGACCACCATAGAATACCATGCTTTATTTGCAGTTTACTCTGTGTAATAAAATCGCAAAAAAATAACAATAAATATTTGTCCACATTGTTTGCAATGGTCTTTCATTTGATGCAAACTTTACTTGAGGGTTTACGATCACTTTAAGTAAGTTCTTAATTACATCTCTTGTCTATGATATCATTGAAACTCGGTGATCACATCTCTCTTGCACAGAAACCAGATTGTGTGTATGCAATTTCAATGTTATCTCTGAATAGAATATGGCGCTGATAAGTGTTATAAGAAAAGGGTCTACCGAACATCGACACAGAAGTTCTCTATGGGCAACAGCTTTCTACTGAATGCCTGATGTGAATCTTCTACTTTGTCAATGGCAATAGTTCTCTCCCGTCGAAATGTTTATCTCAGTCGTTTATAAGACAGGAAGATCTTTTGCACCATTAGGTGGGAGTATCAGTGATCATTCCATTCATGATGTTGACATGAACAGCTACAATAAAAACGTTGCTGGAATACAAATCACGACAGGGATCAGTTTTGGCTGTTGTGGTGTTATTGGATAAATGCTTGTCAGTGCGCTGGCAGCTTTTTGTACTTCACTTATTTTGTTGCGTTTAAGTCGGTTTTATAACAAATAAGACGATTATAATTCGCATACAACATCTTTGCACTCAAATTCACTCCTTGGAAACGAACGGATGTGGAGGATCATTCTTCCATACTCCTTTCAAACTAGCAAAGGAGAAGTGCGAAAATCTTGGACAGAAAAATCTTAGGGTCTCTCGTCTTCGATCTGGGCGGATGACGTGATTGATGCTGAAATCACAAGCTAACCAGAAGTGCAAAGAGCCGTCCCTGAAGGACTCTATCTCATTTCGTTCGACACAGGGAATTTTCCCAGAGAGATCATTCCGTGAATCGCGACGCTCCTAGCCAATTACGAGCGGTTCGAACCTCGCGCACATCCATCAAGAATTTACGAGCTGTCTGGGCGAACTGGGACCTTGTGGTCAGCAAATGTCATTGAGAACGATTGTGTATAGGTCTCCATAGAGTCCGGCTGTAAAAGAGCTTGATGGCCGCGCCGAGAAAACTTTACATAATGTTCATACAACAGATGGATACATGGAGCTGTTCGGGTCCCGCGAGAGCCATGCGCGGACGCTAGGTTTATTTGGCACACAATTGCAAGAGCAAGAATTCTGATACGTTTTTGACTACTGAATTAGCCGTGTAAACATGAAATGTCGTCAATTACAAACCTAACAAGCAGCCGAGTTATTTTACGACGTCGAGCCTCGAAGAATAGCTCTTGAACAATGCTGAAACCGAGAAACTAATGAGAGCTGAATTGTAATCGTTCTGCGGAAAATTAACTCCACAAAGTAAATAATCATTCATTGTAAGGAACTAAACTTGGTATTAAAGCTTGTATGCTACAGTAGTCTTTCAAATCAACAAAGAACCTTTAATCTGTTCAGTTTTCATATTTAGCCTCCACGTTTTAGCAAAAAGTAACATCTAAATCTCTTTAGTTTTAGTGCTTTGGATCATATTTCTTCGCGGACAATTTGAAAGTAGTGGCTCTGGATGCTTGAATCTGCATCGCTTTTAGTAGAATCTTGCACAAGACCGGTTGAATATGATTCTGACAGAGATGCAGCTTCGCTTGACAAAGCCAACTCCTCAGCTTGGAGGAACTCAATGCATTTCCATGAGAAGACCAGAAGGAACCATGTATCATAACTGCGAAGAGCGGCATACGGCAATCTGTCAGCCGAGTTTAGATCGTTCCATTGATCGGGAGACAAACCAATTTATAACGAACAAAGGGTAACGAGGCATACACGACTCGGGAGATAATCCCATTGTACGAGAGGCGATATGAAGAGGTGATACCGGGAGCGAAATGCTGCTTCACCTCTAAGCAAGGGTCAGCTCGATGATAAGTATCTCTCATCAATGTGCCGGAATTATTGGCCAATTTAGACGAAAGATGAATCAAAACTGACACCAGTCTTGCCTTCGATAGCACGATCATTTGATACAGATACTGCAATATTGCTGAAGGAACATCCATTGTTGTCGATCCAAAAAAATGCGGAAATCCGCTCCAAGTACATCAGATTTGTCTCGGACAAAACAGAATAATCTGATACGTGGTAATTGATCCTAGATCAGCCCAATTATTTAATAGGAAAATTGTTATTAGCTGTAATTAGAGGTTGTATAGGGTGCAGTTAAAAGATTAAATGAAGCAGTAAAGGACGAACGATGTCCACGTTACGAAACAAGAATGATTACGTAGCATTATTCACAGTTACAACATGCATCATCCAGAAAATAAAGCCATCCACGATATAGTTTACTAAAATCGGATGCTGCTCGCATTCGAAAAAAAAACCACACCACCTTTTAGCAGTATAAGGGTATGTGTACATATTGCAACCATCGGTTGGCCCGTATTTAAATCCTATACATGAATTGTCCAAGACAAATAAATACACTGGTTTACCAATTATTATAAAGATGACCTTTTTGATTTAAAATATCAGTGGTTTACTGGTGAGACCCTCTGTGTAAAATAAAAATTTATGGAAGGTAGATGGACCTATTCTTAAGTCATGACAAATTTTACCACTCTTTTCTGGATAGTACTATTTAGACGGACGACCTGCATATGACGCAACATATAATCACACAGTACCAAAAGCTCAGCGTCATCAATTTTAGTAAAAAATAAAGTGTCAAGCGGCATATTTTCGGTTATTCTGAAGATGACGGTGCAGATAGCAACATGACGGTATCATCTATTTAACCTTAGAGCATATCAGACGACCTTCGTCGTGCGCATGATTAGGCTTCTGACGAGCCAAAATTAGGACCGTCACATGGTCATTACGTTGGCTATGATAGTATGCGTCTTATCTACGCTGTGATTAAACGTTACAACATGGCCCCCAGCTGGGACCGGAAAAAGACAATAATTTTGTGCTCGTTGAAATCTCGTCGATGATCTTGGGAATCTTTGTGTTTGGATTGAAATCTTCTCAACCTGGTCGGAATTCAAAATCCAATTTTTGCATTAGCCCAATATGCTTCACTATTGCTCGTCGTTGAACGACGTCTCCAAAATTGTCCAATTTCGATGGATCGGATAAATTTAATGTGTGTATTAATATGCCGTGAAATTGTGAAGAAACTTGTCCATTTAATTTAATAGTCTCGACGTGATCCGATGCCCAGATAATGTTCAGAGCATTGAGTTATTTTCGATGTGTCGCAAAGATTTGCATAATCCAGTGACGTGAATACAAAGAACGAGCGACACACGAGATGAGTTATTTAATGTCCAGGTCGATTTAACGGAAAGCGACAAAACTTCACAGAGACAGAGTGACAATGAGTTGTTCTTGAAGTTACGTTGATCATTTGCGTTTCCGATGGGAATATCTGTAATTATTAAACGCAACATTAAAAGGGCGGCGAAAAAAGAAGTCATATGACCCCAAAGATAAATATACTGACTGCATATTTTTAAAAACATCACAAGAACCAAAAGTGATCCCTGTGATGATTTGTATTCCAGCCACGCTTTATTGTATCTGTTCATGTGGACATATTGAATGGAAGGACCACACGGCCCCTAGTACCGGCTTAAGCGGTATTAGATACACGTATTTCAGTGCTATGATGTAATAGCCCTGTCAAGTCATTTGTTAGAAAATGATGAACTATGTGACCGTCAGATGGTACAAAACAGCCCAAACGAGAGAGTATTTATTGAATGCAAGTTCGTATACATAGCGAACGTCAGATCCGACATTCAATATTCAGCCGTCGTCCATAAAGAATTTCCGCGTCAATAATCGAAAGACATATTTCGTATGACAGTTAACACCAATTACAAATGTTTATAAAATAATAATAATAAAAACACCAAGATGGTTTTCCACAAGCGAGAAGCGGTCAACAGTTTTCAATGATGTCAGCAAGGAATGGTGATTTCTTTACATAAAATCCTGATCACTGACCATTTTATCCAAATGAATTTCCGAGTCGTTTTCCAGAGTATTATCTCGGTCACGCTTTGATTGTGACTGATCATTTGAACGCCATGCAGATGTAAACGACCTGATATTTAATCGGTCCCTAGCCTCGGGTCAAGCGGAATTTAGACACAAGTTAAGAAACGTAGGGGAATGTGTTTGTCAAATACTGGAGTCGGATCTGACCTTCATTAGATAGCCATCATCCATAGAGAGCTTCCCTGTCATTAATCCCAAAACCTTTATATTACCAATAATGCCACATTTCAAACAAGCATGAACGGCTTAGGTTCAAATTCATTTCGAACTTTTATCTCACATTGAGCGCTTTCCTATTCCTACGAAGTAGGCTACAGATCGCAAATTGTCCGGTAATGAGTGAGTCAGTCAGTCCATCCGAATCCTTTCGTCGGCAAAATAAGGAGAACCGTTGACATTAGAACCTCGAGTTTTGGCATGAACGTGCATTAGGGCATTGTTACCAGCAAGTTCTGAGCTGACCGAATTCTGATGAAAATTTGATTTATAATTATTTTTTTTATTATTTATTGATAGCTCAGCGAGTGCACTGTCATATCCATTGGGAAACCTTGGCTGTATGTTTCACTGTATATATAACACAGTACAAAACGTGATGGCATAATGAAATAGGAAATGCTAATTTTCCATCATTTGTTTGTGCATTTATCTACACTGCTATTACCAACTTGCCATTCTTAATACACACAATTCAGTATATTGTTATAGATATATGTAAACTGTTGCCTTTAACGTGTATCCTATTTCACATGCAAACATTTCATCGCAGACCAAATCAGGCTTCAAATTTAGGTCAAATTGCCACTGGTGAAATATCCTACATCAACCAATTAAGTCAGCCTGGGGCAATAACCCAGCAGAAGAAAGAAAGATGTGGTATCATCCTTCAGATTAGCCTGTGAGCAGCAATGATAAAAGTTTACTGAGGGTGAAACAAAGCCATCCTGCAAGCCACCCAAAGAATTTATCAGCTTGTGTTGGGACATTTTGTTGGTATCATGTAAGTTGTTTAGTAGTTTACTCATTCAAATCTCCATACCATATTTTCTGTTATTCAACAGACAAATTTCTTTACTGGTTTTAATTGTTTAAGTTTTACTGGGTTTCAACTGCTACAGATAGTAACATAGTACTAGTACTGTAGAAATGGGTAGTGTGAATTTAATTATTCCATGTTGAGTACAATTTGTTCACATGAATGGTGGAATGTCTGGACTCTCAAATGAAAGTGTGTTATACATGTACATACCTCAAGCATGTCAGGTTTGAGGAACAAGCATGGTTGCAATTAAGATATAATCAAAGAAATTTCGTGACAATTATTGAATCTAAGTAGGCACCAACCTAACAAAATGAGCTTAATGAAAAAGGCCTTCCTGGCGTAAATTGTTTTCTTTTGAGAGAGAATGGTATTTTCTGAGTTAAGAATTTCCTGTATAAAGATAGGTTGTTCAAGGAGGCTTTTTTTTTGCCGCTGTTGTGTGCATAAGTGTATGGAAACATGATATATGCACCCAGAGCCCTGATCTACAGGACTCAACATCTGGCATTGACGGCATGTTTAAAGGGTCTTAATTTATTTTCTTTGGGTAGAATTTAACTAGATAAAGTAACTTTGATCATGATGTGAAAATATGAGTACATACTTTGAGGTTTTTTTGTACCTCTTGAATATTGACTATATATCACACTGGGATATAACTTAAACAAAAAATTACATGTGTAAACAAAATATGTCTAAATTTTTCTTGTCATTTCAAATCTTGATCCATTTTGATTCCTTGATTAGGGGATACAGAATCACTGGCACGGAGTGTGTTGGTGTGTCACAGCAATATAATTCCGATTCACACAACGAAGCTGAAGTGGTTTAATGTTTATCAATGAAGAAAATCACCGATCAACCGCCATAGAATATAATGTGAAACAAGAAAACCGGAATAGTACATTCATCAGATTGCCGATACCCAAAATGTGTTGTCTCATATATCTAGAAATAACAACGTGATGTAGAGACGCTATTTATTCGTCTTTGTACCGGTTATGCTCAGGAGAATGACATAGAATCATTATTATCTTGTGCAGAGAAGGTGTTGGTCTTGAGTTGAATTACCGTAAACCACATAAATGCTACCTTTCTACTATAGTACTATATATAAAAATTTGTTGTATTGTTGGGAAAATAATGCGATTCAAAAAGTTGTTTTGATCCTGTACAAGAGCACTGAAAACCATGAAAGAGATGTAAATGTATTTTCACACGTAAAGCTTGAAATCTACTGAACTTTTATTATTCAATCTGTTTCCTTTAGTTAAAAAATTGTAAAATTAAATCGGCGATCGCTATTTATTTTTGGAATGAAGGCGCATTAGGAGACTGTTACCAACAAGTTCTGAGCTTACCTACTTTTGCTGAAAATTTCTGGTGATTTTTGATGAAAATCACTGGCGATTCTGACTTGGGCGGTGCCCATCTTTATATAGGCAGGATTCCAACTGGGGGTGGGGATTTCCAAGAGTTCAGTTCGCGCTCGAGTCCTAATGCCTACTCTACTTCGTAGGTCCTGTGACGTTAGTCACACTGCTCATGTATGCTACCATCTGCAAATTGTCCGGTAGTCAGTGAGTGAGTGAGTCCATCCGAATCCTTTCGTCGGCAAAATAAGGAGAACCGCTAACATTAGAACCTTGATTTTTTGCATGATGGTGCATTAGGGAGTTGTTACCAGCAAGTTCTGAGCTGACCTACTTTTGATGAAAATTTCTGGTGATGATTCTGACTTGGGCTGTGCCCATCTTAATATAGGCAGGATTTCAACTTGGGGCGGGGGGATTTCCAAGAGTTCAGTGTGCGTCGGAGTCCTAATGCCTACCCTACTTCGTAGGTCTCTATGGTTACAGCCTTCTCGAGCTGATAAATCCTGATGTTTCACCTCGCAACGTACAATATCTTTATAGTATTATCCACCATCCACCTTTGTTGGATTGGAGAGAGAGAGAGAGAGAGAGAGAGAGAGAGAGAGAGAGAATTATGGTTTAACGTCACGTTCAGCAATATTTCAGCTATATAGCGACGATCGAACAAAATTCGAAGTATTCAAGTTAATAACTTAGTCATCCAACACATTAAAACAAACACACATTAAAACTTATGCAACAAACCGATTTCTCTCAAATAACCCAAGATACAGTCTTCTTTCACCCGACTAAAAAGACCTTCTAAAGTCGCTGTTCGATAAAATTAATCTCTTACAATCTTAAAATCTATACATTCGACAAGAATATGTTTGCCATGTGAGATCTTCGTGGCATGGAATACACCTTGGAACTGGCTCTTTTTTTTAGTACGGTAAATGTTCGTGAGTTAATCGTGTATGGCCGATTCTACATCGCCTGATCATGGCATGATCGAAACGTTTCTGGCTGTTCAGATGAGTATAGCCTACAATTTTTTTTAAATCATGAAGTTTGTTATTGAAATCACTGATAGTCCTGATCGGTATACTAATATTTTGGTAAACTCAAAAGAGCTTACACTCACATCGAATATGTATGGCAGGAGATACATTTACAAATGCTATCATTGTCAACAAACTCTGAGGAGTATAATAGTATGATGCCTCCAATATGGTGAATAGGTATCTCAACTATGGTAGAATTTGACGAGACAAATATCGGTGTACTGACAAGAAGTCACACTTTTTGATTAAAGGTTGATAATCTGACTGCAGTCGACCCAAAGACATCCCAATAATCATTTTTTTTCTTTGAATTTGGGTATCAGAGAACAATATTACATTTTTTGGATCACCAGCACCATCAATGCAAGTCTCTCATAGACTGTCGTGTAGGTGGTAAATATGATACTCTCTAAAAAACTTGAGTGAAAAGTAAGAGTGAAAATTCATCCGGTTTAAAGTTGAGTGAAATTCACTCAAATTGCACTCAAGTTTGCGTTGACAACTCACTCATATTGAGTGAAATTTTTCACTCAAGTGCTTGAGTGGGATGAATTTCCAATCTTATTTGAGAGAAAGTTTTCACTCGAATCTTTTTAGAGAGTATCCTGCGGCATAATGCTTTTGTAACATGCGTGATCTCCTGATGCTTTCATTCAGCGCAACCTGGGACTGGGCGTCTTTAAGATACATTATACCTTAGAAAACAGCATGGTTACTCATTTTGATGAAATAATAATGTCATATTCGACGACAGGAACATCATAATGTCTTGCCATCGTCATTGAAAACTGTTGAACGCGCCTCTCTTGGAAGGAACTAGCTTGTCTTTATTTAATATTATATTGATTCCTGCTTGGATATATGTGCAACGAGCGTCATACAAATGAGAGTTCCTTTGACGATGGCTGCCTAACAAATGTCCGGTCTGACGCCAATGTGTACTACAACCCATTTTTCTTCTTTTGAGTATTTTTTTTTTAACTTCAGTTGTGAGGAGTAAGTGGCCGTGGCCGGTTTAATTAGATGTAGCTTGAAATTAATGTAATGTATTGAATTATACGCAACATTAAAAGGGTGGTGAAAAACGATGCCGGTGTACTGACAAGAAGTCATACGACCCCACAGACAAATATACTGATTGCATATTTCTAAAAAGCATCACAAGGGCCAAAAGTAATCCCTGTGATGATTTGTATCCCAGCCACGCTTTTATTGTAGCTGTTCAGAATATTATTAGTAATTCAACTTCTCGTATTTCGAACTCACTGACCAGCCAAGTACAAGCTCTAAACAATTAATGTTAACGTGAAATTGGACTAACATTCTTCGAATTTCACCAATGCATTGTGAACTCATCTTGTGCGTGTCTGACAATATACATACCACAATGAAGAAGTTGGTGCACATTAAATTCCAAACATACCAAATTGAAATATTCGAATGCCAAATTCACCATTTAGTACGTAGTCCACGTGCATCGATTAACCTGTTTCTTTCAAATCCACTGGGGTTTTGGGCACATAACACTTCAAACTAGAATCGTAACTTGGGGACATATCTGGCATGACACCGTGGCAATCTTATTCCTTCCAAGAGAAAATGATTCGGTGGCCAATGATGGCAACATGCGTTTGTTCACTATTTTCATTGAATAAGTGTTTCTATCTATGGTACAAGAATACATATATAAAAATGTGGCATATCCTTCACAATCAATAAGGATATATATATCTCCCCCACATTCAAAACAAGGAGATCGTCTATATACAGTTTTTGTGCATGGTAAGGGATGGTTTATGTAGCAGGATGTCATCGCTGGAAACTGTTGACCGCTTCTCTCTTTCAGGAAACTAGACTATGTTTATGTATACTATGATTTTTTTTATTTTGGCGCTAAGGCTGTTATGTTATGTCTTTGGATTATGGACGCGGAGGATTATTTGTTGGACGACGGCTGAATAGTGAATCACGGTCTAGACGCTTGTATTTAAGCCATATCCTTTAATTTATTACACGAAAGCGGAAATGGAAGAATCGTTCTCCGGAAGCTAAATCATGATTTTTATTCGGCTCAGATATTTTCTACCTCGAATATTCCATTCACGTTTCATGTGAACAAAATAAATTATTCTGCCTACATCGTGCTCACACAGCCAAACCCAAAAAGGGGAACTTGTCATGCGTCGAAAAGGATGTTTACTACACGAACATCGTGTTGTTTTCGTATCATAATTGAAAACTGCCATTTTCAAGAAACTATTGTTCCCATCCACTCATTTGAAGTTTCAACATTTGATAAATGCTGGTGAAATCGGATTTAGCATTGTGGATCAAGGCTACCTAATGAATGCCATTATTGACTGGACACATATTCGAAAAATTAATATAGCTCCAGATCTACCATATGGCACTGATGCCATCCTGGAGATAATTGCCACGTTTGGGCCGTTTCTTCTATCTAACGGTCACGTGGAGTATCGCTTTCCATCAGATGACTTTGTAGGGCAATTACGCCATTGCTCTTGAATATTTGTTTCTAATACCGCTCGAGCCGGTGCTAGGGGCCGTGTATTCATGTCAATCAAGATGTCCACATGAACAGCTACAATAAAAGCGTGTCTAAGATACAAATCATCGCTTGGATCATTTTTGGTTCTTGTGGTGGTTTTAGATGTGCAGTCAGAATATTGGCATATGGAGTCATGTGACTTCTTGTCAGTACTCTGACATCTTATTCCAACACCTTTATATGTTGCATTTATTCCTAACGGGTTGATTTTTCATTTCGTCTGTCAATCTGTTGAGTTGAGATGACCCTCGGCTCCGGCTAACGGTTCCACTCATTGACCTTTCGGGTGTCCAGCATCGTCACGCCCAGCCTACCTGTGAACATCCATAGTTTAGTATACACAGTGGATTAAATCGTGGATCAACTAATTAATTTCGGGACATTTGTAGACATAGAAAGTTCACTGCGTCCAGAGACCGGCTGGGGTGACACGTGCGGGGAGAACTAGAATACACGGCTCTAACCACGATTAATCACCTGTTGTAGATTGACGTGCGCTATGTACATATCAAATCGAGAATAAGGCCAAGGGTCAAAAAGAATTGTATTGCGATGTAGAAAATTCTAGACCGAGAAGAATTTCTTACAAGATGGCTAGAATTCCAAGTGAATTGGCCTGAATGACAATTACAGTGTTCTTTCTAATCCAACTAACAAAACTATCGTTTTGTCAGTTACACCGCTGTTAGTTTGCCACAATGGCCTATTCGTATAACGGGAAAACAGGTGTCTCTATCCGGTCCTCTCACCGTGTTTCACTTTAGGTATTTCGCATTAACTTAGCCATCCAATGAAAACACAAAAACGCACAGAATGCAATTTCTGGCGATACCTGCCTAATGTTCTTTCATAATTTTTTTTTTTTTTGAACACTTTCTGATACACCATTAGTCCATGAGCTGGAGGGGTCCATCTCCAAACTTCTCCCCTCTCATCCCCCGCGTACCATATTGCTTCATATTATATTTTTCGTATACTCTGTGCTTGTTAACAGGTGATGAAGTGAGATTCTATTGGTATCAGGTATGTCGAAACGTTCTCCAATATATGTATTTTCTAAAAGATAGAGGTAGGTGTAACTATCCTGTTACATGTAATAGCCCAATCAATCTATCTATAACTTGGTTTTATTTTGCTCAGTATTGCAGTGTTTTGTATTACCAAACTTTGCTTTCATATATCAATTGATCTACGTCATTCCGGAACCGTATGCAAATATCAACAGTAAATATACGTATTTATCTGAACTATTGCATGAGGCGTATCTAGGGCCAAGACTCATTAGTGGCATGAAACATAACCTGTACAGCAATAAATATTATAGGAAATTTAAAATGGTGACCATGCGATATTCCTCTTGTCTTCTGTATACCGTTTTGAAATGTACCGTTTCCTACGTCAACGAACTTATTTGTAAAAAAACAACATGCATCACTTCTTTTCAAACGTTGGCTTTAGGCTTTTGATAAGCTTGTCAGCGTAACTTTTTTACGAGGTTGCAAGTCTCTCCAATCAGTTAAAAATGGCGAACATAGGGGATCTCTTCAAACTTGACCTCAGATGACCGTTATTTTGAATTTAACCATGCCATGGCTGTTTGTGCTCTGGATTATGTGAATGGCCTCAAAATGGACCATAATAACAATCTGAGAAATGAGATATTGATTTTGACAAATAAGATATTTTGAGTCAATATAAATGCTCCTTTGAATTAGTTTCCGGTAACCCCTACATGGCTGCCGTTTTTAATTTAACATGATGCTTTGGAATGATTATTGTGCGAGTAATCTGGAAATGACCGTGAAATAATAAGCTATGATGTCAAATAGATCAGTTGTGATACACTTGTACATTGGCCTCTTTAAAATTCAATGAATTAGACAGAAGACAATAACAAACGCCTCTTGTTGATGTCCACATGTTGTCACCATTTTTGCACAATGTGAATGGTCTTGAAATGAGCCCATCATAATATGCATTAGGTCAGTCGTGACAATTTTGTATTTTGGGCTTCTCAAAATGATTTAATTAGACAAAACAGCTTAGTCAGTTATATTCCACAATCTTCGCCACACTCTGTGCTAAAGATTTATTGAACGGAATAATTGTTTCTATTGACATTGTGAATACACTCCACCCCCACCCAACTCCCACGAGCTGCAACCTTACCCGAATAACACCATAGCATTGAAATATCATAAGACAGTCTGGCAATGAATAACACTTCTATAAATGCTAAAAATATATTATTAATCTTGGATTGATTTGGACCACATAAAGTTGTTGCTGTTGATATTTAGATATGAACCCCGAATGACGTAGAATTGGAGATATACAAAAGCGCACTTTGTTATAAATAACCCTGCTATGAAAACCTACACCATACTTAATTGAGTTTGGACAGATTAGATCATTGATATAAAAAAGTAGACCACCATCCCATTCTTTTTGAGAAAATATGGATGTTGGAGGTTAATTCAACTTGCCTGTTCGCGTACAATCTCATTTCAGCAATTTTGCTCAGTGCATTCCAGAGTACCCGAAGCAATGTGGACTTTTTGCTAGTGGAACAACCTGATGAGCATTATGCAAATATCACAATTTCAAGTGAAATTTGGAGATGGTACTCTAGTGACGTCATGTCATTCAAATAAAATATTTTATTGCAATTCCATGATTCCGCAATTTACACTGCTCAAAATAATATTTCACTTGAGAAGATTGGGCATAACGTGAAAAAGTTGATAATTTAAGAACCTACACCTCTTTACATAAGCTGAAAACTAATGGCTCAATATGCAAGATTCATCCATTCGATACCCATATTATGTCCCAGCTTATCGCATGTTAACATATATTTTCCTTATTGTTACATGTAAAAGTATTAAAATAATACAGTGTCGCTGATTGGAGGGGGGGGGTGTGAGATGGACTCCTCCAGCTCATGGACTAAAAAATCCACAGTACACTCGAGGAAATCTCATTTAGTATATAGTAGAATCCCGTCCAATCAATGGCCATATTTCTTAAACATCTTTTTATTTTCATGACGAATGCATTCAACTTAAACTTTGATGTTTACTTCCTCAGACGTCCACGATGCTCATCCATTAACATCAGATGAGTTGTTTGAGCTGATCTGTCGTCACAGCTCCTGAGCTAGCGTATCTAATTCTGCTTAAGCCGGTGCTAGGGGCCGTGTGGATACTTCACAGTCTCCACATGAACAGCTGCAATAAAAGCGCGGCTGAGATACTTAGGCTACGTCCCAGAATCCACCGTATTCTCAGGCTTGAATGTTAGGTGCCGAGGGATGCTTTCCTGTGGAGTCATATGGTTGCTTTTTAGTCGCCAGACGTCGTCAATTTTTCCCACCTCTTGCATATCGCTCCAATTTGAGTTGCATTCTTCAAAAAGGATAATGATCAATGACACGATAACTATATGAGCCTCATGATATCGTAACGGCCATATGGGACATGTTGACCGCCTCTTTCTCTTGCAAGAGGCTAACTCTTGTTCATATATATATTTTGGGGAAAAATTGGAAAATTATTCTGGAAAATGCGTGCTGTTCAGTGAAACGGATCGTTCCCAACACCCTTTTAATATTTCCTATAATTATGAATACAGTCTGTAGGTTACGAATTCGGAAATTCTTCATGGACGACGGCTGGTTATTGAATTCCGGATCTGAAACTCGTATTGAGCAGGTAAGGAATAGTTGTTTAGATGAACAGTTAGGTAAGCTTCACTAATTCTTGACTTGGTCACTCAGAAACGTTATTCGATTTCAGAACGGATTATTCTTTGTATTCCCTGCAATAAGTTTCATAAAGCCTATGGAAATACGCTATATCCGGACATAGTCTAGTTATGGTATGTCAGCAATTAGTTTTAAGATGACAGATTTTAAGTGGTCGTATATAATCCGTTTTGTTAGAAATGACAAATTCGACTAGAGATTCAAATTCTACTGGACGACTGCCCGACAAGAACTCATTACATTTCTACCGGCTTCACCAATTAATTCTGTAATATATCACTTGATGGTATGTAGGGGTAAGAGGTAGGCCTACAAATGGTGCATCTTAGGTCTGTTCTCTTGCAGGCAACACTGCATTCTGTCTACCGTTTTCTCTCCTGCGAGTTTGTGTTTCTATATCTTTCTTTTAGGCTTTTTTGATTTTGAATGACTTTTGACTGAATTTCGGATGTGACGATTGCACGTTTTTGTCCTACATTAATGGTACAGTTTAACAAACTAAGGTGCACTAAACCGGATATACATACAGTCTATTCTTCGATATTATGGTGACAACAGTGGAACTCTTCATATACGAAGTGACGAATAGATGTCTCACGTGGTCTACGGTTTGATTAAGGATAGTTCCCATGCATCACAATCAAGTAGCCTTGGCCATGAAATCACGTGACTTTAGGCCATCATGGGAACTATCCTCGACCATGATATAGACTGCCTAGAAGTGATGAATGAACTTTCCCGTTGTTCAAAATTTTGACACTAATACTCTAAATTAAGGCACTGAAAGAAGAGAAATGTGCACTGGTCCAAATTCAGTACATTTTTGCCAAAGAATTGAAACCAGTAATACAGAATGATATATTTTGATATCTCTGACTGGTATTCTGGCCCAACCAAAACCAATTTCGTTGGCACTGCACTGTATAACCCAAAACATGCCTCTTGTGGGGATCGAATATTTCCTGGGAATGTTTTGCTTAAAGAACTTTTCTTGCAGATTGTTGGGCTAATATTGTGTAAGATAATTAACCGCAGCATTAATAGGGTGGTGAAAAACGATACCGGCGTACTGACAAGAAGTCATCTGACCCCACAGACAAATATACTGACTGCATATTTATAAAAACATCACAAGAACCAAACGTGATCCCAAAGGTGATTTTTATCCTAGCCACGCTTTTATTGTAGCTGTTCATGCGGACCGCTTGAACCACATGACTACTCGGCCCCTAGCATCGACTTGAGCGACATTAGAAACAATTATTTCCGAGCGGTGATGTAATATCCCTATCAAGTCATCTGTTGGAAAATGATGAACTACCTAACCACCAGATAGAAAAAAAGACCCAAACGAGAGAATATTTAAACATACAGCGAATTGAATTACAAGCGTCTAGTCCGTCATTCATAATCCAGCCGTCGTCCATTAGAGAATATCCGCGTCCATAATCCAAAGACCTATTCCATTTCCATATAACAGTATTAGCACCAAATTCAAAAAGACAAAAGTATACATAACTTTGTAGATGGGTGAGTTGGATTGAACCAATAAGTACTTGACCATGTCCTATAATATGGTCATGAATTATTGCCCAATTCGCCTTCTGTTGATATTCAAGTTGGGTAATATTTGGGCAATTTTGCCCGGACGCATTTTGTGTGAACGTTGAATTTTAAATGCAATCTCTGTGCGGCCTTGTCTGATACTGCACGTTTATCTCAATTAATATAAGGAGAACAATAAATACTTTCTGATGCAGAACAACAAAGACAATAACACACAAATTAACAGAATGTGTATTTTCTACTGGTAAGTACAACTCGGTCGCTGACCACCTTTATAGTTCTTCGTCTATCAAGATGGAGGTACAGGTTTGGACATCACAGTTTGGATTCCGCTGATCAACGAAGTAATGCATTGTTCTGTATTCCATTCCAGGTTGCATTATGAGAAGACACGGGCTTTGAAATGGATCGTTTTAAAAATAATTTATTGGTACACACTGATATAGTCGCACTCATAAGAGAACAAATATAGGTATGTCAAACGAGGTTGCACAATTCATACCCATAAACTTTTCATGGGTTTAAGTTATTAGGACTGCTGTCGGCAAATTATATGATTAATTTGGTCTCCATAAAGAATTTAACGACAGATATTTAGTTGTCTCTTCAATATATATATTTAGCTCTGTCGATTCAATTCCAGTCATTCTGTCATAGAGCCAATTACCCCGAAACAGTCGAGGTTAGGAATAGAGCATCAACAATTTGAAAGGGTTAGTTTGATTAAGCACCCAAATAATCACCAATTATTCCTTGACTGTAGACCAGCTTAGGAATCATCCAGCCAGTAAGCCTTCTATCGGTTTCCACGGTCCACTCTCATCTTTTTAGCCGTCACCAACGGGGGATAGTTTACGCAGTTCGGCCTGGAAAGACGAGGAAAACTCGGATCAGGGTGGGATTTTTCAATTCTGTTAGAAAGAGGCCAGCAGAAACGGACTAATATCTGCCAGCACTTTGATTAAATTTGCCTGATCTTGGTGGTATCGGGTGCCAGCGTCGTACCAATGGGGGAGGATTTGGGACGCTCCGGGGAGATGATCCTGCGCCTTAATCTTTTACATTCGGTAAATTGGAGCTTTCTGAGAATATGTTCCACAACTTAAGTATACTTGGAACTCATTTGGAAATGAACGGATGGAACATGACTTTGAGACCTTGACATAATAGCGGTAACTAGATCCTCTCAGGCTTCAGAACGCGTGGACAATATTAAAAAAAAATACATGTAGACTGATGGCGGTCGTTTTCTATAGTCAGAGCTAATGCAAAAACGTTATCTTCAGCTCCAACTTGATTCTAATCAAATGATGGCGAAGATAAGCGAAATATTACCAAAATCTTTATGGTACCAATCTAGGCAAACTCTATAGTACGGATATGAAAGAAAATCTTGATACATTTATTGAAGTATAAAATATGCAAAGGCAATAATAAGTTACAGCACCAATAAATATGAATACATGTGTACATTTCATCTCAGCACGTTTTCTAAGGGCAGAGAAATGTGGGGATTAATTAGGCAAGGGTACAGCATTGAACGTTATACGAGATACATTATTCTTTAGATGACGACTTTACAACGAATATTATGGATTAAGAATACTGATCAGCAGTACGGATTTGATATTTTTGGAACATCATGATGTCTTGCCGGCATCATTGAAAACTGTTGACCGCTTCTCTTTTGCAGGAAACAAGCCTATGTTTATGTATACTAAGATTGTCTTTCTGAATTTGGTGCTAATACTGTTATATGGAATATGGAATAGGTCTTTGGATTATGGACGCGGATATTCTTTAATGGGCGACGGCTGAATTATGAATGACGGACCAGACGCTTGTAATCTCAACCAATATTCATTTGTTTTGTTTCTTTTCAAACTGCTGACTACTCCTCTCTTGAAACATACTTTTTCCATTTTATGCCTGTTGAAATTGGTACATTCTCTCGATGCCAGAGTTTTCGCGGCGCGCATGCGCATTCAGTCAAGAAAGATAGAAAATCATCCAGTATATCTTATAGAAGAATGGACAAGTTATATGAGCAACGACTTGACATGATACAATGTCTTATTTAGCTTCACAGGCTGGGCCAATTCAAACTGGTCGGTAACTGTCAGGTAACCAGCAGGTGAATAACCTGTCAGTAACCACACGGTAATCGTGCAGTACCGTCTGGTAATTGAACAGTACCTGCCAGTAAGCATCCAGTTACTGGTTTATTTTAAAATACACAGTACTGTAAGGGGACCTTTCCTGCCAGTTCTGTTCAGTTGTGGACTGCACGGTTCTGGCTGGTGACGGTTACCAGCTGGAAATGGCTGATGAAAGTTTGGCTGTGTAGTAATGGACGATGCAGATTGGTCGAGAGCCATGCGCACAAAAGCTGCGCGGCGCATTTTTTTAAACAGTGCATTCAGAGATAGTGCTTTCAGTAGAAGGTATACAATCTGATGTGAGGAGAATGGAATTGGGGCTGCCTACCGTAAAAGGTCTTTCAAGTATTGACGCGGATATTCTTTTATAGGCGACGGCGGAGTACTGACGCATGTAATAAACATAAAGAGCCGATCAATATAAACCGGAAGACCAACCAGAAGATGGTCCTTACTACACTCGAACAGTACTTGACTGAGTGATCGAAGTGAGAAAAATTGGAGCTTGCATGTTGACACAATCCGCCAGATTAATATATATACTCATCCTGAAGCAAAATAGATAACCCATTGTGTTAAAATACGTAACATATTTCCATTTTGATTTGATTATATTTTCAGCAGAGAAAGCTCCAAATATTATATATTCATATGTTAGTGTTACTAAAACAAGGTCCTGGTTAAGGAATTAGACTAGTGACACCGTCTGCGAAAGTGTGCGTCTACTTACTCCTCTATAGTATTTACCCTGGAAGGGTTATTCCACACACACTAAACGTCTCACAACGAAGGAGATATTTCACTTCACTATTTCACTTCCCACCACTCACACAGAGATACCAATATACAAGCGACTAGTTCTCATTCAATATTCAGATGTGGCTCTGTCAGTATGTCGGCACCTCTTCCCACTTCCCTTATATGTGTTGCAATTAGCTAATTTCATGGTCATTCAAAATACACGAAAAAATCGAGATTCATTGTTGGTTCCACAATTTGCACGAACAAACTCCTGTCTATGTTGTTGACATGGGCCCTACTAGTAAACTCATTTTCGAGGACATATTATGCTGCTGTTTGAAAAACATCTGGTGTTGAATGTATGTGGATACCAGAAGGCAAAATAAAATAAAAGAAGTTGATACGAAAACACACATATGCCTTGCACACACGTCTTTACTCCATAGACCGCTTTAGTTCATTGATAATCTCGGTGTTCAAGAAAAGTGTTCATTTCAAACCCTTCATCATCAAACGCTATATAGACGATCTCATCGATTTGGATAATCCATGTGCAGGTGATGTTCAAATGTTAGGCATTTGACGGCATCGTTGAAAATAGTTTAATATATATTGCCATTTTTTATTTTATACTGTGTGGCGTGCTAATATCATTTTATGAGTTAGGCTATCGTTTATGATGAAGAAATTCTCAATGGACGACGGCTGGGTTATGATTATCAGATTGGAACTCGATTGGATACAATGTGCATGTATGTTAAACGGACCAAGCTTCAGGTTCACCTAAAAAACTCAAAGTTTAACGTCAAATTCAATCAACCATATTGACAGAAATACTCTTCCACAAGCAAAACCAGTACCTAGAAACCTCAATTCGCAAGAAGTAGTTCCTGCAACTCTCTAGAGTAAGTTCGTCATAGTCCCAGCAGACAAAGCTCAATATAATATAATATTCATATGTAAATAAGCTGTGTGGATACTTCATAGTCTCAACATGAACAGCTGCAATAAATGCGCGGCTGAGATATTAAGGCTATGTCCTAGAATCTACCGTATTCCCGTGTATGAATGTGAGGTGCCGTGGGAAGCTTTCCTATAAGGTCATATGGTTGATTTTTAGTCGCCAGCTGTCGTCAATTTCCCCCCTCTGGCATATCGTTTCAATATTAATATTAACACGTGCTGGTTAAGGCATTGAGTGTAAGCATACCATCATCAAATACTTCTACTTACTCCTAAACTGCATTTACTCTGGAAGATTTATTTAACAACCCCAACCACTCATAGCGATGTATCAAGGGTATATTGGACTTCCAAAATGAATAAATCACCATATAAATCTAGATTAATAGCTGGTTCTAGAAGTTGCATCACCAAGCTTCTTTCAACCCATTTTAGGACGGCCCTTCAGCAGGTAAAGGCATTTTGGGAAAGATATTGCGTCACTATTTCTAAAAACTCTGACGTTTAATGTATGTGAATATTGAAAAATTCAAAATGTCTAAAGGAAGAACTTTATGCGAAAGGACACATACCATATGTACATGTATTTACATGGAATTTCTCGACTATCTATACTACAATCCCTCATCAGGGCATTATTGGCCGTCTTAGTTCATTAATAGTATCTGGATTCAAGAAAAGTGATCGCTGATTTATCACTGTCAGAAACCATAAAGCATTCTTTAACTCTACTACATACAAGGGATATCCTTCATGGGATGTTTCTGTATTTATAGAGTTGCTTGAATTTCTCGTCAATAATATCTGTGTGAAACACATTATATCAACAGCATAGAGATATTTCAAAGGGTACTAATTGTGCACCCCTTTTAGCTTACCTATTACAAGCGTCTGGTACGTCATTCATAATTCAGAATCCATTAAATAATATCCGAGTCCATAATCCATAGACATATTCAATATTCCATATAACAGTATTAACACCAAATTCAAAAAGACAATCATAGTATACATAAACATAGGCTAGTTTCCTGCAAGAGAGAAGCGGTCAACAGTTTTCAATGATGCCGGCAAGACATCATGATGTTCCAAAAAATATCAAATCCGTATCGCTGATCAGTATTCTTAATCCATAATATTCGTTGTAAAGTCGTCATCTAGAGAATGATGTATCTCAGTCACGCTTTGATTGTGACTGTTCATATGAGCACCATGAGGATCTTGAAATACATGGGTTCATACGGCTCTAGCCCCGGGTTAAGCGGAATTAGACACAAGTTACGAAACTAACGCCATAGATCTTGCACGCTACGCTCGTATTTTGCTATCAGCATGCGATATGTATCGCCAAATCTGAAAAAACTTTGAGTGGAGGCGCTTGGTGATATAGCCCTGTTTTATAAGTTTCTGTAACAATGTTTTGTGATGTTGATTAAAATCGTCACATTTAACACAGAATCTAGCAAATGCTACTAGGCGAGATGTGTATACGCCATATGTAGGTCCCACTGGAATGTTACTGTCCAGAAAGGTTAGTTTACGATGTCGAAATTGTAATCATCTCTTTTGTCATAAAGTCAACGAGAGAGAAGGCCCGCTTTATTTTTATGGGGATATAGGTCTAAATATTATGTGCCTGTAGGGTTATCTATACTTTCCTTCAAATCCAGTGAAGGTGGATATATATCCTTCACTGCATCATTTATATAGCGATTATCCACAGCGAGAAGATCGTCTGTATAGCGTTTGGTGAATGAGAAGGAACGGGCTTTGAATGGTTCGGTTTTTGAAAGCTCCTGCAAAGAAACATCCCACGAATGATATCTCTTGTATGTAGTAGAGCTAAAGAATGCTTTGTGGCTTCCGACATTAATATATCTACGACCAGTTTTCTTGAAAACAGATACTATTAGATACAGACAGGTATAGCTATACCTGTACTCGTTCTCTTAAAAATACGACTAAATGCAGACGCTTTTAAAAACAGATTATTTCAAAGTCCGTTTCCTCCCATTAACCAAACGCCATATAGACGATCTTCTCGCTGTGGATAATCAATTGGATGCAATGGGTATGTCGTGTGACTCAAATTTGCTGTCTACGCAATTGTCCATCAGAACTGCGAAAAAAGATATATCGTTCAAACAACTGATTTACGTTCAAGACAGTACACAGATATCAGGTTAATAATGCCCGATTGGATTTCACTATAAGAGTGTCTGATGAATAAGGTCTTTCGATTATATGCTTGGAAATTGTGGATGGTGCTTATAATAGCCTATTAAATAACTAGTATTTCACCGAATAATAGTTGTACCGAATTCGTACAAAATCAACCAATTAGGGGATGTCGTCATACCTTTCCTTTACCGGAAGTCACCCGATATATCCCAGAAAACCGACATTTATAGACAAATGAGCATTCATATCAATTGGGAATGAAAAATGCACCTAGAATATCCCGGAGAACTGTCTTAATCAGCTAAAATATCACCTATAAGATGATGAAAAAACTTAAATTTAAGGTGGTTCAGGACTCAAAACTTTGTCCGGTGACCTGCCATTATATTTTAACTGCTGATACCTGGGGTGTTGTCAAGCAAAATAACGTTAAAATCATTGGGGTCTTTGATCTAGATTTTTCTGTATACGCGTCCAAACACCAACATGTCAGTAGATTTGGAACAAAATCAGTCTAAATTCATTTTGCTCATCTAAAGCCGCACTAATACAACAATGGTTGAAACTTTCACTTTTTTAAGTAAAAAAGCCAGGTGGCTTCACGATTATAACAGCATTGCTATCGTGAATATCATTATGTCATTTATATGAAAATTTCAAATATAATCAAATTTTCGAACTTTAAGAATCACGTGTTACGAATACGAAATCAATTTTAGGAGAAAAGTTTGCCCGGTGACTTATTACATATTTTTTTAGTAGTGAATCGCCTACATTGCGTCGATTAATTTATAAAACATCGTGTCTTCGATCTACTTTTTCTAGTACAGGTTTTTGAACATCCATACCCCCATTATCTTCAGAGATCTGTGACGTCAATTGTTTTCCCTCGCTGGCCTCTTTCGTGTCGGAGGTGAAAAATGACGTTACGCTGTACGACCATGACGTCGCAACGTTGTTTGAGTCCCGAACCACCTTAAGCCTGATTTTCAGCCACCTACACTTTGGATTGAGGCTTTCTCCTATCTTTTAACATGCGATTTTGACACTTTATCCCAATTGCCAGAAATCGGCATTGGGAAGGACACATTTAGTTGTGGCTAATTTCAATCAGTAAAACATGCGGTAAAAATATAAGCAAATGAATTTGATGTCACCATCTTAAATGTTTTCTAAGACAGCATGTTGAGTGAACATTTTTGACTGATCGCCCTAAGACGTTCAGACGTTTTTTCTTCAGTTGTACTTCGTATTCACTAAACCAAAAACATATTATTTACGTTATTTCTGTTTCATATGTTAACGACGACAGCTGATTTAATTCTGAAAAGAACTTGGACTTCTATATTTCCAATGATACGATTATTACCAAAGCAAAATCGTATTTTTCGCTGGCATCACTGGAAGCGATTGACCTCTTCTTTCTTTCAAAAAACTAAGCTGCACTTGGTGAAATTTTCTACTTTATGTTTATACCGATACGTGGAAGTATCTTTGGCTTAGGGACGATGGAATATTTTGTGTAGACGACGGCTGTCTACTCCACGTCGAATATAACGCCTACGGTAATTCCTCTACTAATTCAATCTGCCGATTAGAATTCAATTACCCCCAAAATCCAATCAGTTGTTATAATATTAAACATTGATCACCCTCTAAAATCATTAAAATAACGAAGAAATAATAGATTATTTTTTATAAATTTTGGGCCATATTTTCGACTTCCTGTTCTAATAAATTTGATCACCTGCCTGATTTTGGGTGAGAAATTTCACTTCCTGTGATTGAATTATTAAGGGAATTACGTATAAATATATATATATGGAAATGGCTTGATTATACGCCGTTTGTTATAAAGGCAAGGAAGAAAAAATGAAACGCGTTATGCCAACCCAAGAGAGGAGATATGAGGAAAGAAGAGCGAATGAAGTGTTTACATAGGTAACTCTAAGATTGGGAGACATTCCAATGTTCTCATCACATTCCCCAAACAGACATCTGTTTCAGTGAACACTGCGCTGTGAGACACAAGACATAAGTTAGATCAAAAGAAAGCCGCCTGGCAAGAACCGATGGAAGAATTGGGCTTTACACACACAAAACAAAGCAGCTCAGTGGTCGTAAAGACGAGATGATCCGAACAGGATATAAGTTTCACTGTTCCTGTCATGGCAAGAAATCAGACAAAAACATGGTGACGAGTGACGTCAGGTTTCGCAAAATCATAACAGTTTTATTGAAAAGTGACTCCGTGTAAGATTTATCGACACTCATTTATTTTCGTATTCTTTAGCTTCACACGAGACGATACAATAAACCGTCAGATCCGCCATTCAATAACCAGTCGTCGTCCATTTGGAATATAGGCATCATATGGCTTAATAATATAATATCATAATATCTTAATGACATTGATTAAGAATACTTATCAACAAGAATTGATATTTTTGTACTTCAAGATCCTCATGGTGTTAATATGAACAGTCACAATCAAAGCGTGACCGGGATACATCATTCTCTTTAGATAACGACTTTAGAACGAAAATCATATGAATTAAGAATGCTGAGCAGAGATATACGGATTTGATATTTTGGAACATCATGATGTCTTGCTTGCATCATTGAAAACTGTTGACCGCTTCTCTCCTGTACTATGGTTGTTTTTCTTCAATTTGGTACTAATGCTGTTACATGAGTTAGGTCTTTGGATTGTGTGGAAATTCTTTAATGAGCGACGGCTGATTTGTGAATGACCGATTGTCGACACAATGACTAGACGTTTGTATTTCAAACAAAATATATATAAATGAAAGATAGTTGCTTGCAAGAAAGAAGCGGTTAATACTTTTCAATGATGCTGCCAAGACATACTGATCAAACGAGTATGAAGCGATTATGAACGAGGAAATTCTTTAATAACGGCGACTGATTACTGAGTATCCAACCTAAATCTGGAATTAAACATAACTTGTGTATTAGCGACAAAGATCTTGCATACTACGAGTCCTGATATATCAGCGGACGATATTTATCACCAAATCTAATAATCTTCGACCGAAGGCGCTCGTTGGTATAGCCTTGTCGAAATGTTCTGTGAGGGCAATTTTTCACTGGATCTTGCAAATGTTACTGAGCGAGATAGATATGTATATAAGAGGCAGTTAATCCGCCTTTTGCACATTACACACAGAACAAAAAAGCCTCTGTTGCAGGACCCGTGACTTCAGCTGATCAGCTACTGCTTCGTATAATTTCACTTTGCACTATCTTTTAATCCAGGAGAATATTTTGAACTGATCATACCTGACATAATTTTATACATTTGTACAATATTTTCCCAACATTCAAAGAAAGTGTCATTATGCTTAGAATAATTTGGCAAATATTACATGAAAATATACCAGCTATCACCAGGTCAAATATTCTCCTGAGTTAAAAGGTAAGGCAAGTGAAATTATAAAAACCAGTAGCTGATCAGCTAAAGTTACGGATCACTGCACAGACATGCGCTTCTTTGTTCTCTCAAAAAAAAGTGCAAAAGGCAAAATTTGCAATCGTCGAAGAGTAACCCCCTTTCGTCTTCATAGAGAAATGGGTATATCAATGAAGGTGGAACTGTATCATTCTAGAGTATGTTGTTAAATTTCACATAGCTATTATTAAAGAGAAACTGAAGCAACTCTTTGAACAAAGAAACCGCCATTGAATTATATTCTTTATACGTAGAAAGGTTGTAGGCAACAGTCTTGTGTTTTTATTGTTTTTATTTCATACACATTTGGAATTGGTGTCATTCGAAATAATTATTTTCATTATTGACTCGGAAATTCTTTTATGGACGACGGCGGAATATTGGATGTCAGAAGTGACGCTTGCTATTATAACTCCTGGCAATTACTATATGGGTGAGCAGTTTCTTTCAAAACCAATGTTCAAGGATTGATCAACGGGATACTTATGAGGAATTGTAGCATAGAGTAGACCAATCTCAGGTAGATACGTGTCTCTATCGTATATATCCTTTCGCATCAAACTCTTTTGTAAGATTTTTTTTTAAATAACGACACAATATGTTTTTCCCAAAATGATTTTACGTGCTGCAGAGCTCTTCTCAATGGGGTGTACAGAAGTTTGTGCGTACAAATTTTGAAACCAGCTATGAATCTTTCTTTGTACGGTGTTTTCATACATTCTTGCTATTTAAATACTTTGAATCAAGTCGAACATCCATTAACCAGACATAGTTCATTCCAACGATTCTTGTCCAACATTCCCAAGATCTTTATCTAAATGCAAGCGTCAAATCCAACATTCCTGAGCCAGTCGTCGTATATAAGGATTTCGCGTCCATAATCGAGAAAACCTAATTCATAACACCATATCAGTACCAAACACAACACATCATAAAATGATTAAAACCATCGGTAGAAACGTCACATTCTGTAGGTAGCTGTTGACCGTATAGAATTTCCGCAGAAGCAGAAACGATCAAGTTTCTATGGAAACAATCACTGAAAATTGTCTTCTAACAAGAAGTAGGTTGTGTTTGTTCGGGGGTTTCATGCTAAAATCACCGGAAGCTTTTATACGGACATTTCGGCTCAGCATTTGGATGGATTGCTGATCAAATGACCGGCATAGTGAACATATGACCCCAAAGGCCAATGATCTGACTGCATATCTAAATGCATTACAAGAACAAAAACTATCCCTACAAGTGATAATTTGTATCTCAGCCACGCTTATTGTAGATGTTCATGAGGATATCTTGAATGACATGACCACACGGTCCCTAGCACCGGCTTGAACGGTATTAGACACAAATAGATCATGAAATATGTGACCGTTGGATAGAAAAACGACCCAAACAGGGAAAATATTAGTAGTTCTTATTCAGAACTCGTTTGTCAGGCCCGACGCCGACCAAGCGCTTCTCTGTCATATTAACCACAGCCAAAACTACAATCACAATACAGACGGCAAGCCTCCGAGAAGAAACGTCTACCAGCAAAATCTCACCATATACAGATAACAATTAAACGTTGGGGAAATCAAATGATGATGTATTGACAACATCGTTTGTAACTGTTGACCATTGCTCTCTCACAGAAAACAGATCGTGTTGATAATTATCTTTTTTGTATCAAGGTTTTTCCAAGTACAACCAAAGCGCGGTCGAGTTATATATCACTCTAGAAATTGACTCGGAGATTCCTTTGGGACAAAGATCACATGTGAGTGGTGCAAATTGGATGATATGTACATCGTGATATCTTGGCGATAGCACTGAAAATTGAAAGAGGAGCGGTTGACAATAGTGCCGACAATCGGTTGACAATAGTGTCGGCAATTACAAGAAACATTAGTTGAAGTCTATTTATCATACTTTTCGTATTTTCACACTCAAAGGTTCATGGCAAATTCCCTGTGAACAATGACCGCTTATGTATTTTCGGATCTGATGCAGATATTTTCATATGGTACTGAGAGGTCGATTGTTGTCCCTGTAGCAAATAGCAAGCGTCAGATCCTACATTCAATATTCAGCCGCCTTCCTAAAAAGAATTCCCGCGCCAATAATCGAAATAGCTATGCTCTAGGACAGCAATAATTTCATATGTGTTTAAATAAAAATAATAAAAACACAAGATGGCTTCTTCCCAAAGAAAAGCGGCCAACAGTTTCAGTGATATCGGCGACCAACAGACGTGATGATTTTCTTGACATAAAAAGCATAATTTTCGAGCATGAGAAATAGAACGTTATAATACCAGCTATTTCAGTAATGATTAAATGTCGAGAGGGACAGAAGAAAATATTCCTATAAATCAGATTGCATTAGTAATAAGTTAAAACCGTTTCTTTTAACAATTATGGATATATTCTTCATTCCTTGTAATTTTTTGTAAATCTAGGATATTGAACCAAAAGCATACACGCTGGAGAAATAGAACACTAATACTACTGAATAATGTTTACAATGTAATCATAGTCAGAATGCAATGACATTAAGTGAACGAAACCGCTTGTTTTAACAATTATTGATACATACTCGAATTCAGTATTTATTTGAAAGAGAATTATCTTGCAATATGCGATATGCATTAGCCATGCATTCATGAGTCAAAACAACCAGCTCATCAACACCTCACATGTATATACATCACATGTGTGAAATGAAATATACTTGTATGGGCGAAGACTTTGAGTTTATTGATGAAAAATAGCAAAAGTGATCACCTCGATTAATAATATGTATTTGCGCTCTTACGTTGCGGTTTTTACCAAAATATCCTAGACATATCGTGTACATTCCTTAATCTCAGTTGAAGGTGTTTAGGCGAACACCCCAACGTAAGATCACAATTACATATTATTTATCCAGTTGATCACTTTTACTATTTTCCATTAATGAAATATACTGGCTGACTAAAGCCGGGTGCTGTTACATCGTACCATCTATTTTCAATATCACTGGATTTCATGAAAAGTCTTCGAAATTATGGACAATATTATGAAATAATTCGACCACTACCAATGTGCATTTAATATAAACGTTATTTCAATATTCTAATATATGCAGGGATGAAATTGCTCCCAGACATTTAAATCTATAGCTTTTTAAATGGTAGCGTTATGTCGCGTGCATTAATATTACTTCAAAGCAGGCTTAACGTGGATATATCACGAGATTTCACACAAACCGGGACTAAACAATGGAATCTTGGAGATTCTTCTCTGTATTGACTACCGGTAGTTGGAAAATTTCTTCTTTGATGTTTACGGCAAAAGGTGGAAAGGATTTCAAAGATTAGCTGTTTGTTTTCTGTTCGGGTAAAGTCATTCAAACAAATAGCAGAAGATATTTGTTAAACAGACATATCTTTGAGGTGTGAACGAAATTCACATGAAGCAAAGAGCAGAAGACGTTTGGAAAACTTGAATATTTTGAAATCCATTAAAATTACTCATTTGGTTAGATCCTATACTTGAAACACCTGATAATTAATAGTATCTGCTATACTTGCAATTGGAATCAAAATTGTGAAAGAATTGAAATAAATATAAACTGATAATATGAAAATTGTGAAACATGTATCTGATGTGGGCTGATATTGAATGTGATTTTGACTATACCACCAAGCGCCTCCATTCAAATTTTCTCAAATTTGACAATACATATGACTGCAAAATACGAACGTAGCTTGCAAGGTCTATGGCGTTACGTTTCGTAACTTGTGTCTAATTTCGCTTAACCCGGACTAGAGGCCGTGAGGACCCACGTACTTTAATATCCTCATGATGTTGATATGAACAGGCACAATCTAAGCGTGAATTTTTTTATTGAAATTGTAGTTTAAGGGCCGCATCCCATACGGATCTCGCGGCCCATCAACTCAATGATTTATTTAAATTTCACGGTACATTTTGTAGTTCTGTTAAGATCTCTACAAGCGCTACATTTAGAATATTAACAAAGTGAGAGCAAAGGAAGATATAAAAAGACAAATCGAGTGGAAGATATCGTATATGTACAAGTTCGTCAATCTGTTTTAGTCAGGTTATTATACTGGTAAATATAATAAGTTCATTGCACTTGTAATCGAGTGCAATTAACTTAATATATTTATATTTGAGCGTGACTGAAATACATCATTCTCTATATAACGAATTTACAACGAAAATAATATGGATTAAGAACAGTGATCAGTGATACGGATTTGATACTTTTGGAACATCATGATGTCCTACCGGCATCATTGAAAACTGTTTAGCGCTTCTCTCTTTCAAGAAATCAGGTTTATTTGGTGTTAATGCTGTTATATGAATTAGGCCTTTGGATTATGAACACGAAAATTCTTCAATGGACGACGGATGAATTTTGAATGACTAACTGGAACATTTTGTCGATGAATGGCTATATAATTATTTCTCCGACAATTAACCTATTGTAAAAATGAAGTAGGCCCTATTTGTGTGTTTGTATATATCTACGTGAATAATCATCATTATAAAAATTATTGCATAGCGAGCTAAATGGTGGTCAGAAACGGAGAGCAGGAATCAAAATGCTAAAAATAAGAAACATATAGATGAATAATATATCACTGAATAAAACTAGAACAATGAGTAATGGTTATTGGAAACAGGGATATGATTTCAAATATGTTAGAATATTTTTGAGAGCAACAACACATAGAAGACCAAAGGAAGACAGAAACCAAATAATTTCGAAAATTCAGCTCGTGCATAGAAAGATAATTTGTACATGCACGAGCCAAACAGTGAGAGAGGTTATTAGGCTCAAGTAACTGCTGACTATTATTGTGGACGATAAGTCTGAATAGGGACACACATTGATTATGTTATTGCTCGAATAAGACCAAAACGGATGGCTTACATCATATATATCAACGTCAAGAAATCACCCATATTGAGGGGCCCTCGGTGGGTGAGTGGTCTAAGGCGCTTCGCTGGTGACCGCTAGCCTTACACCGTTGAATCGGCACGGGTTCGAGCTCAGCTGGTCCATGTGTGAAAGTTTGTCAGTTACTTGCCGACGGGCGGTGGGTCTCCCCGGGTACTCTGGCTTCCTCCACCAACCAAACTAACTGTCACCATATGAGTGAAACAAATTTGAGAGCGACATGCCATATGAACAGGTACAATAAAAGCGTACCAGAGATACAACACATATAACGAATCGTTAGATTCTTGGTATGTGCTTTAGAATAGGTTAACCAGAAGACTATACTGTGAAGTCATCTGACTCTGTCAGTATATCGGCACCTCTTCCCACTTCCCTTATATGTGTTGTAATTAAGCCAAATAAAACCACCCCCGTACCCCCGCCACATCCGACATTCAATATTCAACCGTCTTCCATTAATCGAAATACCTTTTTCATATAACAGTTAGCACCAGTTCCAAATCTCTATGAAATAAATAAGAGAGAAACGGTCAAGACGGGACCTGCAGCTGCATATGTACTCTAAATAGTCCGGGCAATCGCGTCATATACATCCTGTTTTCCAGCAGACGAGACACGAATGTCCCGGTGAATGTCATTGCATTTCGTTTCATTGCAATTAGTTTGAATGTTTCTTTACACCTTTCTTACACTGTGTTTATTTGGGGTTTTTAGCGCACCTCCAGTGATATGTAGAATTGTCAATTAATGAAATGTTATGAATTGTTCACATTCGTATTGGCTTGGTATTGACCTTCAGATAGTCGTATTGGACCCCCAGCCGCGGTCTCGGACCAATACGGCTATCCTCGGCCCAATACCCAGGTAATAAGTATATGAACAATTAATAAAATATAAGTAATATATCGCTGGACCAGAACATTGAAAATGACAATGTGGGAAAGAAAAGACTGAAATAATCAAAACAAAGACCATTCAGATATAATTAAAAAAAACCCAGACAATATCAAATACGAATGAAAATGTGATGGTCCAGCATGCTACTAGAATTCCGAATACATTGATGTTGTGATCTTTTTGCAACGTATTTCTATTTCCCTGACCGTTGGACCGTTCGAGTATTGCGAACTTATCGAAATAAACGTGGAATCTATACCTACAGCAATAAGTATTATTTCCTGTATTGAATTATACGACATACTCAGGGTACGATAAAATAATTAGACGCTATTAAAGGGAAGCTACTATGAATGCAAGCGTCGGATCCAACATTCAATAGCTAGCTGTCGCCCATGAAGAATTTCTGCGCCCCAAATCGAAATACATAAACTATATATGAAGAAAAGCTCATTTGTATCACGAAACGTAGCGCCAAAGGAATTGAGCTACGATCGTATCGGCATATATCGGCTTGGGATATCTCGACTCGCTATACTACTATTCCTCATCTGGACCGTATTGAACACCTTAGTTCATTAATAATATCTGTGTTCAATGAAACTGGTCATCGGTATGTTAATGTCAGAAGCCCTAAGGCTTTCTTCGGTCATTCTTGGGATGCTTCTTTGATTATAGATTTGCTTGAATTTGTCATTAACAATATTTATGTGAAATTCGGTAACAATATACCAACAGCGTATAGGTATCCCAATGGGTACAATTGTGAACCACTTTTGGCAGACATACATCTGTTCTTCTATGAAGACACCTATATGCAGAAATTATCAAAAGATAAAATTCCAAAGGCTTATCCTTCATTTCAATAAAAGCTCTATAGGCGATCTCCTATTTTTGGATAATCCCTATATTAGCGGCGCTGTGAAAGATTTTTTCCCTCTTCACTGGATTTGAAGTAAACTACTGATAGTCCATACGGAACATCATATTTAGACCGTACACAAAACTTCACTAGATCTGAAGGACACCATCGATAGTTAAAATGGAACACTGTAGACCTATATAAAAATATTTACTCTCGCTCTGAAAATTTCAACATTTTTGACGGATTTACCCGTACTTTGTCGGCGGTCGTCGATTTTGACGTGTGCGATACACTAGCGAGATCTCTCCACGACTTCTACACACTGCCTCAGTGATTTGGTCGAGTATAATGAAATCTACATTTCTCTCTACAACGATCATATTTTTGAACAGTCGATATTGATCTGATAATTATGCATACCAAGAAATAGTGATAGTGGTGTCCAACCAATAACTTTAGGCCAAGTTTAAAAGGGGTTATGTTTTGCCACATGAACAGGTACAATAACAGCGTACCTGAGATACAACACATATCACGAATCGTTAGATTCTTGGTGTGTGCTTTAGAATAGGTTAATCAGAAGACTATACTGTGAAGTCATGTGACTCTGACAGTATGTCGACACCTCTTCCCACTTCCCTTATATGTGTTGTAATTTGTATGTATTTAGTTTCTCCGGCGGTGAATCTTCATAATCTATTCCCAACGTCGTCCAATTTGCTTGTCCAAAAGGCCAGCGAGCAAACGGCCATCGAGTTGTTGATGTCAGTGTGTGAGCAGGAAACAGGGTATAAATTTCATCGAGATGCCGCCAAATTTTCCCATTATAAAAGAAGTTGGAGAACAACAAACAGATTACTGAAATTTAGATATGTATCCAGGATTCTTCAATAGATACACCTATCACAAATTATAAAATAATAACGTGTGTACTGACTCATATCTATAAAATACAGTCTAGACGTGACATAATCAACTTTTCAACAGGGAACTATAGCAACACGTGTTGTTGTTGTTGTTGTTTTTGTTGTTGCTGTTATTGTAATTTATCAGATAATTTTTACTAATCTTTCTGTTTTACAATTTCTCATATTGTTGATGACAGATCTATTGCGATTTACTCCGAGAAGAATAAACAGATCCTTCTCTCTATTCCTAGCTATCATCTGACCATTTCTTCTGGTTCGAGGGTGCATGCGCGGTTTTAATCAATTATTTGGAATCTGCACGTAGACCTACACAATTCTGTCCTGTTCTCACTATTTGAATTGATATTTTTGTTCTGAAATTCACATTTATCATGAGCTGTGAAATCTTGAGAGTTGAAAAACTTGGAGTTGGAAATTTTGGAGATATGAAAATCTTGGAGTTGAAGATCTTTGAGATTACAATCTTGCAGTTGATTATCTTGCTTTATCTTACCTGGTATAGGTGTAATGTATATGACAGATTTAAAATCTTTGATATTTGGACTTTGAATATGTGAATACATACTACTCGAAATGGCTGATCTCTTGATCAGCATAGACACATTATTGGCAAAAATATAATAAATTGCCAGATTCAACAAGATAAGCTGGCAAGACTTCTGCTGCCAGTGATTTCTGCATTTTTGCATAATTGCATTACAAATTACAACCAATTACAGGTTCTATATCAATACAGAAGAGGTCACATCTAGGTATTCAGTAAATACTCCCTAGTTTGGGCCTTTTTTCTATCTAGCGGTCACATAGTTCACCTTTCTTCCACAGAGGACTAGATAGGGCTATTACATCATCGCGCTCTGAATGGACAAAAGCTTGCTACTGAACGTATGATCTCAGGCGTGTATATACTCAAATAGATAATATGATGGTACAGAAGTTGCCAAACGTCTATTAAATGCCTTCATTGACTTTTTAGCGGCAATGTATCTCGTGAAAGCCCAGGTTCAGGTCATTCAAGATGACCACATGAACAGCTACAATAAAAGCCTGGCTGGGATACAATTCATCACTGGGATCACTTGTGGTACTTGTGATGTTTTTAGAAATATGCAGTCAGTATATTTGTCTGTGGGGTCATATGACTTCCTGTCAGTACTCCGGCATCGTTTCCCACCACTCTTTTAATGTTGCGTTTAATTCATACTTTTTAAGTTTATGGATCACGGAAACCCAACATCAGTACTATCAGTATTTTCGTTATCTACATCTGTAGTTTTCTGGATATTATTAGCCAGAAGGCCCTGCATATGGCGTGCAAATATCTCACCTAGTGACATTTGCTACATGAAGTATTGGAGAAAACGGTTCGATAAGGTTATTCCACCAAGCGCCATTCCACCAAGTTTCTCAAGATCGTTGTCCAATATCACACACTGATGGAAAAATATACGATTATTGCTTGCAGTATCTCTGGTGCTGCACTTCGTACCTTGTGTCTAATTACAACACACATAAGGGAAGTGGGAAGAGGTGCCGACATACTGACAGGGTCACATGACTTCACAGTATAGTCTTCCGGTTAACCTATTCTAAAGCACATACCAAGAATCTAACGATTCGTGATATGTGTTGTATCTCAGGTACGCTTTTATTGTACCTGTTCATGTGGCAACTTGGATGATATGAGCACACGGCCCCTAGCACCGGCATAAGCGGTATTAGATACAAATCTAGAGAGCTACGATGGAAATGCTCTGACAACTCGTATATTGGTAATTGGTGAGCTGTTTCGCTGTGACAAATCGCACACTGGGGATTGGTGAGCTGTATCGTCGTCAGATGAAAATGACGGCATTTAACACAAAAGACTAGTCTGTAAGGCCCGATGTCGACCCAGCATCAGCTTCCCACAAATGCCAACATATATCAAAGACCAAAAGGTCTGTACAGGGGGCGGGCCATATACAGGTAAAGATTACAACACATACAAGGGAAGTGGGAAGAGGTGCCAACACACTGACAGGGTCACATGACTTCACAGTATAGTCTTCCGGTTAACCTATTCTAAAGCACATACCAAGAATCTAACGATTCGTGATATGTGTTGTATCTCAGGTACGCTTTTATTGTACCTGTTCATGTGGCATCTTGGATGATATGACCACACGGCCCCTAGCACCGGCATAAGCGGTATTAGATACAAATCTAGAGAGATATGATGGAAATGCTCTAACAACTCGTATATTGGTAATTGGTGAGCTGTTGGTAAAACCGAGGTTAGAGGCCGTGTAATATTAGCTAGTTCACACGAAGTGTCATAATAAAGTCCTGACTGAGATACAATATATACTATATAAACGACTTTGAAATTCATACGGATGCAAGGATCGGAATTTGTCTCACCGGCATCATTGTCATCTGCTCGTGTTTATATGATAGTTATTTCTATTTTACTAGAGCTTAGAATTTGGTGCTAATTTTGTGTTGTGTTAATAATAGCAGGCGTCTGATCGAACAATCAATATTCAGCCGTCGTCCACGACCAATTTCCTTGTCAATAATCGAAAAACCATTTTCTTGTGACAGTTAGCACCAATTTCAATGTGTATGAACTAAAATTAATGGAAACTCAAGATGGTTTCCTGCAAGAGAGAAGCGGTCAACAATATTCAATGGTGTCAGAAATTTTTTCGAACATGGACAAATACTTGCTACTGAAGGTACGATCTCGGGCGTGTATATGCTCAAGCAGAGAATATGATGGTACAGAAGTTGCCAAACTTCTATTAAATGCATTCATTGACTTTTCAGCGGCAATGCATCTCGCGAAAGCCCAGGTTGTCTCAAGTCTATGAATCATTTTCGAACTCCACCCTATATCCCGAGGCCACGGGCAACATGGAGGTCATATATCACCACTCTGTCGAACATAGATATTTGTGCTGCTTTTGGAATCGGAAGACCTCCAGGAATGAAGCGAATATGTGCGAACGCTTTGAGAGACAATGGAATCTCAGTAATGTTCATCGTGTGTACTGCCAGAGACCTTTGACATTGACGATTGCATGAAATCATGAATCATTGTTTCACATAAGATGCGGGGGTGGTTTGACCCCATCGATAGGGGTCACGAGAGAAAAAGAGGTTATTCTAACCTGCGTGTTTAGAAATAAATACACGGCGGAGATATAGCGGGATTGAGACAAGGCCACGCTGGCTTATAGATAATCTGACCAAGTCGGTAGTGAACTCTTTTTTGCAAGTTCTCTGATACGCCTCGCACGCATGCATCGTCACATACCGCGCTAATAAGCTCAACAGTGATGTTTTGGAGCAAATAAACAACTGGCCAAAAGAAGAGACCTTCAGAAAACAAATATTTCGTTATCTTTGCGTAGATGCGAATGTGTGAAAGTTCATTGGTCCGCATTGGCATAGCTTGTCCCAGCAAAGTAGAACCAGTCCCTTTTTGTCGTAGGTAGGGCACCCATCGCTGGAACACGACAAAGAGATGCAAGAGCCGAATAGAGTAGACAGTAGGCTTAGCGAGTATTATAGGATCAATTAGACGATTTGAACACTCTTGTCCTTACATGTGAATTCTTTGGCTAGAAACATCCAGCAGAACTGTCGATAACTTGCTTACTTATGTCGTCCGATCAAATGTTGAACGTCGCAGAGAATAATTATAATTAGGGAGCTAAAAGACAACAGGTATTTCAGAAACTCGCCCTTCGACCAGGGTTACATAGCGCTGTGACACAAGCATCGCGGGGTAAGTAGATACGGTTGAGATCTCAGTGACTTCCGTAATGGCCGCATGTTCGACGTCCCAAGTTTGAACTTCGATTGTGCTTATATACCGAGATCAGGTATATATTATCATCTTGATTTATTGATTTATTCCATACCTGTAGATTTACATAAATTGCCTGTGGTCCTCCCGCTGGTAACAATGAAAGCCAGGTATTCTCCAAGACTGCTGTCCATAATCTCGAAATTTGACTTATTCAAATGGACATACATATATGACAATGTAAGTCTTTTCTGATTGGTCTCTCATAAACTGTGTGACCATGTATATTCCAGCTATGGCGGTTCTATGTCCTATAATGATAACAAGTTGTTGTCCATCAATGCCTATACTTGCTCTGTGTGGTTGTATCTGTAGTTTCTCAATATTCTGTAGTGAAATCTTACCCCAATCACAAAACCTTCGATATAGTAGGTGCGCGTTACGTCAACACATGCAAATTGAAATGTATCTAATTCGAAATGTAATCGAAACCATGATCCGTCGATATTATCGAAAAAGAAGTGTCCATAAGTATATGATGAATAACAATATGCAGTGAAGTGAAACTGACAGAACTGTCAGTGGAGCTGATTCGTTATCGAATAATAAATTAAGATGTGAACAAATTGCCTAAAACTATCTCGATACCGATTCCATACTTTACCATGCTTTATACCATAACAGCACTGAAGATATGTACAAGTGAAGTTATATCGTATCTAATCTGAGTTTGAGTCCCTTCACCAAATAGGTCTGCATATACTGACAAATATATTACTTCGTATATATAACTTGTTTTATTATTTGCCATGATTATACGCTCAGAAATTTAGTCTAATCATTAATTTCTAATTGACATACTTAGTTAATTACTTCTCAGTAAAATTATTTTCCTGAAATCAATTTCATTATATTCAATTTATATAAAGATACATGCATATCTATGTATCGTTTAAAGTTCCTAAAGTCATTTTCCACATTCAATATTCAGCCGTCATCCATTAAAGAATTTCCCCATCAATAATCGAAATACCTATTTCGTATGACAGTTAGCATCAATTCCGAATGTATAAGAAATAAAACTGATAAAAACAGAAGATGGTTTCCTACAAGAGAGAAGCGATAAATTTTCTCTCGAAGCGGTCAATTTTATCTCTAAATTGTTAAAAATATTTACACCTGGAGATATTTATTCATATTCTAGTCAAGCTAGGCTAACCAAGGATAAATCTATATAGTAAAATTTGTGTCAATATATAATACTTTAAGCATACAGTTCCTTAATTTTCAGATATTAATAGATGCAATTGGAGGGATTAAATTGTTATCGTACTCTAATTTGAATTTGTATCATTAAAAGATGGACGGCTGGTGGAAAGCATGTCTTTTTGAACTGTTTCTGATCAGGTTATTAAAATTTATGTGCAATATGAATGCTTGGAACTAGATTGAAATTATATATATATGACAATGGTAATCAATAATTTAATCTAAATCCAGATAAAACTGTTTTACTCGTTTCTTGACATAAAAAAATATTTAATTTTCTTAAATTAGTTAAATGTTCTCTTTAAAATAATGAATGCATCTTATATTATCTAATTCTTTTTAAGATACAGGGCTTCGCATCGATATAACTCAATAAATAAATTGATATAACCCAAGATTTAGGAAGAATATCCTAGATAAAACTGATTTAAGATTACGAGCACATTCATATAAAATTTAAAAACTATCTTTTGGACGAATCATAATCCTTATTTAACGATTATTTAGGATTGTCATTGCAATACTATAAGTTCAATGGGAAACCCATATGGACGATTAAAACATATGGCAGAGAGGTATGTTTTTGCAATATTTGTTTCTGAAATCTTAAAAAATTATTTCATGGAAATATTCCCACTGGCTGATATTGTACTTTGGATCTGATACAAATTGGTATGCAAATGAGCTTTGATGATATCACTCGGTGAACTATAGGTAATAAGATACACAAATAATGGTATATTTTCTTTTCTAAGATGCATAGGATTCTGATTCTTTTATTTTACCTGTCTACAGGTTATTGGATATCACTTCTATCACTCAGTTATCAACAGTTTCAGAAATATGGTTCCCATAACAACCTGTAACATACAGGTTACAGGTTCCTGTCTCAGGAATTTAAATGGTTAAAGTGAATGAATATGATTTCATTACCTGCAAAAGTTTTCAAGCAAAGCCCTTAGTTACTGGTTTCTATGGCAACCGTATTTCTAAGAATAATTGAAATTTTTCCAAAACAAAATCATAGAGTTTGCATCATAATATACATAATATAATAAATTTGCAAGAGGTTCGATTTCTATATGTGTGAATATACCAGCATAAACAATTGGGCTCAATTAGCGACATCACAAAATCTTGTTTTGCATAAATTCCCTGGATATCAGATTTATACTTCAAACTCCCATATTTCAGCAAACGTTTGGAGTAAACAGCAATTTACTCGGAACTGTGAGTACTTTCTTCTCTTAAAAGTGAAACCTAGGCCGTTTAAGTTTATCCCACTTTAAGGTCTGTTACTACAAGAACATTTAGGAATTAGTTATACGTTCCTCTGAAAATATAAATTGTCATGTTATTAGCACAGACTAATAATTACCATGATAAAATTATGGTAGGCTCAACACTTTGCTGTATGTGTTCATTCGTGTATATTCTTGTCGGTTCATAGTATTATCAGCCGATATTAAACTAAGTATGCAGATGAGTTAACATGCCTATATTTGCTCGTATCTATAGGCGAGAATTTGCCATGCGTTTCTAGATAGTACATGTACCTCTATATACGTTTTCGTTTTGTATATGAAGAATTGTGATTTGAACCGCCATGATATGAAGTGTTTTATCTATAAGACACAGCTCAAGCTGAATCTAACAATAGGATTTTTTAGCGAAATTCAATGGAAAAGAATGATATTTTTAGAGTTATACTTAAAAAACCACTCATCTGAGAAGATTCAAACGTTATTCTGGGCTATTTATCCCTACAATAGTATTTTCTTTATGATTTGAGACTTCATACTTCTAATTGATGTAGATTATTGCATGTAGATATCAAAATGAATACGTTATACTGGAGGGTAACATATGTAGGTATAGCCAACTTAAACGTGCCTCTATATTTACACATCCCTGTTTGTCTCCCTTGAGACGCTCTGCTCTCTCAGGGAGCAAAATCGATATATCCGAACGGCAAGTCTTATACAACCCATATACAATTTTGAAGAATCTACTTATTGAGATTCTTAATAAACCATGTTCAAATAAAACAAACGTTTATGTTGGAAAGTGTGATAGCCAAAATGTTTACTGAAATGTTTCTTTTGGTGCTCTTCATTGATATGAATATCTAATAATTCAACAAAATGGTTTAGTGAATATCTATACTGGAAAGTCGAACAGCCGTGCTATTGAACCAACCCATTCTCTATATATGATGTTCCCTGGCAGGGTGATTTCGCAGAGACATTCGTGGTTACATAATATGATAGATTTATGCAGAAATGTTAAAGATTGAGCAATGTGTAAGCAACCGAGTTCACAAATAATTCGATAATCGAATGACACTTTTTGTACACTAGTCGATAATAGCTGTCTTGTCTACAAGCGTCATATCAGCCATCCAGTGGTCAGCGATGGTACACAAACACGTTTCGCGTTTATTATCCGATTCAACGACGACATAACATAAAAATTTATGAACACGAACTAGTTTATTGCATATGATACGGCCAACAGGTTTTATTGATGCCAGTACGACATAAATCAACATACAAAAGTTAGATTTATAACCATACAAAGATTCATCACCATACAAAGTTAGATTCATAGCTGGATCTAGAAGATGCACCACGAAGCTTCTTTCAACCCTGCGCCAATATTTCTAAGAACTCCATCATTGAATGCATATGCATATTGAAAAACTCAAAATGTCTTACAGAAGAACTTGAAGCGAAAGGACAAATACCCTACAGATAGGTATCCACATGGGATTTCTCCACTCTCTATACGCCAACCCCTCATCAGGACCGTATTGACCGTCTTAGTTCATTGATAGTATCGAAGTTCAAGAAAACTGATGGCCGATATATTAATGCCAGAAGCCATAAAGCATTATTTAGCTCTACTACATAAAAGGAATATCATTCATGGGATGTTTCTTTGTTAACGGAGTTGTTTGAATTTATCGTTAATAATGTCTATGTGAAATTGGCAATACAATATACCAACAGTATATATATATTCGAATGGGTTCTAATTGTGCACCCCTTTTGGCTGACGTATAGCTGTTCTCTAATGAATACGACTATAAATGCAAACGCTTTAAAATACAGACAATATAAAAGTCCGTTCCTTCTCATTCACCAAACGCTACATAGACGATCTTCTCGCTGTGGATAATCGCTATATAAATGACGCACTGAAGGATATATATCCACTTTCACTGGATTTGAGGGAAACTACAGATAGCCCTACCAGCACATCATATTTAGACCTATATCTCTATAAAAATGAAGCGGGCCTTCTCTCTCGTGGACTTTAAGACAAAAGAGATGATTACAATTTCGACATCGTAAACTATCCCTTTCTGGACAGTAATATTTCAGTAGAACCTGCATATGTCGTATACATATCTCGCCTAGTAGCATTTGCTAGATCCTATGCTAAATTTGACGATGTTAATCAACATCACAAAGCATTATTGCGGAAACTTATAAAACAGGGCTATACCACCAAGCGCCTCCACTCAAAGTTTCTCAAATTTGGCGATACATATCGCATGCTGATAGCAAAATACAAGCGTGCAAGATCTATGGCGTTGCGTTTCGTAACTTGTGTCTAATTCTGCTTAACCCGGGGCTAAGGGCCATATGAGCCCATGTACTTCAAGATACTGATGATGCTCATATGAACAGTCACTATCAAAGTGTGGCTGAGATACATCATTCTCTAGATGACGACTTTACAACGAATATCATATGGATTAAGAATACTGATCAGCGATACGGACTTGATATTTTTGGAACATCATGATGTCTTGCCGGTGTGATGGATGAGAATGTTCTGGTGATTAGTGTCCCTTTTCATTTCCTTGTCTATTGCAACCAATGACGGACACTTGTTCCCAATGTGTTGTAAAGTGTCCTAGCTAGGTTAGGAGATAGGACCTGGACACTCTTAGCCACCGGACATTCTTAGCCTCCACACCGGTATCATTGAAAAATGTTCACGGTTCTTTCTTGCAGGAAATTAGCATATGTTTATGTATACTATGATTGTCTTTTTGAATTTGGTGCTAATGCTGTTATATGGAATATTGTAAAGGTCTTTGGATTATGAACACGGATATTCTTTAATGGACAACGACTGAATTATGAATGACGGACCAGGCGCTTGTTATTCGGACTATGGACGTGGAGATTCTTTAATGAACGACAGCTGAATGTTGAATGACCGTCTAGACGCTTGTATCATGATGTTCTAAAAATGTCAAATCCCTATCGCTGATCAGTATTCTGAAACCAAATGATTTTCGTTGTAAGGTCGTTATCTAGAGACTGATGTATCTCAGTCACGCTTTGATTGCATCTGTTCATATGAACACCATAAGGATCTTGAAGTACATTGGTTCATACGGTCCCTAGTCAAGGGTTAAGCGGAATTAAACACAATTAAGTTACGAAACGTAACGCCATAGGTCGTGCACGCTACGCTCGTTGTTTGCTATCACCTTGCGATATCGTCAAATTTGGAAAACTTTGGAGTGGAGGCGCTTGGTGGTATCGCCCTGTTTTATAGAGAGTCGAGAAATTCCATGTGGATACATAGCGAGTCGAAGTATGTGTTCTTTCGTAAGATATTTTGAGGTTTTCAATACACACATACATTCATCGCCACATTCAACACTAGAAATAGTGGCGCAATACCTTTTTCCTGAAGGGCTCTCATCAACAGGGTTGAAAGACGATAACTATCTACTGAATGTTGGATCTAAATCATCTGTTCACATGTTTGTTTTACCCATGAATGGATTTAGAAACTAATACTGTCGTGTTCATAAAATCTTTCCATTATGGACGTCGAAAATGTCTGTGGACAACGGCTGGTTACTGAATGCCGGATTCGACGCTTGTATAACATCTTGCCGGCATTATTAAAATGTGCCACTCATTGAATGTCGGAACTGACACATGTTTGGCAACAATGATGCAATATTAATGAAGACGATGATGAGGCCTCTCAACAATGTTGAAAAACGTTGTGTAGGAAGTAAAATCGTTTTGCGTTACATTTAGAAATCATACTGAAACACCTGATGCAGAAAGACACATGTATGCCCACCTGGAATTTATCGACTCCCTAGACAACTATTCCTCATCAGGATTCAATTATACACCTCGTTTATAATTAATAACATCAGTGTGCGATCAAACCGATTTTATTTCGTATTACGTATGGTATTCTTCGACTCAATTACGGAAATCCATGAAGGTTCTCCGTTCAATTCAGACAGATATCTTTATAAATCAGTGAAGAACTAGAGGTTCCGCTTTGACCCTTGAGTTGCCGCTCCGGCATGAAGCCTATGCTGGTTGTTTTTTTAAGCAAAAACATACGTCTCCCCCAACCTCCCACCTTGCCTTGAGTGGGCACATAATTTAAGGGAAAGTGCTATAAAATGAATGTAGCAATAAGTATCCTAAACAAAGCTGCGCATCTAAAAATATTAATTACAAAGAGGCGATTTTTATTGTTGCAGTAACCCAGTGAGGAATCGGGATTTATATAGCAATGAGTGGATTGTCGACATCTACAGCGTCCAACCAATGTGAAATACATGTAATTGTGAAGCATCAACTATTTCGAAACTGATCACATTATAGGAAAGATGCAAAACATACAAGAGCCACACCTATAGTTTACATGCTGTACCGTATACAAGTTTCATGCATCTGCCTTCAGTAGTTTCCAAGATATGGAGTGAACAAAAATTGGACAGACAGATAAGCACATTTTGCATGGACCCACGCAAGCACTAGCTCACACCCAAACCTAATTAGATCATAAGGCCATTTCAATGAAGCTTCCATCCAAGTTTGGTGAAATTCCGTCGAGTAGTTCTCCAGATATCTTGCAGACAAGGTATATAGACATGAACAATTAGATGGACGGACGGACGATGGACATGGATAAATGCACACACACACCCAAACCTAATCAAATGAGGGGGCTATCCCAATGAACCTTCCATCCAAGTTTGGTGAAATTCTGTCCAGTAGTTCTTCAGATATCTTGCAGAAAGGGCCTGTATATACATATACATGTACAAGTACATGGACAGACGGACGGACACCGAACATGGACGAACGCACACACAAACCAAAACCTAATCAGATGAGAGGACTATCCCAATAAAGCTTCCATCCAAGTTTGGTGAACTTCCGTCACGTAGTTCTCCAGATATCTTGCAGACACGGCCTCTATATACATGTACAAATAGATGAACGGACGGATGGACACCCGACACGGATGAATGCATGCACACATACACCAAAACCCGATCAACTGAGGGGGCTATCCCAATGAAGCTTCCATCCAAGTTTGGTGAAATTCCATCCAGTAGTTCTCAAGATATCTTGCAGACAAGGCCTGTATATACATGTACAAGTAGATGGACGGACGGACGGACACCGGACACGGATGAACGCATGCACACACACCAAAACCTAATCAAATAAGGGGGCTATCCCAATGAAGCTTCCATCCAAGTTTGGTGAAATTCCGTCCAGTAGTTCTCAAGATATCTTGCAGACAAGGCCTGTATATACATGTACAAGTAGATGGACGGACGGACGGACACCGGACACGGATGAATGCACGCACATACACCAAAACCTAATCAAATGAGGGGGCTATCCCAATGAAGCTTCCATCCAAGTTTGGTGAAATTCCATCCAGTAGTTCTCAAGATATCTTGCAGACAAGGCAAGGGGACGGACAGACATCCATCCAGACATCCAGACATCCATCCATCCAGACGGACAGACAGCACAAACACTAGATGTCTCCCCCCAACATAGTTGGGGGAGACATAATAATTACTCGCATGTAGGACGACCATGTAACGAAATTGGGGAATCATAAGTTGGACGTCGTCAACTCTCTCTTATCCCTCTCTTGATTGGTCAATTCAAATTTTCAAAAGGAAATCCGGAATTTTCATTGGTCTGTGGAGAAAACTGGAAGTAAGTCCAGCCAATCATACAGTTTCTTTAATGGTGCATTGCCTCGGAGAGCATGCATGCTTGCATTTTGCCGATAATGTGTAATACGTATAATCACATTTGATAAACTAAGGCGCTCTATTGTTTAGCCGTGTCTGTGATTATAACATGACGTATCGAATCGTACTAGGCGAAATATGCATAAGCTATATGCAAGTTCTTCTGGAATATAGAACTATCCGAGAAGGAAGGAATATTTGTGTTTATTTCACGCCTGCCTCGATCGGCATACTGAGATAGATACTCTGGAAAATGACATGGGAATTTGTTTCTAAATAAAAGAATAATTGTCAGTGATTAGGATTTTATGTATAGAACATCATCATGTCTTGCTGACATCATTGAAGAATGGTGACAGCTTCTGGCTTGCAGGAAATCATCTTATGTTTTGCTTATTTTATTTTACACACATTTGGATTTGGTGCTAACGGTCATACGAAATGGGTCGTTCGATTATTGAGGCGGAAATTCTTTTATGGACGACGGCTGAATATTGAATGCCAGATGTGTCCCATATCAATCAATATTTGAAACTCTGCCCTATGCTGTAGTTATAGGCCGGAACATTATGAACCACAAAAGTACACCAGGAGACACGAGTCAATGCATCTGTCGGATAGCCTTCGCGGACCTATTAGCTTGGAATTAAAGGGGTAGTAAACCCTTGAATAAAGTTTTTGTAAATGAAAGAATAGTTCCATCAGTGTCCGGTAGTATTTTTAATTTATTTTTCCGATTTTATTTGGTGACAGAATAAAACGCATTTAATATACGTGTTTGTATGGTGGTCTGTTACGACCATTCCACTATTCAATTCTCTCGATTATTTCAGATACCTACAAAACACTCATCGTTATTCTGGCTCAATAGGGAAGTAGATATCGATAAGAAAGTAATTTGAAGGTTTAAAATTTTTGCTTATTCAATGGTTAACAACAATGTACATAGATTATATAAATGGATCGAAATTATGCAAATCGACCAAAAATATTGGTTTGTCATTTCACCAACATTTATCTGTAGGCACTTCTTTAGAAAGCCAACTACAACCTGCAATTACATACAGCAACAATGTCAGATATATACTTGAGAAGTAGGTTCCTCTCAGACATGCAGGTTTGTTTCTATGATGATGTCTAGTCCATATTACAGCGTGCATAGCAGTATATATGATCGAAGAAAAGTTATAACATCGATGGCACATACGGGCCACCATTCAAAGTTTATCGGCTTTTTGCTTGGTAAAAAAAAATCGGAAAAATAAATAAAAACTACTTTCATTAACAACATAATTTTTTCAAGGGTTTACTAACCCTGATGTTATCCCCACCTGCCATTTACTTGTCATAGAAGTACATTGAATCATGGAATAGAAGTGGGATAAAATGTCATCAGGTTCCAAGCCTTTTGCCTCAAAGAGCATGCACGCCTGTATTGATACCTATCACCACATCTGATAAACAAAGGGGTTTTGTTGCATAACCTTGTCTGTGATTATAACAGAACGTACCGAAGAACTAGACCAGACATGCATACGCTATATGCAGGTTCTTCTCGCCTAGTAGCATTTGCTAGATCCTGTGTTGAATGTGACAATTTTAATCAACGCCATAAAACATTATTGCAGAAACTTGTGAAACAGGGCTATATCAGCAAGTTACATCATCATACTCGAAGTTTCTCAAATTTGGCGATACATATCGCATGCTGATAACAAAATACGAGCGTAGCGTGCAAGATCTATGGCGGTACGTTTCGTAACTTATGCCTAATTCCGCTTAAACCGGGGCGAGGGGCCGTATTTCAAGATCCTCATAGTGTTCATATGAACAGTCACAATCGAAGCGTGACTGAGATACATCATGCTGTAGATAACGACTTTACAACGTATATCATATGGATTAAGAATAGTTTTATGTATTCTATGATTTATCCTTTTAATTTGGTGCTAATGTTATTATATGAATTTGGATACTGGGCGCGGAAATTCTTTATTGGACGAAAGCTGAATATTGAATGACGGACCAGACGCTTGTATTCTGGAATAAAGAACTATCCAGGAAAAGGAAAAATAAGGTTTGTGTTTATTGGACGCATGCCTGGAGCTACAAGTGGTAGCTGGTTTTCCTATCCTGTGTTTTCAGAATTCATACACATTTGGAATTGATGCTGTCATACGAAATAGGTGTTTCGTTCATTGATGGGGATTTTTTTTTTATGGACGACGACTGAATATTGGATGTCGGATCTGACGCTTACTATGTATACGAAAAAATATTTACTCCTTTTGGGCCATTTTTTTGACCATCTGACGGTCACATAGTTCATCATTTTCCAATAGATGCATTGATAGGGCTATTACATCATCGCTGTATCTAATAACGACAAAGCCGGTACTAGGGACCGTGTGGTCATGTCATTCAATATATCCACATGAACATCTACAATAAAAGCGTGGCTGTGATACAAATCATAACGTATATTTGTCTGTGGGGTCATATGACTTCTTGGCAGTACATCGCCATCGTTTTCCTCCACCTTTCAATTTTGCGATTAATAATTACAGATATTTCCATCGGGTACACAAATGATCAGCGTGACTAAAGAACTGTTCATTGTCATCCTGTCTCTGAGGTTTTGTCGCTTTCCATTATATCTGGCGCTTGGTATTACATGAGGAGCGTCTTTGGAGTATTGGCGAAGAAATTCTTAATGAATGATGGTTGCCTTGTTGATGTCGGGTGGAACGCATACACCATGTGCTTGGATGAGCCAATTCGAATTTTTGTACGTAATTACCATTTAAATGGATGCAATCTAAATACATGAGCCCATTTGAAAACTTTGATCCGCTGATTACAATGTCCGTAAAACGGCAGATGTTTTTTAAGGTCGGTATGAATATACATAGCGTTTTAAACCATTATACCATTCAAACCAGACAACTGAATTCAAGAAAGGCTGATTTAGCAATGTATCATTCAAACTAATTGTTCATCTCCAATATATCAATGGGATACATATACATTATATCGTCATATATAGAAGATGGACCTTTCAGTGGATGAGATTATGAAAATGGTACATTATACAATTATTGCATGTTATAGAGTGGGACATCACGATTTGTCAGCTCGAGACAAGTGATGTACAACGAGCGCGCAGCAACATGCAATAGTTGTTTTATTATACCGAATGTCATATTTGAAAAAAATGGGACTTTATAATCATGTGAATGAGGACCGTACGGTGAAATAAGCATATCGTGTTCAATACTGCGCGGACCGTTGTTGATTTCAAAACGCCGTGTCAAGATCAACTGTTCGACCTCGGCTTGTTTGTCGACTCAATCGCATAATTTGGAAGAGTAACGTTATCGGTGATCTTACGTACCTTTTCAAAAGATGTCAAATTTATTTCATTCAATTATCAAATCACATTCACCAATTTCTATCACCAACGGGCCGACGTATACACGTCAGGCCGACATATACACATCAATCTTCGTTTCGGGGAGTATGTTGGCGCGCGCGCTATGGGAGGCAACTCTAGCTTGGTCCGACAGATGTCGCCGTGGAATAAATGTCATGTCCAACGCTCTGCCGTGGTACATGACATTTATTCAACGGTAAGGGAAGATATGACTGCATAATCACTGAACATCACGATTTGTAGAATGACACGTGACAGGCTGTCAACCAATGAAAACATTACGAATTTAGATGAGGTATAATAATATGTTATATTGCAAAGACTTCATGATTTTTTTTGAATTTTTTTTTGCCGTCGTGAACGTCGAATATTTTCGTGGACGACACCTGACGGTAGCATATATTGATTGGTCAAACATTAACAAGGAATCTAATTGCATGTATCAATAAGACCATTGAACAGTATCAAATCACAATGCTGTTAAATTAGTATTCAGTATTTAATACTCATCTCTGTGTTGACAGGATGGAAATAAGTTGTCCCTATCTCTGCAGTCCGACTCAAGTCTGGCTCTGTTTGGTTGTATTGTGTATTTTGTGTGTCCAGATCAGGATCAATATTTCGTTGGATAGACTATAGCAATACTAAATACTCTATTCAATGTATATCCGTATGAGTGGTTGGAAGCGACATCTCTCCTTAAACTGATTGTATCTGTAGAATAATCCAACTAAGTGTATTCATAATAGAGGAGTAATATGATGAAGAATCAGATGGTCTAGCTATGCTCCCCTGTTTAACCAGCAACTGACGATATTGATATTTCCAGTGAATACTATATCATTATTTGAGGTTTTGTCTGCTAGAAACGACAGTGCCTTTAGAGACAATCTTAGATAGATCACTTCAATAACTTTTTGAACTTGTACTTTGTTTGTTTCTGTCAATGCAGCAACAAGCATAAAAACCTGGCTATTGACAAGATTCAGTCGGACAATATACCCAAAAGCGATGAAACTTAAAACCCTATCTGACCTGGGCGATTTGAGGTGAACCGCTGCCTGGAGAAGAAGTGCCCCCCCCCCCAAACTATATATTTTCATTATCTCTAAGGCTTGAGTGTTGAAACTTACCACACTATATCTTTGGGACAATCTCTGCTAGAAATCTAAAAATGCACGTCATAGTAACATTATATTGCAAATAAGTCATTTTTGGATGATTTTTAAATGTTCTTATTTTTGTGTTTTTCTCTTAAAACCTGCATGATAAATTAGAAATTAGAATAATTAGAATAATAATCTGATGTGATATAAAGTATCTGATGTGATATAAAATAGATTTTGTCCTGTTTCCCTTGCAAAAGAGCAGAAATTTTGAAGAAAAATGACGAAAACATCACTTTTCTGGTACCCCACATGGTCGTCATGCGTAAAGTACCCCCTCAGGCCAGATATTATTAGTAGTATGCTTCGTAGTGTGTTTCACTCAACAAAGAGGCCTTTTTCATCTGGACCTAGCGGCCTTATGCCCACAACCAACATGTGATTGAAGCTGTTCGTATAGAATACAAGCGTCTAGTCCGTCATTCAATATGTAACCGTCGTTCATTAAATGATTTCCGCATGCATAACACAAAGACCTAATTCATATAACAGCATTAACACCAAATTAAAAAAAAGAAACACAAAAACACACAAAACAATCACAATATACATAAACAAAGGCTAGTTTCCTGCAATGGAGAAGCGGTCAACAGTTTTCAGAGCTGCCGGCAAGACATCATGATGTTCCAAAATATCGCTTTCGTATCGCTTATCGATATTCTTAATCCATATTATTTTCGTTGTAAAATCGTTATCTTGAGAGAAATGTTTCGCTGTCACGCTTTGGTTGTGGCTGTTTATGTGAACACCATGAAGACCCCCAGTTACACGGGATCATACGACCCCTAGCTCCGGGTTAAGCGGAATTAGAAATCCCGATTAACTTTGGTAACCCTCTCATAACCGTCACTTGGAATTGACTCATGATGATCTGAGCCAATGATTAAGCAAATCAGCTGAAAATTAGCTCACAATAGATACATTTCTTTTTATTGTTTTTATTCGGGAATTCTTTGAAATGACAAAGACCAGTGGTAGGCAAACCGTTGACCAAAACTACGTGGGCTTCTTGCGCTGCTCTGTGCTGGTTTCATGCTGGCGTTACACATATCTTTGCTTACTTTTGCTTGCATAGAAATCACTCTATAATTAGGAGCGGAATTGCAAACCACGTTTACGTGGTGTTAAAATCAGCACAATCAGTCAATCAAAGCGTGACTGAAATATATTATATAGATACTTGCGTCATATCCGGCATTCAGCAAACAAACATCGTCCAGGAAGAATTTCTGCGTACACACCCGAAAGACCTAATTCGTAAGACAATATTAGCACTCCATGCCAGCATGATATAGTTTCCTACAAGAGAGAAGCGATTGACAGTTTCCAGAGATGCCGGTTATTATTACTAACTTTTATCGAGACCCTCTTGCACATATATTCCACATTTTTATATTACTTGATAACACGGATGGATTTTTCCCCGGAAATGTTTAAATACTCGTTAAATGATGTTCAAATGAACACTCACAATCAAAGCGTGACTGAGATAAATACTCTGGAAAAAGACTTGTAAATCCATTTGGATAAAAAATCAGTGATTAGGAAGTTATGCATAGAATATCATCATGTCTTGCTGACATCAATGAAAACTGTTGAACGGTTATCTCTTGTTGGAAGCTATCTTATACTTTTATTATTTTTATTTAATACACATTTGGAATTGGTGCTAACTGTCATGTGAAATAGGGCTTCCGATTATTGACACCGAAATTCTTTTATGGACGACGGCTGAATAGTGAATGTCGGATCTGACGCTTGCTATCCGAAAATATTAGTCACACGACACTGTAATACGTGTTCTATTCGGCGTTTGCAAGAGAGCCGTCGTCCACAATGAATCTGTACACTGACAAGTTCAGTCGATCTGTTTTGAATCGGGCCGACATCTCGGCAGTCGTCGTTCACACAAAGTATTCCTTCCTACAATATCTTACTGGTATGAAGCTAGAAGCAATTAAATACATATGAAAATTAAAGAGATTCAAGACAAATCGGAAAACAAAGTTTTATCATATTTCGACAAGAGGTAACGTGGACCTTGAATATCCAAAAAGGAGGATAAAATAATTATGGGTTCACAACGCTTTGTTTAGCCCAGGTCTACTCAAATAATTTATCTCTAATCTATTATATGAAATTATTTGGGAATTCCATGAAAAATAAACCTATTTACTAAAAATTTGAAATATCATTAGCTTTTTTTAACATTGTTGAATGTATTGCACCAGGAATATCTTCAAGTAGGATTTAGGGTGCCATCATGTGAATTTGTAAATCTGACTTTTCTTCAAGTCAGTTACCATCTTTCATCCGTTGGAGTTTATTTGCTTTGAGATTTAGAGAATAAAATTATCCGATTACAAAATCCTTTCATAACTGATGTCTTTAACTGATGTCTTGTTTTCCGTTCACTTTCATTCAAATATCCATATTTGTTAGATGCTCAGATAATTGCGCAGTAGACGTAAATTGGATTCGACTGGAACCTCATTAGGAGGTTCCCGACAAATCCAATTTACGTCTACTGCGCATGTTTTTACGCATCTATCAAAATAGCAATATTTGAAGGAAAATATAAACTTAAAAGATAACAGTTGTGAGAGGATTTTTTTTAATTGGATAATGGGTTTTCCAAATTTTGCGACAACACGACCTCAACAAGGGAATTCTGGAAAAATCAGAATAATTTGGCGTCATGACCACGGTTTTCCATGTTGGCATCCTACTGTCTTAAAGATAAGCCTGGTGACTCCATATTTTATTAGATTTTCTGATTCAGCATTTATTCCAGAGAACTATCGATGCTTTTTGGAGAAATACATTTGAACATGTTAACAAATATGAACTTTTTCTATGAAAATAGAGGCATATTTCATTGAATTCCTATCTAGTTACATTTTGCTGAAATACAATAAAACTGAAATTCATTTTCAACATTGTCTGGAACCTTCTTAAGGATACCAAGTAAGCCCCAACCTCTCTCCCCAATCAGAGAGTAATTTTGCGCATTCTCTATCATTTGCCTCCTCACAACAATAATGACGACATAGACCTATATTTAAATAATCTGACCTATTTAACATTACAAAAAAAATATATGTACATCTAGTTACGTTAGATGTGATACTAGAAGACTAATTTTCAAAATGTTGTTATACCCAGAGAATAAAGAGCCCTCATTCAAAATGAAAATTATTCGCAAATTCGTTTAAAAAAAATGTTCTAATAGATGATAACTTCAAATGAATATCCGCTGCTTGGTGTTTTTAATTTTTGTACAGTTGTTTTAATGAAATTTTGGAAAAATATATAGAAACGTTATAACTTTTAATATACGCCACAGAATATTATTGTCGAAACTTGTCAAATTATGTTATAAATATCGTACAGTGAGAGAAAAATACGATCGTAGCGTGCAAGATCTCTGGCGCTACATTTTGTAACTTGTGTCTAATTTCCGCTTAACGGAGGCTAGTGGCGGTTTGAATATCACGTGTTTTACATCCATATGCAGTCACAATCAAAGTTTGATTGCATACTATGGAAAACGAATTGGAAATTCATCTGGATAATGAATAATTGTCAGTGATTAGGATTTTATGTAAAGAACATCGTCATGTCTCGCTGGAATCATTGAAAACTGTTGACCGCTTCTGTCTTGTGGGAAACCATCGTGTGCTTTATTAATTTTATTTCATACACATTTAGAATTGGTGCCAAATGTCATACGAAATAGCTCTTTCCATATTATCATGCACAGAAAGTTTGTATGGATGAGGGTGAATATTGAAATGCCGGATTTGACGCTTGCTCTTCAAACCTGAATATTTCCGAAACTAAGACCCATACGAAGAGACATGTATTATGACCATATATTTATCGAACAAGCATGCCGACTACTTTTCGAGAAATAAAACTTTTACGAAAACAGAAGGCGAGAATCGGCCCTTGTTCACACCTCTATCTGCAGCTTATGATGAAAAATTCACAGATTTAAATTACCCTATTTATAATAAAACATTTAACTTTGTGATTCCAGCTGAAAAAAAGATCTGATATTGAATATAAAAAAGGAGTATTAAAATGAAATAATTCTTGTCTCTCAGGGGAGCTCAATATTCTTAAAGAAACATATTAATGAACACAAGGTAATTTCAAATCAATGAATCACAATGAAGGCATTAAAACAACAGGATACAAACATCATATCAAATACCCTATTAATCATATTAATTATATGCATCAGATCCGAGATTGAGTATTTAGTCATCGACCACAAAAGAATTCCGTGTCAATAATCAAAAAACCTTTATATTTCGGTAGACATTTAATGAAATAAAATTTCTCTCTGGCAAATGAGAAACAGTCTTCTATGATGACAGTCAGATATTAGGTTCTATCCTTAAAATCCTTTATTTCCTAAGTCGTTTCCTAAAGTATAAAATATCTCAGTCACGCTTTGATTGTGACTGTTCATTTGGATACCATGGGGATGTAAAACATATAGCGTTCAAATGCCCCCTTACCCTCATTGTGTGATGGCCGTCGAGCATGATGCAGCTGGATGTCACGAACTAATTATGTTTTACAGAGTAACATCAGAATATGACCGCTTTCTATCATCTTATTATAATGTCTACTTTAATTTTACAACCATAGCATATTTTCTATATGATGTGAAAGGCAAGAAAACCTTCTGCAATATCGCTAATATTTTGTATTTTTCATGACGCGATCAGAGGAAATGCTTGTATAATCGAGGTAATCCGGTCGCTGTTCTCTTACTAGACCTCTTTGTTCCCATGGAATTTTCAGGTGTACGTTTAGGAATTACCTACGGATTAAACGATACGGCTAGCACCTGAACAGTTATCACTTTCCCACGATAAAAGATAAACACCATTGATAGATATTAAAATGGAACTTTTTGTCACTGAATGGTCTCATATTTGCGCACAAAAAGACGTTTATGGGGCTTATCCCAGGGGATATGCGAACAAAATTGTGCTCTGAAGTAAAGTCTGTATCCGCATGTATTTGTGAATGATAGTTGTGAAGTAAGCCAACAGTACCCGGGTTATGGTGACATAAGCGAGATAAGTGTTTTTATTTTTGCATCGCACATGTCACAAAAAGAGTTGTCTTTGCAAATAAGGCTATCTTATTTCCGTGTATAATATATAAATCTTTAATTGATCAGACAGTTGTAGTGATGCCATCTTTACCTGTATAATGTATCATTCTCAATCTAAATACACGTATTTGGATATATCAATTATTACTTATTCGACATTCATTCGACTATACCGAGGTCGGTTGTTTTAGCCTGACCTACATTTGGCGAAATTAATATAACCACCATCAGGAATCAGGTCAGACATTTTGCAGACAGGCGCCACCGTTAGGTTCATACTTACAGAACGTTTTTCGTTTGACGCTGTTTTTATTGCTGTACTGCAAAAATGTTCAGCGAAGACGAGCTAGTTACACGAAAAGAGGAACGGTCAGTATTAAGAGGTAAAATCATGCACCAATACAACGTTGTTCCGATAACTGGCACAATGGTATATCTGAATGGTATCATCTTCAGGGAAATGGTCTAAATTGCCCAGAGGAATCACCATAAAAGAAGATAATATTACGATCACCCTGAAACGTTCGTTTGAGTGTGACAGACACGGCGCAGTATCCAATTACTGATTCCCCAAAAATAACTGAAAACAGGAGCCATATGAGATAATACAGGGGTCCTATGAGATAATGCAGGAGCTATATGAGATAATACAGGAGTCATGTCAGATAATACGGGGGGCATATGAGATAATACAGGGGCCATATGAGATAATACAGGGATTATATGAGATAATACAGGGGCCATATGAGATAATCATTAGCCGCCGTCGTTCATAGACAGCTTGCGCCTCAGCTAATCAAAGATCATTTTCGTTGAATGTGATCGTCACATATTTCATGGAATCTAGCAAATGCTGTCATAGTTGACAGAAGTTGTGGCTGTCTCCCCTGACCTAGAATCGACGTGAGAGCAAACTTTAAAAACAGTTTTATAGGTCTAAATATGATGCTCCATTTTAATTATTGGTGGACTTCTTCCACAGTGACTTGAGTGGCAGGGGGTGTCCTCGTCGATGTTGTTGTTGTGATTATATATATATATATATATATATATATATATATATATATTTTACAAGAATATAATTATTTCCCAACTTTTCATACACCACAATGACAGTAGATGTCATAAAAATGCTTTATATACGCCCTAAATCGATCTACATACCCCTCCTCTACTAGATCTCCGTCTCTAATAACAAGTGTGGTTACTCCATGTTTAAGAATTCGCCACGAATCCCGGTACACGGTTCGCGGTATTACATTCTCCACGATATGGCTGGTTTCCAGTAACTGATAAAAAAACTTCCGAAGATTTTTGAAATCGAGGCCGAACGGCTTCGAATGCAGGAGAACTTACCTCATGGCATTCTCCACGCCCGTTTTGTTTTCACCATAGTCCACGCCTGCTCATCCATTTACGGTTGGTTGTCTGCAGACACCCGAATTACCCCTTGTACCGGGATTCGTGGCGAAAGTCGGTATACGTCTTTAACATGGAGTAACCACACTTGTTATTAGAGATACATATCGCAAAATACGAGCGTAGCGTTACGTTCCTTAACTTGTGTCCGCTTAACCCGGGGCTAGGGGCCGTGTGAACCCATTTACTTCAAGATCCTAATGGTGTTCATATGAACAGACACAATCAAAGCGTCACTGAGATATATCATTCTCTAGATAACGACTTTACAACGAAAATCATATGGATTAAGAATACTGATCATCCATACGGATTTGATATTTTTGGAACATCATGCTGTCTTGCCGGCATCATTAAAAATGTTGACCGCTTCTCTCTTGCAGGAAAGTAGCCTTATGTACACTATGATTGATTTTTTTAAAATTTGTTTCTAAGGCTGTTATATGGAATATGGAATAGGTCTTTGGATTATGGACGCGGTAAATCATTGATGGACGACGGCTGAATATTGAACGACCGACTAGACGCTTGTATTTTGGCCTGCTCAATGATGCATATATCTAAGTGAAATACGAAACTATGTGTCCATGTAAAATCGTGTAGCTCTGGTTGTGGTTTTCAGTGGCGTACGTGACGGAAAATGAGCAGCTGACGGTATAGTCATTTGAAACTTTTTCAAGAGTTCAAGATGTACTTTATTCAAAATCATAACGGTTTCATCTCTGAAATATGTTGCCACTCGATTTGTTAGCTGTGGAAAATGGTCAACATTTACCATTTTTGGTATTTCAAAGTAGGGTGGGGTTGAGCTTGCAATGGAGAATGTATAATGCAGATGTGTTTCTAATGTGTATTTTCGGTCTGGATAGGAAGCTAATAGCACATTCTCAAAGAAAATATATACTTTCGTAACGTTCACGGCACTGCTCTTATTTACAGATATGGTGCTTTTCAAGTGTGATTTTGGGTCAACAATGACCCCTTTCTCATCTATTCGTTGCCATCATACCAACTAGACGTTAGGTGCTAATAGTGTTTGAAAATTAGGGCTTTTGATTACTGATCTGACGATTTGACAGAATACACAATGAACCTTCACAGAAACTCTGTGATTGACTGAATTTTCTTCCAGTTTTCATCACTAGCCAATGAAATTATCGCGTTCCCATTTGAAATTTTGAATTGAACCAAAAAATGTTTTGAAACTGAAAGATTTAAACGCAAGAGCATCTAGCATAAACTCTCTATAGATCTCGTGCAACAATGTGATGGGTTCTTGTGACGTTCTAGAAATATGCAGTCAGTATATTTTGTCTGTGGGGTCATATGACTTCTTGTCAGAACGCCGGCACCGTTTTCCATCACCCTTTTAATGTTGCGTTTAATTCAACATCACAAAATGTTACTGGATAAGTTGATTCGACAAGACTATATCGTCAAACGCTTTTATTCATACTTAACGTTGTTTGCGTATAACTTTCAGATCCAACGCCTAATGTTTCTAAAATAGATGGATTTTTTTTATTATTCAATCTAACGGTAGAGTTACAAATAATTCAATGCTGTCTGGGCCAAGGGAACCTGTTAATTAATAATGCTCATACATACAGCGGCTATCAATCACAACTGTTCATATGTTTCAATTCCCAGTGATATTTTTTTATACCAATTAAACCTAACAATTGGCTTTTCCCCTTTCCGTTATAAATTACGAGAGATTCTGGATTCAATATCTGGTAATTTTCACATTCACCCGAGCGTACGTTTTCTTCATCAAATTCGAAAGAAATCACGTGACTTTTCTATTAAGCCTAACTTGCATATTGAATAGTGTTTTTTACAAGCTCTTGAGGTAATAATCAACCAAAATAATGTTCTGAATTGTTGACTGAGGGACATTTAAAATAGGAGAAATTTGCATTCATCTCATATTGGCCAAGACGAAAGACTCGACAGGAGAAGGAAACAATTTCATATGTGCCGATGGAGGATTAACTCGGGAAAGTTTATTGGCTTATGTCACAGTGCGTTCTTATGGAAAATGTGAGTTTTAGCTGCAAACTGAACAAGCAATAGTCCCAAAGTGATACTATAAATCAAAATTAATTCATAGATTCGGGCGAAGTGGAGTGCTCGTAGCAGTATTAATCACAATAGGTTGGGGAGAGAAACCATTGTGCACACCCTGTCAATAGAGTTGTCATTTAGGGGAAATTAACAGCGAAATCTTCATAAAGCCGGTCTGTTCTTCTGTTCATTGGCGGAGTTTATTTACTGATGAAATTCCTCTATTGAAAAGAAGTAATGGAGTAAAAATATTCTAATGTCAAGAAATATTTTGATCCGAGTCTCAGCTGTCCCGGTCTAATATAATCTAACCTACATCCTCACCCAATATCCAGCAGGATTTATTCTTTAATAATTGCTAATAACGTTTTCTGTGGATTCTCGGACTTCGACATAAATCTAAACCCCTTGTATACATGGTTGGTTTACATACAGACAAGGACTGGAAACAATCCTTAGATTGGGGTATGTAATCTTTGAGAGATCCTCAACGGTTAAGCGTATAAACCGTCGCGATGTATCCCATACTGAATGAATCAGACACTCTCAATCTCACCGCAGTGTGGAATAATTATGTTGCGAAATCTTGTCGCCGAGAATAGTATTATGCATGCTAATCAAATGATTACTTTGTAATTTCAGCGACAATGGACATGAGCAAAGACTCTGGTACCGAGGGAGTGGTCGACGCCATGGAAGACAGCCTGTCATCCGGACAGTCACGGCTTCCTTGTGTCTTCACTGCGCATGATCAGTCCGAAGGCCTGATGCACGGGCTAGACAGAAATATGCCGCTTTCGACTGACTCCGTTTTATCGGTATCGTGTTCGAGCTCCGAAAGATCCCTACCAATGGCTTCATTAACAGTTTCAGGTAAGTTTAGGTTTTCATTTTTATTTTCATGTCATTTATTACCATTGTCACTGCAGTGTTTTAGGCTTCGTTGTATTCTTATATACATCGCATTATTTACGCAATTTGCATCTTAGTATATATTTGGTACATATATAGTATATATATATATGAGAATGGTTTCTCGCTTCATTACTTCAAACATGTCTACACATCACGCTTATGATATTCCGACATATAACCAGTAATCATCTACCCACACATCACACACTGTACTGTTTTTTTTGTTCCAATTCGAATTTCAATGCCCCAAACCAGATAACCTCTTTTGATAGACTGGACGGATTTGTATAGTCGTCACCAGTATAAAATGATCATGCGACAAATTCGCTGAAAAGAATACATTTGTTTCGGGAGCATTGTACTGGTATCGATGCTAACGTAACTTTTCGGGGTTGTTTTGGTGATAAAATAAATATAAGGCCAGTAATACGAACAGTAAGAAAGATATATAATACATTGATGATGTCAATGGCCGGTCAAGTCTTGCAAAATTGTCAATAGATATGGTGACATTTGGTCGTTCAAATGATTTGCCAAAGTGGATGTTTACTTTAGCCTGAGAACCCGATGGGACCGAATTTAGAGCATCTGTGACCGTGGTCATCGGATCATTACAAGCAGTCATTAGCATCAAAGACGTTAATTATAAAATCTTTGAAGTTCAATTTGAATACAATATTTACTCGCTTGCATTGAACTTCAAACACACCAAGTTGTCCGGTAACGTGACAAAGGGCAGTAAAATTCGATTCAATACAAATCATCACCAATGACCACCTACATGTAGATGCGTTAATTTGATCAGAATTCAAATACGCCGTATAGCATATTCAGAAACCAATCATTTACAACTGCTAATGAGGTTCATTATTTATCATGGAAAACGAAATTAAACAGCGTGTCATTGTAACGTCAGAACCACATCCCAAGCTAGAATAATTGAGCAGTTAAACGCCAGTGTCTTGTCGGAATCACAGGAAAATGTTGATCGCTTATCCCTTGCAGGAAACTAGCCTATGTTTATGTATGCTATGCTTTTTTTTATTATTTGGAACTGTTCTAAGAATTAGGTCTTTGCATTATGGACGTGGAAATTCGTTAACGGACGACGTCTGTATATTGAATGACGGACTAGAACCTTGTATATATATATATATAATGGTTGTTTTTATTATATTGTTATATATGTACAGTGTCAGCTTATCTTTCCATGGTGTTCAAATGAACATGCACAATTAAAGCGTGACTGAGATACATACTCTGGAAAACGACTTGGAAATTCATTTGGATAAAGTATAATGATTAGGATTTTATGTAAATAAAATCATCATGCCTTGCTAACATCATTGAAAATTGTTGGAAACCATCTTGTGTTTTATCATTTCTATCATACGAAATAATGGACGACGGCTGAATATTGATTGTCGGGTCTGACACTTGCTGTTTTAATTCGAAATTTGGTACAATGATTCTCTTTGATTTTATACGCTCGTAGCCTTCCAATCTCCCATTTTAATCAGCATCTCGAAATGTTCGCATGAACAAACACAGTCTGTCGTACCTGTTGTTGATATCATCATCAAGGTGAAGCAAATGTAACATTGACAATGATCGAGAATGTCCATCTGATCAGACAAATTCGCTATTGAACAATACTTGACTATAGACACATTGTGCTTCGAAAATCGTTTTATTCGATGAGAAAGGATGCATGCCACACATAAACGTATTCACTTGGTATATTTCGACTCTCTACACTACTGTTCTTCATCATTCGACTCTCTATACTACTATTGTGCATCATAAATTTTTTGTACAAGGAAACTCATCATAGACTGCGTTGTTGCAAGATGACCATTCCGATGACATTTCTTCTACTGGGTAATCTGTATATTCGAAACGGCATGAACAAAATGCATCCGCCTCTCCTGGATATGAATGAAACTATCAAGAATCCAGATGGAACAGCATACATGGAACTAAATCTGTATTAACTCTTGCTCAATCCATGGCAAGAGAGACGATTACATTTTCGAGACATACGGTCAAATACTCATTTCTGGATAGTTATATCCCATAATGATCTGCATATGGCGTAGACAGGGAGCTATGACAGCAGCTCAATTTGATACTAGACTCTACAGTAATCTTTCTACTCCATGCAATTTGAAGAGAGACTGTTGTTTGACCTAGAAAATAGATATGATGTCACAAAGATGCCTTACTTTGAAAATAATACCTCAATAGTATAGTCTGTTAAAGCAGACTGTTGTCTCAAATCCGTCCGCTCTTATAACTACCTATATATCTCTCCACTGTGTGTAAACAGTCATAATATGACTCCCTGACTTATTTCGACCATAAGCAACCTTTTGACTCTACAGGAATGTATTCGTCGACACCTAACATTCAGACCCGATAATTCGATGGATTCTCGGATGCAAGCTTAGTATCTCAGCCGCGCTTTTATTGCAGATGTTCATCTGGAGACAATGAAGTATCTACACGGCCCCTAGCACCGGCTATTAGATACGCTAGCTCGGGAACTGTGATGAGAGATCAGCTCAAACAACTCATATGATGTTAATGGATAAGCACCGAAGACGTCTGATGGAGTAAACGCCTCAACATGGGGTAAATCTGGTAAATGCAAGAATACCCAGAGAAACTAACCTGTAAGAAAACCTCTGTGTATGGACTAAATTAATTTTCCCGCGCAAAAAAGTTTCAATTTCTTCGGAACTGCACTGTAACGCCAAAAAATGCGTATTGCCTTTTGAAATTTTTGACTTTTTCTCCCCTGTAAGTAGGTAACCCGTGTTTGTTTAGATGGATTTGATTCTGAAATGTTGATACGAATTACAAGCGTATGGTCCGTCATTCATAATTCAGCCGCCGTCCATTAAAGATTATCCGCGTCCATAATCCAAAGTCCCGTTCCATATTCCATATAACAGTATTAGCACCAAATTCAAAAGACAATCATAGTATACATAAACATAGGCTAGGTTCCTGCAAGAGAGAAACGGTCAACAGTTTTCAATGATGCCGGCAAGAAATCATGATATTCCAAAAATATCAAATCGGTATCGCTGATCAGTATTCTTAAAGCACAATATTCATTGTAAAGTCGTCATCTAGAGAATGATGTATTTCAGTCACGCTTTGATTGTGACTGTTAATATGAGCACTATGAGGATCTTGAAGTACATGGGTTCATACGGCCCCTAGCCCCGGGTTAAGCGGAATTAGACACAAGTTAAGAAACGTAACGCCATAGATCTTGCACGCTACGCTCGTATTTTGCTATCAGCATGCGATATGTATCGCCAAATTTGATAAACTTTTGAGTGGAGGTGATTGGTGGTATAGCCCTGTTTTATAAGTTTCTGCGACAATGTTTTGTGACTATCTTCTTGATTCCTGCATTATTAATACAGATATTATTTGTGAACGATGACTCAAACTAATATCGTATCTGACACGTGTAATAATACAGTGTCTTCAAGAATGTAATATACAGTTCCTTCCTGAGATTGCAATCATAAATGCTCCGTTTTCGGTTACGTGTGACGCCAATCTCCTCTTTCCTTTGGAATCATTATGAAAATATGACTAAAATAACTATAGAAGGCTAAATACGGTCGTAATTATGGATAATCAAAAATAAAATGATTTAATATCTATGCTTATGAATATTCAGACGTCACGTTGCGACAATTTCTGGTGCATGTAAATATGGAGACCCGTTCCGTTGCCAAAGACAATGGTTTTGACACCCAGGTCCGCCATAATATTTCTGAACCGGCGATACTCAATAAAATTTAATATATTCAAATTGATAGGATATTGAGATGTGTCAAGAGAGGCAATATAACGGTCATTAATCTTTTATAGTTGGAAGAAATAGGCGGGGACGGTCGTATGAGTCCCGGGAGAGATACGGAATGAAAACACGGGGCGATCGGAGGGAAGATCTGCGGGCAACTGGAGAAGAATCTCGGCCTTCAATTGCCACTCGAAAAAAACGGTTTTTCTTCCTCGCCGTCGTTTTCGCAAAAAGCCAAATGCTCTGTCTCTTTTTCTTTCCTCTCCTGTGGAAACGCACTGGCTTTATATCATCCATCAAAACTCCTAAACGTTTTGCGGGTGAAGCTAAAAGGAAATGAATCAGATTCTGTGGGTTATTGGCTCGTATTGGCACAATGGGACCTATCCATTACACTTATCTGCAGAAAGTTGTCAGCTTCATGTCAAATTGGCACGTTATCTGGACCGGGTCGGTCTTAACCAGTAGAGGTTAATGAGAAATAACAACTATCGCGATAACGTTTCCGTCATATGAATACGTATACATCACGCCAAAGTCAAATTATGCAGGGTAACTTGCCACCACCTGTGATTTCTATTGTATGCAATAAGCTGCAGCCAAAATTAAACTCCTAAAATTTGAACACAGTTTGTTTTACTTTGTCTGGGTATTATGTACCAGTATCATCAATATACAAACTTTCGGTAGATGACCGTCGTCCGCACTGATTCTGTGTGTAAATAATCGTAACGCAGGTGCCAGACCAGGCATTCAGTAGGCAACCTTTGTCTAGTTACTGCAATAATGTGACGTTGGCTGGAACAGTCACATACTCACAGTACCTTAGCAAGCGTCAGATCCGACATTCAATATTCAGCCGTCGTCCATAAAAAAATAATTCAATAATCGATAGACCTATTTCGTATGACAGTTAACACCAATTCCAAATGTGTATAAAATAAAAATAATAAAAAACAAAATATGGTTTCCTACAAGAGAGAAGCCGTCAACAGTTTCCAATGCCGCTAGCAAGACATGGTAATGTTCTTTACCTAAAATTCTAGTCACTGACCATTATTCTTTCTTCAAATGAATTTCCAGGTAGTTTTCCAGAGTATTTATTTCAGTCACGCTTTGATTGTATCTGTTCATTTCAACACCATGAAGATGTAAAACACATGATATTCAAACCTCTATTCAGGAGTTAAGCGGAATTAGACACAAGTTACGAAGCATTGTGCCAGAGATGCTACTAGGCCAGATATCTCTACGTCACATGCGGGTCCGCCTGGAAGATATCTACCATGTCAAAACTATATGTTATCGTTTCGCTTGTGGTAGAGTCAGTGTGAGAGTAACGTGTAACTCCTTCATGGACGACGGCATGATCTGATGCTTTAACTGTTTGAATATTGATAATCCGTTTTTCTTTTGCAGGAAACTAGCATATGTATATTATGATTGTTTTTTTTTATGCTAATGCTGTTATAAGACATAGGGCGAAAATGCTTTAATGGACGACAGCAGAATACAGAATGGCGAAATATATGCATTTTGTCACCCTCATGTATGTAGATGCATGACAATGTTCGGCCTACCGGTACACACTACAAAGATTCTTTCGGCTTATTCATAAATGAAATCTGATCACCATTTGATAGAAAGCAGTATTAACACTGAAAAGTCACCTGAAGATCCTCAAGGGAAAGCCAAAACGAAGCACACATTATGTATAATCTTCGATCTTTTACTTTCATAACAGCAAAACTTGACAAAGCCTTTTCGTTCCGGTGTAGATACTCGCAAAATTTACCAATCAATCGAGATTTGTAATAAATTACTCGTCAACACCAAGCGAGCTGTGTGATAGCAGAGGAGAAGTCCTTCTTGCATTAAACGCCTGGAATTAAATAGATCGTGATCATGAAAGTTTTCTTCTATGTAATGTAAATGGATTCAGGTGTTAATAGCTTCACACAAAGGAATTCTGGAATATCGGTTCCAAAAAGTCAATTGGAGCTTGCAACTATAAACCACATTTTATAGTATATGAATCATAAAATGATGGATATTCATTCATGAAATGCATAAAAGTGTTTGGATGGTTTCCATTGCATTAAATACGAGAGAATGGACATAAAGCGCTGGAATGTTACAGCGTCCAGTGCCACACGTTCTGAGATTAGCTTCTATAAATCTTTCCACGTGTACCGATCGTGTGAATGGTATCGAGTGAAGATTTATTCTTGGACAATTAGAAAGTGCCATTTATATTTTGTACGACCTTCCTTAAGACGGCGAGGACGTAAAATACCAATTGTAGTTATCTAAATATTGAGAGTTTGCAGCAACTCTCGCATATTTCAACCATAAAACTATTTTGTCTGATACAAGGGGATGCTTCCTTGGGCACTGAATAGGAGTTCCGTTCCCTATTAGTTCGAGCAATTGATCAAGTTGCCGATATTAAGCGATTCGGTAAACGCCGGTTAGCGATAAGGGGACAGCCTCCCAGCCCGGCGTTTAAGTGTGTCTGATCAACCGCCGATATCAGCTCAGTGAATCATGACACGGCTAATGCCATGTTGTCCTTTCCTGTCTGAGAAGACACAATTTCGCCTCCATAGTGATTCACGATCACGGGCAATGGTGAATGGAGAGGACCCGGTTGCATACAGTATCAGTCCAAGTGATCTTGCCAGTGACGAGTGCAACCTCCTCTTAGACGTTAAGAAAAACGTTTTGTATATGATGGCATTGGAACCCGTTGCATATTGAGACGGTTAAGATTACAGAGTGAATAATGAACATAGTGTAGTTTGGTATAGTAGCACAACGTTCGCAAAGCAGTCGCGGTACAATCTGACGTCTCCGAATCCATGATCACACGATTTTTATTTTCAGCACTCAAATCCTGGTATGTAGAAAATAGGTATTAAACATCTGGTTACTTACAAGCGGTCGATATAAATACGTGCCGATGACATTATTATTATCAGCATCCAACGAAACTTTACAGACATCCTATGATTGGCTGAGTTCTGTCCAATTTTGCCCGCTGGCCAATGAGAATTGCGGATATCTTTTCGAAAATTTGAAGTGACCAATCAAATGCTTAAAAACTGGAAGATATCCCATGATGCACTTTTGTTTCTTTAAATCACCATTATAATAAATTGAATGAAATTCCGAGTCATTTTGTTTGATTACGGTGTATCTCAGCCATCTTCTGAAAGCAAGCGTCAGATCCGGCATTCAATATTCAGCCGTCGTCCATAGAAGAATTCTCGCGTCAATAATCGAAAGGTGATAATTTCGTATGACAGTATGCACCATTTCCAAATGTAATCAAATAAAAATAATTTAAACAAAAGATGGTTTCTTACAAGAGAGAAGCAGTCACCTTCTGATGTTGGATGTTTGTTTGGATGTTTGTACGGACACCAAGTTGTACTTTCACTGCTCCTGATCGTAATTAGAAGTAAGATAACAAAACTTTCAAAAGACTAGCGAGATACCAAAACTTTCTACAAGCCTAATGCAAACATCATTAGGCTCCAAATCGAAATGTCATCGAATGGATTAGTATTATAACTTGCTGAAACACGGAAGAATTAAAATGAACACTTTCCACATGTAAAATATAAGCGTTTTAATCAACGTCACAAAACATTGTTGCAGAAACTTATAAAACGGGGCTATTCCACCAAGCGCCTCCACTCAAAGTTTCTCAAATTTGGCGATACATATCGCATGCTGATAGCCAAATACGAACGTAGCGTGCAAGATCTATGGCGCTACGTTTCGTAACTTGTGTCTAATTCCGCTTAACCCGGGGCTAGGGGCCGTATGAACCCATGTACTTCAAGATCCTCATGGTACTCATATGAACAGTCACAATCAAAGCGTGACTGAGATACATCATTCTTTAGATGACGACTTTACAACGAATATTATGAATTAAGAATACTGATCAGCGATACGGATTTGATATTTTTGGAACATCATGATGTCTTGCCGGCATCATTGAAAACTGTTGACCGCTTCTCTCTTGCAGGAAACAAGCCTATGTTTATGTATACTATGATTGTCTTTTTGAATTTGGTGCTAATACTGTTATATGGAATATGGAATAGGTCTTTGGATTATGGACGCGGATATTCTCTAGTGGACGACGGCTGGATTATGAATGACGGACTAGACGCTTGTAATTGTCCGCAATTCAATATTAGCCTGCTGAAAAACAGTCATAGTGTACATAAACATAATTTCTTTGATCGGCGTATATAACACAAGGCTATTCTATGGATAACAACTTCTTTATTGCTGTGGAGCTGACGTTTCGCTGAAGATAATAATACTCATTAGCTTTGAAAAAGTTGGAAGTATCTCCAACGAAACCTCAGCTTTACAGCAATAAGGAAGTTATTATACATAGAATAGCCTTGTGTGTGTTACATAAACATAGATTACTTTCCTCCAAGAGAGAGGCAGTCAACAGTTTTCAATGATGTCAGCAATATATCATGATGTTGACAGCTTTCACTAAATGGAAATGTCCGACAGTTTTGGATTCAGATCAACGGCTGTCAAAAGACTGTTGCACACATGACGACGTCCAGAATACTTTAATTACGTATACTGTTATATTTTTATATGAGAGAAAACAAAATCTGGACGCCAGAAAAAGAAAATATTTATGCGAGTGGACCTACTTATATTACCATTTGACTGCTGCATGCAAACAAAATCCCATTTATTCTCATAGTTAATGCATAAAGAAAGTGGCGTCACAGATCAACCAATAAAAAAATTACGCTATCGATGAACGGAAGTCAGCGTTAGCCAATCCACAGTTATCTTTCATCCGTCTTGCACCGTCTGGTAGACTTGGATTATACATTATTGAGGAGAAGAAATATTTGTTTGCCGATATATAGCCAGTGGAGAAAGGGAGACAAGCTGGTTTAACCTTCCCATGGTTAGCAACGATACTTGTTGACAGCATTGAATTGTCGCTGACAGATTTAAAAAAGGATTACATATGTTCCATTACAACTGCAAAAGTTACTGTCGAAGCGTTTTTTATACGCTTTTATCGTCTTTGCAAACTATTCATATATTTATGATAAACTTTTAATAAATATGTCAGATTCAACATTGAGTAGACAGCCGTCTTCCACAGTCCACCGTCAACAATGGAATTACAAGCGTCTAGTCCGTCATTCATAATTCAGCCGTCGTCCATTAGAGAATATCCGCGTCCATAATCCAAAGACCTATTCCATATTCCATATAACAGTATTAGCACCAAATTCAAAAATACCTCTGTTGTTTGACGCAGTTATGCCACGTTTCGTATCTTCAATATTAATAATCTAAGATCCTATTCCGCTTCAAGGTCACTTTAGGCGGTAGGACCTTATACAATTGACTTCTTCTAAATAATAAATGTTTAATTTTCTCTTATTGGATATTTGAAATTGATGATAATTCTCGTATACAAGTTTTGTCGATTATTGACGCTGAAATTCGTTTGTGGACGACGGCTGAATATTGAATGTCGGATCTGACGCCTGGAGTTCTAAAACGACTCGAGATGAAAATGCTGATTTGTAAGCCGAATACCATGTGCTGTTAATTGTGTTTCTGATGTCAAAAGTTAATGAAATCAAGATATCTTCTCCTCACAGGCTATACTTCCACTTGCCCGTTCTCAAGTGGCCGAAAGACGAAACAATCATCAAAATGTCTTTTCCAAATTTTTCTCAAATTTAGTCCCAACATCGTATCCGTATTTACCCTTCCGTTCATCTCTTGTAGCTCCTCGTTTAGGTATCCCTGATTTGTACGCCGAATACCATGTGCTGTTTTTGTGTTTCTGATGTCAAGAGTTAATGAAATCAAGATATCTTCTCCTCATGGGCTATACTTCAACTTGCCCGTTCTCAAATGGCCGAAAGATGAAGCAATCATCAAAACATCTTTTCCAAATTTTCCTCAAATTTAGTCCCAACATCGTATGCGTATTTACCCTTAAGTTCATCTCTTGTAGCTCCTTCTGTAGGAATCCCTTGACAAGAGCAGATATGAAGCAAAGATTATATATCCATATATTTGTCTCACTAACAAAATGTATGGCCCACATCTCTATCAGAGTTGATCCAACACAATGATATTCGTGCCCGACAGATTCTGTACATGTTGCTTAAACCTTATACTTGGATCCTTCCACAGATTAGGTAATTCTTTATATGTTATGACAGATATAAACGTCATTCAAATAATGTCTTGAAAGAACACTGTATGTGGTATGTACTTAAAGCCTAATTCGTTTTACTTGGTGTTCTTTCATTTCAAGAATGTTACTATAATTATTGATTTGAGTAGTTGATTACTTTAAATACGTGATTTTTTTGTAAATGTACTATATAATTGGGTTCTTCCTTCATCAGTTTTTTTTCTACTAACAAAATGACTCCTTTCATAATCGTGAAATAGTTTTCTCTGTAAATGACATGATCTGATATTGATTGATTGAAAGCTTTCGTCCCCATGGTGGTATAGAATGTGTAGTTTCTGGTGAGCTGGTAAAACCGCCATTCAGACATCGTTTAGAGCACGAGCAATGTGTAGTAATCACTGGCATAGTGCATATTCAACATAAGAGACAGGAGTCTTTACTATACATTCATAAAACACGGTCAATGAAATATGTATTGGTGTGCACACGTAGTGTAAATAATCTCAATTGATACAATATAACATAGCCAGGTCCCGCGAGCTTTTGCGCGCGCCGCAGCCGTGGTTGATACATACTAATTATATCCAGCGACTAAACTAGGAATTGCATAGAAGTAGCCACTCAAGACTGTATTTACATAATGTTATGGGAATAATGACCAAATATAGCATGTGACGGAAGACAAATGCTAGCCTCCATGATCCATCGAAGATGGGAATCATTGAGACTTTCCCGTAAATCTCCACTCAGTCATATCAGGACCCAGACACCGAATCTTAGGTCGGTCAGTGGCGCTTCTGAGAGAAGCATTGAAGAGGAAAAAGTATTGGACTGATGCGGATTGAAGCTAGCTCTCTCTAAATGGATTTCTCAAAAGGTAACATTAATCTATAATTGTACATTTACAACAAACCAAATAGTTAATTAGACAGAATGTCACTCATTAAGTTCGTAAATCAATTACTTGATTGTATATTACATTTTTTGTTTGCATTTGAAGAAAAATCTGATTTCAGAATTGTAAAACTATTGGCCAGAAATTTGAGAGGGGTGGTATCAGCATCTCAAGATGAAATATTATTTTAATGAGAATGGAAATCAAACCAGTAGGATAATTTTTGAGTTGCAAAACAAGTGGAGAAAAACTAAATTAAGTATATCATTTTATGATAAAGAAAGGCATTGAGCCTCAACAACATATTCATTGACATGTGTTGATTACTAGTTTACAACTGACGTTGAGTTCAGCCCAAGTCTTTGTTCACTTTTTATTGTGCTGCATTTAATTGATGGCAACATAATTCTAGAAAATAAATACTAAACAAATTAATGATATTCAGCAGTTTAATTCATTAAAGGTTGTGTTTGAACATTGATATATTTTTGGTGAAATACTGGCGTCCGTTTAAGGCTGCAGGAGTTGCATGCTCGAAGGTGGTGATGGATTGAACGTGTGATCATTTCGGCTAAATATAAGGGAACGGATGCTGTTCTCCGCCCTTTCACCTTAACAGTTGTTCATTTTCTATTTCATTTCGAACATCGCTATATAAAGTGTTCGGCAAATCTAATACTTCGGCAGTTCTATTCAACGTACAGCCACAAATTAAATTCGAACAGCGCTTAAATTCGTTTTGTCATATTAAATGCGGTAACAAGATGGCTGACTTACACGGTTGACTGCCCACCTTTTGTGAGCCCGATTAAATATGTTCCAGGTCAATTCAGTTGAGAAGCGAATACACGTATTGTGCTGTGAAATGGCACGTGTGAATCTCTCATAGCTTCATTGAACGTTTAGGTTGTAATTGTAAATAATTTTACGTCTTTCCGAGTCAATGATTCGGTACAATCATGTATTTCTGTGGGCACGATATTCCTGGAGTTCGCTTGTGTGTCCTATATTTAATTTATGTGACGCGTGTGAGAACAGACAAACATTGAATGGAATCAGCTTGTAATAAGTGTTTCAAAGGCTCAATTAGAATTAGTGAAATTGACATGTTAATTCCTGATACCGTCACATTTCTCGGAAGTATATATTGTCTGAATATTTCGTTTTCATATTTGATGTTAAGATTATCTATTTGCTACTGATATGAAACTAGAGTTTTTATCTGATAAACTAGTCTAGTAACGCGATACTATGTTGTGTTTTGCCTTGAATACCGTCAATTGAGATGTGAAGTTCTGAAAATGTCCATTGTAACTCAGTCACGCTATGGATTTAACTGCATGCGAATAATTTATGAGGTGTAAAAGAGCGTCTTCTCATATATTTGCATTGTAATATGATGAGAAGAATACTACACACATGTTTTATAGAGAAAAATGGCTTTTATTTCATTTGTCTGTATTGTGTATTAGTTATTAAAATTAATTTTCCATATACTACATTTCTATATGTGTATAAATAACAGTCCGAAAATTCGAACTTGGCCAGCCGTGGTTTATTTCTGTTAATCGCGATACTCTTCAATGAGGTCAACGACACCCCTCACATCATGTATATTAAAAAAGACAGAAGCGGTCAACATTTTTCATTGTAGTTGTATATTCATTAATGCATAATGCCTATACTTAGACACAATCAAATATATATAATAATCGGTACACGATACAAGTTTAGCCCGTGGACGGAGAACGCATGAAACATTAATCAAATATGAACGAAAAACAACTACAAATTAATCGCACCTGAATGAACATACCTCTATCTGTCATCTGGGTTTGTTCGAGATGGTCATACATATTGAAGGAAATAAGCCTTGAAATAAGGGGTCAGTTTCCAATTGAACCTAACACTCGGTTTCAGAGGCAGACAAATGATCATTTAAATGGTTATTGAAGCAGAAAATGATGGAGTAGTCCATACAACGGTCGAGATTTCTGGAAGAATCGTGTATGTAGTCAACTGTACACTATGATCCCCGATGTCAAAAGACCACCCCGCCCTCCGCTCTCCTCCACCCCCTTGAGACCGTTTGTTCGCCTCCATCTTCTTCATTAATTATGATTTATGTATCTTTTATGCCGCCCCTAACAAAGGCTTGTTAAAACCGCGGGCAGCGCCGAAGACGCCACTTTCCGATGCCGCCTACGGGGAGAAATTTGTAAACGTTTCATTTCCCTCGTCTGTTTTTACAAATTACACAACATGTGATGCCAATCAAAGGGTCGATATGTCAATTACCTCTCAAATTGGCCAGTCGAGCGTAAATTTACTCCAATTTCTGGACGCTCCGAAAACAGCCGTTCTCTCGCGCTCGAGATGGACATAAATCTTAACCTTCTAACATGATACCGCCCCGTTCGCTGCGTGGTAGATCGAAATTATCTCATTACAATCGTCCTTGCCTCTATTTGTCACAATATCATCTAAACATCACTTGCCAATTTGTATTGTACCTGCGATATACATGGTTTCGGGTGTTTCATGAAAAAAAGTTGATAAAGGTTGGTATGCCCTGGGAATTTGTATTATATTGGGTAATCGAAATATTTAAGCTGATGCCAACCTTATTTAACCATTTTTTTCTTACGATAATATAGCTCTATATATTATATGCAATTCATCTCTATATGCGATTCTTCTACTCAAACTATCATCCTATTTTATTCTGGACAGCGATGGAGAAAGAAAAAATGCTAGCACTACATCCAATACTTGCAGCTACAAATTATCTTACTTGTAGTATTTATAAAATTGAGATCCTATACACGAAGTAATCAACAATACTCCAGAACGCTGGGATCGGATAGGTTATGCCCCTTTGTGGGCACGCTAAAGATCAAAGAACTCAAGTATTTACTCAACCTTCTGTTAACGAAACAACCATTTCCCGATCTATCCCAGCTAGGGATGTCTGTTATTCCTTTTAATATGACGAAACAAGTAGAAATCATGTCGTGTACATGTCTTGACCAAACAGTGTATTGACACAGCGTCTTCTCCGCGCGGGCCAAACACCAATATTGATGTGATTAAAGTAAAGGATACAGCCACACTGAGCATTGATTCGCCGACCACTTTCAAACAACCAAGCGCAAAGACAAACAATAAACATTTCAGGATCGTACAGTCTTTATAACCGAGTGCATACATGCTCAGATTTAAACTTTGAAGATTTCGTAAATTCTCTTGAAAACAAAATTTCAAAGGAATTCACATTATGAAAGACAAGAAACAGTTTAAATTCCGTTAGCTAAAGGCCACTCAAGGATAGTACAAAGTGGGGGAGAACTAAACCAAAGGCAGCCAAAGCGCACGTGTTCTCCGTTATTTAAAGTCAAATATGATAAGCCCAATGCAGCCTATAAACGAAACTTGTCTTTTGATTGGATCTTCGTTGCCAAGAAATCGGCTACATTCTATTGCCCAGGCTAAGGTCACCCAAAGTTGATCATAGCTTACTCCTTCACGTATAGATGCTTAAAAGATAGCAGAGAATTAGGAGTATTGCCTGAAATTACAGATATATTCTATGAAATAATTGGCATGATGTGAAATATTTGTCTAGATAGTATCACCGAATTACCTGTCTTCCTCTTGTTCCCTGTGAATCAAATCATTCCTACCAAACTCGAAAGTCTGTACCCATTAAACGCAACATAACAATGGTAATGAAAAAAAGATGACGGCATACTTACAAAAAGTCAAATGACCCCGCAGGCAAATATACTGACTGCATATTTCTAAAAACATCACAGTAACCAAACCTGATCCCTTTGATGATTTGTATCCCACCCACGCTTTTATTGCTGTTGTTCATGTGAACATGATGAATGGCATAAACACACAGTCCATAGCATCGGCTTGAGCGATATTAGATACGGATATTTAAGAGGGATGATGCAATAGCCCCTATCAAGTCATCACCGAATTACCTGTCTTCTTGAAACAGCTCACCAATTACCAGTATACGAGTTGTCAGAGCATTTCCATCATAGCTCTCTAGATTTGTATCTAATACCGCTTATGCCGGTGCTAGGGGCCGTGTGGTCATATCATCCAAGTTGCCACATGAACAGGTACAATAAAAGCGTACCTGAGATACAACACATACCACGAATCGTTAGATTCTTGGTATGTGCTTTAGAATAGGTTAACCAGAAGACTATTCTGTGAAGCCATGTGACGCAGTCAGTATGTCGGCACCTCTTCCCACTTCCCTTATATGTGTTGTAAATCTGACGGGAAACAATGAAATATGCGACCGTTAGATGACCATGACAACTGTAAGACTTAGGAATATTGCCACAGAGAAAATACACAACAACTATTGTCCAGCTAGAGTTGAATCACGTGCTGTAATAGGAGATAAACTGGGAAGTAATTTGTAAGATTTATGTTATCAGAAATGATACTAATGCAATATCTGAACTACAAAGGAACTGACCGTTTAACAGTACTGATAAAATCAGGAAAAATTCTACACAAATTAATACAAATTGATAAAAATTATTGAAAGGGTTGAATCGCCTAAAGTCGTCCCCATTAAAGTGATGAATTGGTCATGAATAGAATAGACACAAATGCGTGTGTATCAAAGTTGCGATGAGCCAGCTATCTCTACTTAATGGCCCTCGAAACAGATAGTTTGTGTTAGGATATTCAGATGCGCAGTCACGGTAGCCATCTGGGGGAGTCGGGGCAGAAACCAGGCGGGGAGTGAGGGCAGCAGATGGGCTGGGCCCCGTGAGACCTATCCTCCGCACAATGAACAACCTGGGCACGGTGAGGCGAGCGGCACGGTTGAAGTTGTAGCTCTTGAATATCGAACTGGGACGAGAAAGGACGTTATTGTGAGGACATAGAATGACAGAGAATATCGCTGAAGAGCTATTATTCTTCAACCAGGGGTAATTGTAAATTCTGCTAGTGATGCAAATGGAGCATAAATCACAGAGGAATATCAGACGCGTGCCTCTTGTATCGGTGGCACTTTTCGGACAGTCGAGACACAAGAAACTTCACGATCGCTCGGAGACGAGGGAAATCTTTTTAAATTCGTACAACTTCGAGAAACCCTGGGTTCTTTCACCCTTCGCTGTTCTTTTCTACCTCGACGGCGTAACCAACCCAATTTAAGAATCACTCAAGCGTTCTAACAACAATAACCAACGTTCCAAACGCGTGCCTACTGCATGATGTGAAATCTTGGGTAAATTATAATAATTCACGTTTGTTTTCTTCCACCGGACATCGCTAATTTAATAATGAAATGATAGCTTGCTGATCGAGTTAGCTCTATGATGTGGTAAAATTGAATGATAGCAGAAATCGAAGAGAGAGAAATCCCTAATATCTAAGAATACACGAGGTTCTATACGTAAATGAATATGTAACCAAATTCCAAGGTAACGAAGTTTCAATTTTTATTGCGACTACATATTGATTATGCTTACATCTGGCCTCTTATGACTATGAAGACATTATTAAAGACAATCGTTCTATTACGGTCGCCTAGCGGTCTTCTTGTCTTGGGCTATCCCAATTTATCCCAATTTAGGTGACACCAAAGTAGATCCTTTTTTTATACTCGATTCAAAGGAACAGCTGATGCAAGCCTCAGAACCGATATTCAGTAGGCAACCGTTGTCCGCCATGAAGAATGTCCGCATTCTTAATGGGGAACTCTTACTGACACGAGACTAATCATTAACACGAGTTAGTTTCAAAAGGGAGAAGTGGTCAGCTGTTTCCATTGATGCCATCGAGACATCGTGATGCTCATATCCTCAAATCCGTATCCCTGACTTATTTGATTGTATCAAAATGAATTTCGAAGTCGTTTTCAACAGTTTGAAATATCTCAGTCGCGTTTTTTCTTGCGCCTGTTCATATAACTTCATGGTGTACATGTATTATTTGGTGTTCACACGGCTCCAGTCGGGATAAATGGAATGAACCTTTTTCTTCAGTTTCCCTTGTTGCACTGTTGTTTCTATAAAACTCTTGTGTATTGCCGCCAGTGCATGTGTGATATTCACCACCAAATGTGAGAAACCTGGAATGGAGGCGCTTCGTATTACAGTATTTTTGCCAAACCAGTTTTTTGCAATTGTGTTATATGTGACGTTGGTTCTAACAAATCTCTTATAGAAGATTACACCATTTGCAGGTCCGGAATATTACCATCCAGAAATGTTGTTCATTTTTTCATCAATGCAATCTCTCTCACGGAATCGATATAAGAGAAATATCATGTCATTTTTATAAAAGATATAGGTCCACATATGATAAACATCGTTTTCATCAGAGAACAGCTATAGGCATTCCAAGGTCGGTGAACAATTTAAACCCCTAATAAATACCTATTTGCTGGTGGCTTTTACTCTTACCGTGAGATATTGTAAACTTGAAATAAACTTGAAAATTTACGACGTCTGGCGACTAAAAATCAACCCTTTGACTCTACAGGAAAGCATCCCTTGGCACCTCACATTCAGACCCGAGAATACGGTGGATTCTCAGACGTAGCCCTGGTATCTCAGCTGCGCTTTTATTGCAGATGTCCATGTGGAGACAATGAAGTATCCACACGGCCCCTAGCACCGGCTTAATTGGAATTAGATACGCTAGCTCGGGAGCTGTGATGACAGATCAGCTCAAATAAAACAACTCATCTAATGTTAATGGATGAGCACCGTGAATGATATCCCTTATATGTGGTAAAGCCATACAGGGAACGCAAACGTATTCAACTGCGATTTCTCTCGAATTTCTGTGATATTCTTCCTTATCAGGGCATTAAATATCGTTTACAGTTATCGTTCGAGATTCATTAGGCATATATTGTCGACATCTCTTGAAGTCGCGATTATCTTAGGTGCATTGTCAAAATAAACGACTGATTCCCGATCCATCGATGCAAGTGTTGGTGTCTTTTTTTGTTTCTGAAAATGTTACGAAACCGGGGAAAAAGTAACAAGCAATCCCAAAATAATTGAAAAACCAATATTTTATTAAATTTATGTTGGTTTGGATCGTACAATGATAAATGCACCATTGCTATAAATATATCCATGTTGATGTTACGAATGTAACGTGCAAGATCTATGGCGTTACGTTTCGAGACTTGTGTCTAATTCCGTCTGTGGCTATGGACCGTATGAGCCCATGCATTTCAAGATCCTGATGGTGTTCATATGAACAGTGACAATCAAAGCCTGACTGAGATATATCATACTCTAGATAACGACTCTACAAATAAAATCATATGGATTAAGAATACTGATCAGCGACATGGATCTGATATTCTTGGAACATCATGATGTCTTGCCGGCATCATTAAAAACTGTTGACCGCTCTCTCTTGCAGGAAACTAGCCTATTTTTATGTATAATATACTTATTTTTTTCAATTTGGTGCTAGTGCTGTCATATGAATTAGGTCTTTGAATTATGGACGCGGCAAATCTTGGCCCTATAAGTATCAGGCCGTCGCACGACTCCCTCGTACTTCAGAAAAAATAACTGCATCGTGATGTGCGACACACAGACCCCGATGTGTACCGATAAACGATTAAATAAAATATATCACGAGAGAATTGTTTTCTTATCGGATATTTTCGTAAGATATTTTTGCCTTTGTTTGGTGAACATTTGTTCTCAATCAGCAGACCTATATATGTTCTCTTAAGAATACAAAAATATTTCAGCAATTATTAAAAGATGACCATATCAAAGCACGTATCGTATCATTCAACAAATGCTTCGGATAATCTCTAGATAGTTGGGGTAGCTAAAGTTATCCATCCTCCCCAATTTTGAAAGAAACATATTGATAGATTGATAACGATACTACCAAAAAGGTTAATAGGACTTCTTCTTACTTCGATTCTACGATAAGTGAGACGTTTAAAATTTTTACATTGTCGACTACCCCATCCTGAATACAATCCCAAAATAGCCTGTATTTTGTGTATAAATATCTCGCCTATTAGCAGTTGCTAGATCCAAATGTAAAGATTCAATCAACGTTCCATCAACGTCACACCAGAAGATAGAAATAAATTAAGATTTTCGCGATGTTCATATGAGCCGTCGCAATTAAAACGTGACTGAGATACAATATACTCTATAACGGACATATTCATTTGGAACAATACTGGTTAGTAATAGGAGCAACCATTATAAAACGAAACGAGATTAATACCACAAAAACTCTACGACAAAAGAGCCTATTCTCTAGTAGACAACTATCTGGTTTTGACAGCAATATTCCAGAAGGATTTGGATGTACATGTATATAAATCTCACCTAGGAAAATTTGCTAAAATCAAGTGTCTTCACTCAAACTGTCAAAATTTTGGTGGTAAACATCACACATTGACGATAAAATGCGAGGGTAATTGATATATTTTCAGTATCATTGAAAATTGATGTCCTGTTTCATCTTACGAAAAATCTACTAGTGTCTATTCACAGATTCTGCTGCTAATAGTGTCAATAGGAAATACTCTTCCGATTATTGACGATGGAATTCTTTAGACAGCTGCTGGTTACTGAATGTCGGATCTGACATATTAGGGACACTGGTGTACACCCGCTTGTACCTTGGAGTGTCTTTTCCTTTTAAGTTTAACAGTTGCAGTAAGACACGTTATGGACGACATAGAGAATAACTTTGCGTTATCGAAGATATAGAAGATGATTCAGGATTATGGAATATATAAAAGCCGAGCCACATGGACGACGTAGAGGATGGCCTCACATTTTAGAAGACATGGAGGTTGACTTCACATTCCGGAAGATGTAGATATTTGGCCTCACGTTATCGAATACATATTAAGGGAGTAGACGATGTTCATTTTCCTGCTCTTATGGGGCTACATCAGGGTGATTTGTCGAATTATTCAAAACAAGCTGGATTTCCTAAAAAAAGTACCCATACATCTCAAAATGGGATATAAATCAACAAAAGACACAAAAGATCCATTTATGCCTTTTACTGGTGGTTCGATAGTGTGATAGGACTGACCAAAAAATTTACTTTTTAGATTAAATAGTTGAAGGCTGCAAAGTGCTCCCGAGGTTGAAAATTATGCCCCTGACATCCCCCAAAATTAACTGTTTTTTCAACAAAAAGAAAACTTGTAAATGGCTAATAAATGAATCTCCAATAATATACCATACCCCACCCCGATTCCCCGCCCCCACCCTCTCCTGGAAATAGGACTGGAAAGGCTCAGTTTATGTTATACTGCTAATATTTTCTAAGAAAGTATGGTGTCCGCCTATTTTTACTACATATTCAATAAGAACTGTATGTGTTTAGTATTATATAGCAAAATGGGGAAAATTTGACCTTAGACCTTAGTTTAGTTTATTGAGCATCAAGCAAGAAAAAATTCAAATTTCCCTAGGTATTCAGTATTATGATTTTTAAGTGGTATACATGCATTTGGCTGCCATATATCTTTTTAACGAGTATGGTGACCTCTCATTTTTTCATGGATCATCTTCTCTTAACCTGATGAAAAAATAGTGAAATTTAAAAAAAACCCTTCAACCTCTAGAAATGAACGTCTTCTACTGTCTTAAGAATTGCATCACATTAACAAGGACATGGATGTTAGCCTCACTTTCTCGAAGACAAAGAGGATGGCGTCACATTATCGAATACAAGCGTTTAGTCCGTCATTCAATATTCAGCTGTCGTCCATTAAGGAATTTTCGTGTCCATAATCCAAAGACCTAACTCATATAATAGCATTAGCGCCAAATTAAAGGAATAAATCATTGTATACATAGAGCTCGGGTAGTTGAAGACAGAGCATGACTTTATATTATCGAAGACATCGAGACTTGCCTCAAATTGCCGAATAAACTGAAGATTATAGATATCAGACTCTGTTATAGCACCAACAATAAAATCAGGCATCGTATAATTTCCTGCATGAGAGGCGATCGTGAAGTTAAAGGATTCAATGAATTTCCAAAGTGGCTTTAGTAAGAGTATAATATATCTGATTAGCAACTTTATTTTGAAAATCATCGAAATAGCAAGAATATAACATTCCTTTACCCCGGGTCATGCCAAATTGAACGCAAGTTGAGGAACGTACTGTCAAAGATCCTATACATCATCGTGGAATTTGAGGCAACTGTATGGAATGAAAGCGCTATAGACTAGTCAAATCCGTTTCTACAGAGACAGCCACCTTTTGATATGATCACAACGCGATATATATGCGTTATATTTTCTGGGATATTACTACCTAGAAAGAGATATTAGCTGACGATCACAAGTTATGATGGTCACTTGAACCTCTATATCTTTAGATCTATAGCAGATTTCTCGCATTTCCATGAAGATGAAAGCCTTAATACGATGTCCCATCTGTACGAAGGTTTCCGTTGAAATCCAGTGAATGCGCATATACTTCAGGACATCGCATGTATACGGATCAACCAAGCAAGAGTATCGTCTAACTAGTGTTTGGTCATTGATAAGAAACGAGCTTTAAAATGGTCCTCGCCTTGTCTTTTTATTATTTCTTCAGAATATTTGGTTCTACATGCACATGGTACCAATTTTAATTCTTTGAATTGTGATCTTCATAGCATCTTGGATCTCCATTTCGGCTCCTCCTGTGTAGATGAAAATCAACCAAAATCCCCATATACTGTAATATATTGTATGAGAATTCCTTTCGCAGGTTAAACTTTTGACGATCTTGCTAAAAGCTGACTCGTGTTAGTACCAGTATTTTAATCTGTGTATATATCTAGTGTATCAACATTTTTATATAAAACCGTCATTTTGATGACGGAATAGGCGTGTACATTATTGACTGCGGTTGTCTAAGCAATGTTGAGTACGGTGAATCGATACTGCCTTGATGGGGCGAACTGAATCTTTAACATTTTTTTCAAAGAAATGAAATTCAGAATAGAACAATATTTGAAAGATGATTAACATAACGACATTAATCCTTAATCTCGCTCTCGATGTCGCGAAAATAGGTTTAGCCCTTCGCATGAACCTTATTTGCGCGCGGGGATAACTTCCGGTCGTAGAAGTTTTAACCTTTCTTAACACTGCCTAAACCGTTTCCTAAATTATGTTATCAATTACTGTCTGTTTCTCATAACGCAATATCTTTATTGTTCCAACTGAGCTCTACCTACATCGGCTGAGCTCTGTTCTACCCTATACATCATCCTTTGCGCCTTTGGATTCAATATCAAGTCGGTGTTCGCCATCATGGCGAGGGAAAATTCATGAAAGAAAAGTAATTAGTGGTGAAATTGGAAAGTTAAGCTTTGAACCCGATGGATTACGGGGATTATCTGAGCGATCGGACAAAACCATCGTTATTTGATTTTTTTCTGCCTGTAGATTCGGGTCAGACCTTGAGTTTGGTTTGGGAATCCATCGCTTCATTTGGGAACTTTCAGGGAACTTGAGAAGAAATGCATTACAGAGGAGCAATTTCTTCCCTGGAATATGCAACAAAAAAAGAAAATAGAGTGTTGGTTTATCGCTCGCCGATATCAACCATTTGTTTTATCTGTTTCCTGATAAAACTTTCTTTAATCTTCTTTTAGTTGGTTTAAGAGTTTTTGCGATTCGAAACAATATGGGCATGTATCGACTTACATAACGCGAGATCGAAGAAAAAATTCTGACATATTTCGTACTGTACCAATTAGGTTTTCGTACAATATATTGGGTCTAAAACAAGATGTCTTGCACACTGATCTGTCTTGCCTGCGTTTTTCATTACTCCAAAAGACATTTATCATGGACCGTTAAAGAGATTGAACACATACGTCAGGGTGGAAGATTGGTTGACGAGCAATTCCCCCCTGAAATTGTATACAAATAAGGGATTAGGGTAGTTCGGGCCTCCGAGCCACCCCGATGACAGATGTCAAGAAAATAACATTAAATTTTGGGCAAGTGACAAAGTTCAATTTGACTAAATTTGCCGGAATCACATTTAAAGGCTGACAACAGTTATATTACCGTCTCCATACGTTGCCCGTGAATATTGTAAATTCGGGGTGATGTGATGCGATACGGCACTGATCTTATTAACCGGTTCTCTATAAACCCGATTAGAAAGGAAATCTCGACAGCGCCCGTCACCTTAAAAACGCATCATTAGCTCTGCAAAGGCGATAACACATTCCGATTTAATGAGGCGGACAAACCAATTTGGCTTTGGAAATGCAAAGAACATACAAGGACATTTTTCACCGACAAAAAGTCTGTGTGGTGAAGGAACCCCTCACCGCAAGTCTAGATTTTTTTGTAAGATTGCGAGACAAGTCTGAGAAGGCATTGGAAGTCCTATGAATTTTAAAGGCAAAATTTTGAATTGTAAAGCAACAGTCAAACTCGATTAGTGAAGAACGTCTTTTGAGCGAAGCTTCTTTTTGCTTGGACGCTATATCTTTCGTCTGGGAAAAGCACTCATCAGCGGAGAAAGCTTTTAAGTCGGGTATATCAAGTTGACCCGTAATGAGAGGGATCAACTGCCTCCATCCACATTCGTTATGCCAAGCATTACATGAACTATCTTATATTTGAATCCTCATTGCAAAGAGACCGTTTACTTTCCGTAGCTGGAGTACTTAAAATGAAGCTGCTAACTTCGTTATCCATTCGTTTTCTTTTGTATTGGACGTTTACTCCAATCTATCGCATTAATTATTTTATTATTATCTCCTTGCTAACATTCAGCTTCGCTTCTATTATATATATATTTATATTGATTTAAGTAAGATAAAATAGTCAGTAGTTCGACGGTCCACGATCGTTTCCTAGTGAACGATTGAATGTAAACTATAAAAACTTTGAAATGATGATTAAAAATCTGTCAAGATTTTATGTAAAAAATTATTATGTCATGCTGGCATCATTTTCACCCCTTCTCTCTTGAAGGAAACCATCTTCTGATTTTATTATTTTTAATTCATACACATTTGGAATGGGTGCTGTCATACGAAATAGGTCTTTCGATTATTGACGCGAAAATTAGTTTATGGTCGACGACTGAATATTGAATGTCGGATTTGTAGCCTACTGTAGGAAGGATTGGTTACAGTTTGACGTAAATTCCTCAAGTTTTCCACAATAATATAAACGAAGAGTCTAATGTCTGTGTTAATGATGCTTTCGTTAAATATTCACCACGCCCAACAAGTGCTTTGAGATTAGATATGTATGGTAAATGTCAATTCCTTCAATCTATGTTTGAAAGTACGCAAATTTCATCATGTTAAATAATTCATTTTGACAGCCTCAGAGATCACGTGAAGCAATCATCGTGTCGAGTCAGTTATATCACTCAATCCACTATGCATGTTACATATTCAATGCGGCCTACACACGAGCAAATAAATGTTCATTTGATAATTTTCAAGCGTGATTTAAAGAAACGTTCTATTTGAACGTCATCTCTATAATAATATAATGAAGAATTAAAATATTCTTAGCCGTGTGTTTTACTAATTTCTGCTGTAGATCATCGGTTGAGACAATCCGTTAAGGAAACAATTTTTATTGAAAGAAAGGTCTCCAGTTTTAATACAAATGAAGACGTCGCTTGGAGATGCGGCCTCAATTGTCCCGTTGTATCAGCAAGACCAATCGGGCAATGGATTTAATCCGCCCAAATTGCGAGGGTATCATGCGTTTGAACCGGGGAACGCCAAGAAAATGAACAACGGTGCATCGTATCCAAATTAACGACAGGTCGAACAGGGCAGCTGTATCTTTTGAAACGACGGAAAATGGTGGCAAAATGATAAGGGAGCACGTCTTCCCCCATGGGAGGTATGGCGCATGAATTGCGTTCCCAACTACTGGAGGGTCATTACTTTGCGCATTGAGACGAGCGGCACGCAATTCCATCTCGATTACTCTTGGTTCGGCTGAGTAAGGTAGAGGCCCGGGCACAGTTCCATTTTTCATTACATTAGTAAATTAATCTCTTTGTGTTACTCGATAATCTTGAACTATTTCAAAACTCTAAGCTCTCTCCTATTGCACTCTTGTCATTGAGAGACCCGCGGATGAGCGGGGATCCTAAATTGAACCCTCCTTTTAAGAGTTGTTAAAACATTGCATTTGTTATTGTTCATTACGCTAAGATCGCCCAATAACGCGGATTGGTGAGCATTTGGTTAGACTGGTCTCCGGTCCCAAATCAGGAACAATTCTCACAGGACCGCCAATGATTAGTTACAAACCTGGTCGTGTTCGTAGAGTTAAATCTATATGCTGGTCTTAGTGTAACACTGGTGCCAAGCCTGCCTTCAGGATTAGCTGGTGTCCCTGAAAGTTGACCACATACACAAGTGCCGTATTAAGCTTACATTGAAAAGCTTTGACTTGTCAGAGCTTTTAACGAACAATTCGGTATTCAACAATGAATAGCTCGGTATTCAACATTGACCCCTCCCCTTCTGTTCTGTCATTTCCTCTGGTCCCGTCGTCCTTTTCGAATAGGAACGGTGTTAAAAGTTGAACATTAAAAGATGTTAATCAGCAAGGATGGAGATCAGATGGCGATTAGTCCCTTCCTTGGCGTTTGCGTAGGATGACAAGGCAAACTCTTGGCAACAGTTCTTCTAGCGCTGTAAACGTAGACTAGATATTCACCCCTAGTATATATATAGGGTAAATGCCTCAATCCCGCGCGTGGACATAGATATCGCGATGCTCACTTTTGCTAATATAAACACCATATATGTAGACGGATCTACAAAAGTCATTGGACGAAGTAATTCAGTCCTGGTGGCCGCGATAAAAGTTATCGGCCGAACAAATCGAGTCACATTTTTTTTCCGAGTTGAACCAACAGTTGCTTTGTTTCGACATATTTCCTTGTGTTTTTCCTCTTATTGTTGGTTCACCTGGTTGGACCATGTCCCCGACAGACACCTCGTGGAAATCTGGCAGTCTCCCAAACTAACTCCCGGTAACTGTCCCATCTCCGCTTATCCGAATCCAGTTTCCATCCATGCAGTTCGGTTATCAGCAACTTCTTTCGCTCGCAATACACAGCATGACTCTCGTTGAGACAGCCTTTAGTCGCCGAGCTCCTGTCCACGGGTTCAATAGCAGCCCTGCCAGGATGCGGCGGCTGGTCCACAGCACTCCCAATAACTCCATATTTGTTTGTCTCCTTCTGTAAATTTGAACAGCGACCGATCACCTGTGATTAGAGGACATTTTTTGGGAGCTTGAACCCCTTTGATGTCACCGACAAACTGTTTACACATGCTGCTTCTTTGAACTGTAAAACCTTTTTGTTTGAGTTATTTCTTGATTGTATGGTCTGTTTTTTATTCTCTGTTAGCCCAACACTACGGCAAACACTCGTGCCTTGTTGTAGGCCTATCTCCCATGCTAGCCAGTTAGACATGTATCTATTTCAAAGCTTTCTGCCCACTTTGAGTTAAATCCAGGTGTTATGGGGGTTTTAATCTCCCCTTGTAAACTTACGATGTGCAGGGGGACCCGCAATCATTCACTCCCACACTATTTGGCTTTGTCTATTTTCGTCTGTTCCCCTTTCTATTTACCTTTTCTAGAACTCGGCGTATTCACGAGGCACGAACTAATTTCGCACTTAGGGACGTACCATATACCTGGTGTCAAATTTTGTCTTGACCTCTCGACCTCTACGGCAGTTATGAAAGGACCGAAAGGAAGAGTCGCCACATATGGGATATTTCAAATGTTACTTTCCTTTTGATTAAATAAATATATGGAGAAATCCGATTTCTTTGCCGTGACCTTGTTCGCTTGTCGTCCATCTTTTTTCACTTCGTCACAAGCAACACAGCATCAAAGTCATCCACATTGAATGAAGTTGTATTTCAAACGTCTTTGTGGGCTTGCAAATGCCTTTGTTGAAATAGATTATAGTTGTATTGATATTTTCCTTTGTGGATTTCCCGTGCGTCAAATGCCTTCTACAGCCCCACATCAACACATGGCACGTGACCCATCGACAATAAATTGATGCGCATTTAATTATCGTTAATGGTATCGTCATTAGATTCTGATTATTCGTGGTAGAGAAAATATATGAAAGCATGTATTTTCTGCATGGGATATCCTGAGTGATCGTCCAATCGAAACTTTTATGCATTAAAAATACACGTGTCAGAAGAATTGAAAATAGGAAAGTCTCTCTGAATTAAGTGAATATATACGTTTACGTGGCAATTGGTGTGAAGTGAAAAATAAGCACGTTATGTCGAAACGAGATTATCATATAGTTTCAACATATTCTTCGGAGTTTTGTAATCATATTGATTTAAAATTATATATACAAATGAAAATGCTTACTCTTATGTTGAGTCTAATACGGAGAGCTCTTGATCTATTCTCTTTCCTGAAGCTTTTGATGTCTTTTCTTTTCCGAATCTCTTTTAACATCTCATTATTGAATCTCTTGAAATTTTCCATTTCCTGAACCTCTTGATAACATCTCCTTCTTGAATCTCTTGATATTTTCTTTTTTTGGGTGCTCTTGATAACAACACCTTCTTAAATCTTTTTATATCTTCTCTTTCGTGACACTCTGGACAACATCTCCTTCTGGAAGCTCTTGATATTTTTTCTCTCATGAATGTCTTGATAATTCAACTTCTTGGATCTCTTAATATCTTCTCATTTCTGAACCTCTTGATAATATCTCCTTCTTAAACCTCTTGACATTTTCTCTTTCCTGAAACTCTTGATAACTTCACTTTGTTGAACCTTTTGACATTTTCTCTTTCCTGAACCTCTTGATAACTTTAATTTCTTAAATCTCTTGATATCTTCTCTTTCCTGAACGTCTTGATAACTTCACTTCCTTGAACCTCTTGATATTTTCTCTTTCATGAACCTCTTGATAACTTCCCCTTCTTGAACCTCTTGATATATCCTCTTTCCTGAATCTCTTGATATCTTCTTTTTCCTGACCACTTAAAAAGTTCTACTTTCCGAACCTCTTGTACATATATATTCCACTTTTTTTGTTTATGGCGCACTGTTGCTTGAAACACGGATACATCCTTTCTGCAAAACGTCGTTTGATTTTGATTTGAGAAATTGTTATCTATAAAAGATAAATAATAAAATCGGTTTGACGCGACTTTACCATGAAACGCCACCATGCATTCCTCAAAGCTGATGGCATATGATATCATGACACACTAATGAAAAAACATGACCATTCCATACAAGATCGCTGACGATACGTTTCGCATAACCTGGGACCAGGGATCATATGAACCTATGTATTTCAAGATCCGCATAGTGTTCATATGAACAGTCACAATCAAAGCGTGGCTGAGATACATCATACTCTAGATAACGACTTTTCAACGAAAATCATAAGGATTAAGAATACCGATCAGCGATACGATTTGATATTTTGGAACATCATGATGTCTTTCTGGCATCATGGAAACTTGTTGACCGTTTCTCTCTTGCAGGAAACTAGCCTAGTTTCATGTATACTATGATTTATTCTTTTAATTTGGTGCTAAATCTATTATATGAATCAGGTCTTTGGGTTTTGGGGACGGAAATTCTTTAATGGACGCCGGCTGAATATTGCATGACGGACTGGATGATTGTAATTGTTTCTAATTTCTTTTAACCCAGGGCTGTGAAGAGTTTGAGGTATATGTGATGAAGATCTCTCAGCTGTTGAAATGAACAGTCACAATCAAAGAGTAACTGATCTCACAGTCTACATATTGAATCCCCCACTGATTTTGATACAATAATACTTATTTACTCATATGGACTGGTGCTTCCTGAAGTTATCTGATAAGCTGTTGTGAGAAATAACATAATTTCATTGATTTTACTGCTAACAACAGTCTTGATAAAGTCTTGGACAGTCTTGAACGGCGGCAGCTCACGGAGAACATCTGAAGTTCTATTTTTTCGTCAAACATATGGACAACATAAATAATCAATATTTCCTAACAATAGAAGGTAATTCCACGTGACTATTTTCTCGTATTCAAGAAAATATATTCCAATGTATAGATTGTTGATATTTCAGAAATTGATTTATTTTTCAATGCTATGTTAAAGATATGTAAATATATTTATACACTTGTCTTCGTCAACGTTTTTGTACTCTAGTATGTTCTATTTTACATGGGAATCACGTAATGATGCTCTTGGAAATAATTTTTGCATCAGAAACTTAGCGAGCATAATATAACAATATAAGTACAAACACAAGCTATAGATTTTTGCAGAAGAAAAAGCGAGAAAGGGTCTACAGTTTCAAATAATACCGACAAATCCGTAACGTATATCACCATGTTCAGTGGTTGTTGTATTGGACGAATTGATATAATCAGTATGCTATAGAACATTTAAATTTTCGAATATTTTAGACTGGATATTTAAAGTATATATTTCTCAAATCAGCTGTACTATGGAAATTGATCAGCGAGTGTATATAAGTATGTCAAGTAGATGAACAAATCAACATGTGAGATAAGAGGGATTCCTGTATTAAACAATTAATGTTTTCTTATTTAACATGATGGTAATTCTCGCGGCTTTAGTATAAATATATCTTGAAGCTTTAGCAATATATTTCTCAATGGATAAAAAATTTATTTGATGTCACATTTCAAAGACAACTCCTTCGTGAAAGTAAAATATCCTTTCTTTCCCGTTGGAAATCAGCCGTTCTTTTCTATTTCTTTTTTTGTAATTCTAATATTCGCCCTTTCTCTGTATTTCTTGAGCGTTTCCGATGTGAAAATAATGCGCAAACATGTTACTCCCACTTTCTATGAATGTACGAAGTACGGCATTGTGGAAATAAAACATGTTTAATAAATAATTTGCCGAGACGACAAAGTTGAAAAAAAAATAGTTCTAAAGAGATTTTGATTTTTCCTCCATCATTAGCAATCGAACGACGAATGCCAAATTTTCAACAGGAAATTTAATAGCCGGCACAGACACGGGGTTATTACGAAAAAGAGAAAATCAAAGTCTTCGTGGCTTAGCGACTTTTGAATTTTCATGAGTTTCAATAAAAATAGCCAGATTAACATTTCCAGGATTCTTCGCCGTCGATGATCAATAAATAGTAAAAATAACGTCCACTTCACACAGTCTATTCCATAATATATTTTTCTCGTGGAGAATGATCATCAGAATAGGCAACATTCAAGTTCGAATATAAAAGAATATTAAATAAATTCTGAATATATTATTTACGCGTTCTTAGATTATATTCCAAACACACAGTGCGTGACAAATTATGTATAAACATAAATATACAAGAATATTAATTTATTAAATGAAATTTATCGATTGAATGTTGCGATTTGAAGCACATAACTATAAATTTCACATATTTGAGACGCGATTGATTTATACTGAATTGCTATTGTAATTTTAACATGTATTGTTCTTATTATACGCAACTACATATTCGGTCAGTAAAATTCATGAATTTATGTCAAAGAAATCTGAAGACTCAACAGAGTATTTTCTCAGGAACGAGTCTCATACGAAGCAACGCTGCTCATAATGTCGCGAAAATTTCTTGTGGACAAAGGATGTCTACTGAACAGCGGATCTGATGCATGTACTTTATACGTCAATCATTTTCAAAATTCTTCCAAGTTAACTATTATAACACAGTGAATAACCTTTTTGGTGACTTATTAAAATGTAATATTTTGTATTATTATTGATGTATTATTATTTTTTATTGCCGTTTCTATCTATTATTACATACCTAAAGTTATTAATTGTATTATTTATCTTTATTCGCCGTATAAATTGACATATGAGGTACATGATTAGTATATTAGTAGATTACTATTCTCAACCTTACCAAAGACCTTATATGATATGACTGAAATAGTGTTGAAAACGGCGTTGAATCATATTCACTCACTCATTCAAAGATATCATATACACGCTGCATTTTGTCTAGAGATTATTATTTTATTCTGGGCATGCCACTGTGTGACATTTATTGAAATATTCTGTTACACGAAGAAATGCTTTCAATAATTATTATGAATTGTATATTGGTACGATATTGTATGATTGTCAGCTTTTGTTTTCTTCCGTGAGGAGATGATATTTTCATAAAAAAAAATACATATGTTTAATTACTATTAGGTAAGATTCGACTGACCTCAATAATAGTAATGATAATCTTTCACATGCCGGTAAAACGAGGCTATAGGAGTAACACATGGAATGTATATCTATATACAGATCGAGTCTTCTCTTCTGATCTTCCACTCATATAATGTTATGGTGGTGCATTCTGGGAAGGTATCACCGGTCGATAAATGTCTATTTCCCCTACTAGCACCACCAGTCGCTGGACAAGTTGTATTTCCGGTCATTCTCCCTCCCCGTACCAGCGCTCAGGCTGGGGAGGGGAGGACAGTGTTTGCTGTGTGCCCGAGCTGTACCCAGGTCCCGTGGCCCTACAGCGACTGATCAATTCTATTCACACCATCTTTACCTGTGTGGAAAACATCAAAGGGACCGCCAGTGTTTGTTAGTGAGGGGATCGTACCGCGCATTCTTCAGCAGCATTTTGTCTTTGGCAAACAAAACCTCGCGGTACATTGAGAAGATCTTCCTATTGTGTCAAAGCTCACTGAAGACCCAAAGGCCGAAGGTACACGTCCCGCTCATGTAAATAGGCCCTTTACACCTTATTACTGAGAAAGCGAATAAATCAGCCCTATCTCCATACAGGAAACACAATACTTGTGATTGAAGGAATAAAATGAGACGACTCCATGATAATTTAAGAATTGATCTCGATCAATTCATCCGATTCTTGAAATATTGGATGAATTATGATCTATAATAGATGAGCTGTCAAAGACAGTTAATAAACGCCAGAAAACATTATTGCAGAAACTTATAAAATAGGGCAATAGCGCCAAGCGTCTTCAGTCAAAGTTTCTCAAATCTGGTGATACATATTGCATGCTGATAGCAAAGTACGAGCGTAGCGTGCGAGAACTATGACGTTACGTTTCGCAACTTGTGTCTAATTCCGCTTAACTCGGGGCTAGAAACCATATGTACTCATGTACTTTAAGATCCTCATGATGTTAATATGAACAATGATAATCAAAGCATGACTAAGATACATCATTCTGTAGAGAACGTATCTACAACGAAAATCATACGGATTAAGAATACTGATCGATAAGGATAAGGCTGAACTTTCACATATTCCTGGCTCACATGGGTATGAAATACCTATTGAGGTTTCTTTTTCAGTTTTAAATTGCTCTCTACGGCCCCATAGAAAATGTTTTTCAACCTTCCGATCAACAAAGTTCCCGGTTTCCAAAGGGCGTTTGGTGCCCATTTTGACTACCGTTTCATGGGTCAACCCCAGTGACGCCACACCTATCGTGACAAAGTTTCACGACCTTTAAATCAAAACTGTGGGCTTACCTGTGGGACAAACTTTATATATCCTACCTCCATTGGGTGTAAAATTCCCCTTTTGACTCCCCATCTTCTCTCACTTCAGGAAAACCTCCAATACTACATTACAAGCGTCTAGTCCGTCATTCACAATCCAGCCGTCGTCCATTAGAGAATATCCGCGTCCATAATCCAAAGACCTATTCCATTTCCATATAACAGTATTAGCACCAAATTCAAAAAGACAAAAGTATACATAAACATAGGCTTGTTTCCTGCAAGAGAGAAGCGGTCAACAATTTTCAATGATGCCGGCAAGACATCATGATGTTCCAAAATATCAAATCCGTATCGCTGATCAGTATTCTTAATCCATAATATTCGTTATAGAGTCGTCATCTAAAAATGATGTACCACAGTCACGCTTTGATTGTGACTGTTCATATGAGTACCATGAGGATCTTGAAGTACATGGGCTCATACGGCCCCTAGCCCCGGGTTAAGCGGAATTAGACACATGTTACGAAACGTAGCCCCATAGATCTTGCACGCTACGTTCGTATTTTGCTATCAGCATGCGATATGTATCGCCAAATTTGAGAAACTTTGAGTGGAGGCGCTTGGTGGAATAGCCCTGTTTTATAAGTTTCTGCAACAATGTTTTGTGACGTTGATTAAAATCATCACATTTAACACAGGATCTAGCAAATGCTACTAAGCGAGATATGTATACGCCATATGCAGGTCCCACTGGAATATTACTATCCAGAAAGGGATAGTTTACGATGTCGAAATTGTAATCATCTCTTTTGTCATAAAGTCGACGAGAGAGAATGTCCGCTTCATTTTTGTAGAGGTAGAGATCTAAATAAGATGTGCCTGTAGGGCTATCTGTAGTTTCCTTCAAATCCAGTGAAGGTGGATATATATCCTTCACTGCGTCATTTATATAGCGATTATCCACAGCGAGAAGCCCATTATGATGAAGACAGATAAAGTCACACGTTTTACAATGTGTACATCTACATTTAATGTACCCGCCCCCTGTGGGCGTTTAGTACTCGTTTTCAATTTTTTATATTTTCCCCAACCAGCCTGACAAAATTTTACAGTCTTTTTTACAAAACAAACATTCCCGGTCCCCAGTGGACATTGGATGTTCTTTTAGAACTTTTTTCTTTTAGGTTACCCACAGTGACCCCAAAACTTTCCTGACCAAATTGCATGGCATCTAGTCCAACTATGTGACTGTACGATGGCCACAAACAAACAAACAATAAACGGGAAGGGTTTAGTAAATAATAGTAAAATAAAATCAGCTTTTTGCATCAATAACCCAAATCTAGTTTAGTAACGGTTTAGACCGACAACACTGGAATATCGGCGACAGAGCTGACTCCAGAAAAAGTACAGATCAGCGAGACGGATTTGACGATATAGGAAAGTTAACGGTCATTACTGAAAACTGTTGATCGCTTCTCACCAACACGTGTTCATATCAATCGTTTCTTTTATGCCTGTTTGGAGTTTCGTGCTAATATTGTCTCACGATTATGGAAGCAGAATATTTCAAGGACGACGGCTGGCTACCAAATGTCGGATCTGATGATAGGCAATCGTAGTCCACAAATACTGGCGTCAGATTCTGCTCCAATAATCACAAACCTGTTTTGGTATGCAGATAAAAATTCATTTAGGTCAAAAATAACACTACCTAGTATGTTTTATCAAATACCAGCGGTCAACAGTTCTTCAGGATGTCCGCTGGTGGTAAATCAAAGTAATTAACTTCTTGAATAATGAGTGTTGTTGCATTCATATTGTATGAGAAAAAAAAACAAAGAAAAAATATAGGTTGGTGTGCATTTTTTAGCTGTAGGCAACGTTAAGTGGACTGACCCATGCTCAAGTTGATAACCCAGAAAACATAGGGAACATAGTTTTGAAGCATATAGTTTTGCACATATCACAATGTATATCAAAATTTATCAAATTGGATGGATGTTGCTGTGCAAAATTCTCGGCTAGAAGGCTTTTAAAGGAAATTCCTATCTCTTAACCTAGAAAAGGGAGATAACCCAATAAAAGAAACAGGCAAAATGGCTGCCAAAGCCAAAAACCACCAGCGGACATCCTTAGCGAGACAAGCTAGACTGCCAATTTGGCAAGTATGTCTTTTATCAAATTTCATTCCAGGTAGCGTTCTTCAGTTTTTATTTATCCAGTCACACTAAGGCATAAATATCAAGCGTCAGATCCGAAATTCATTATTCAGCCGTCGTCCATAAGAGAATGTTCGCGTCAATAATCGAAAGACCTATTTCGTATGACAGTTAGGCATATCAAGACATAAGGTATAAGACGTTATCTTGAGGTGTGGGCGTCAGATCCGACATTCAATATTCAACCGTCGTCCACAAGGAATTTCCGCGTAAATAATCGAAATATTATGAGGGACATGTTATTATGAGAGGAAGCAGCTCTTCTGCGTGAAAATCTTCTGCGCGGGGAGATCAATTTGCTCAAAACATAAATGTTATTCCTGAAGCCAGAATGCCAAGCTCTACCAGGCATTCATTTCGCTCTGCTTTGCGCCTCTCCATTTAGCGCTGTCAGGGTCTCACGGACTGTGTCCGAGTTGACCCAAGGTCATCAGTTGCCACAGTAAACGAATATGGCGATCGTCTAACCGGGCGAATTGATATCAGTCGCTACTCACCGATATATATTTCCGCAACATATAGTTCTAGGGTAATTTGTCAAAAAGCTGCCTTCAAACTGTGTGAAACTGGCCTTTTGAAATACATTGAATAACTGTTCAGTGTAATTCAAGATAAATATACATTTTGCGATCAGTAAAGCAGTTAGACAGACCAGTTCTTGGTTTCTGCAAGAATCCTGCAAAACATGGCGAGATCCCTACAGGGGTAAATGGAGCATAGCGAAAACCACCCTTGGAGAGGATGGAAGCCAGAATGGCAGTCAAGATTCCAAAATATATGATCCTGCATTACATATTTAATTTTGTGGCACAAAATTACTGGATTTGGATCAGTGTGCATTTCTTCTCTTTCACAATCTTAATTTATCGTACTAAATTTAGTCTGTCCATTTTAATTAGTCGACTACTTTGGAGCTTGTCAAAAATCAATAGTTAACTCTGCATGAATTTTCTTTTTTGCAGCTTGTAGAACAACTGAACTTTGCAAAATGCCTATCATTTCTCCGTGATATCGATAATATATCACGCTTGAAACAACTTTTCAATTATCTCCATATAAAACTCCAGTACAATTGTTTCATTTACTGGGCCTCAATTACATAGGGAGACGTCATAATGTATTCATGCTCATTGGCACAAAGGTCATTGATGCCGTATAAAGTAATAACAGGCGGTCCTTGTGTGGGTCGCTTATATCTCATGCCCAGTGAAATTGTCGAATGATAAATCGCACACACCTCTATGACCGTAAACGGCATTGTTGACCTTTGTGCTAGATAACACGAATACATTATGACGTCTCCCTCTGTAATTGAGTCCCGGTACATAAATCATCTGTACTGGAGTTTTATATGGAGAGAATTAGAAAGGTATTTCAAGAGTGATATGTTATCGATATCACAGAGAAATGGTAGTCATTTTGTAGAGTTTTGTTTGTTCTACATGATGCAAAACAGAAAATTAATGCAGAGTTAACTGCTGATTATTGACAAGCTCCAAAGTAGACGACTAAATAAAATGGACAGACTATAGTTTCATAATTATGAATATATGTATTTTTCACTTCATATATGGAGAGTACAACAGTTTTCACCACCGAAAAACTTCAGTATTAGGTGTCATCACACACACACCACTATATAGCCCGAAAACATCGGCTAAGAAGTCTATTTTTTGTTGATGTTGTGGTTGCCCAACCGGACTTCTTAGCCCGAATCAATGTTACAACCGAAACGGAAAGAAACGAATAGGACATCAGTCGCTCGAGATCTTTCACTGCACACGGAGTGGGGAATTGAGACAGAGGCACGAAAAGCATTTTATCGAATAAATAATATGATTTGGCATCTTCAGAACTTTGATAATCAACTAATGACGCCTTTAATTAGATGAAATCTGCTTTCAAACACAGATTTTGTCAACAAAACCGTTGTGTTTCTTTCTTCACGGTTTACAGGGACATGAGCAGAATATGGTTGACCTTTTTGCTCACGTCATCAGAAATGAATCCTTGCCGGTTGTGAACCAATAGCGACGTGTGTTTATTCACGTGATCACAAAGGTCATGATATAAAAATAGAGTAGGTCATATTATTACAACATGTCCAAAAGGCGCCAAAACGGAAAAATCAGTCGATGTTTTTTTCCACACATTTGATCACATTTTGTCAGCATCAAAACAGTCATGAGAGATGGTACATGGACAAAGAAGTTCAGGTCGGTCAAATTGTATCAAATTGGCATATTTTTTCTCTCCCGTTTCGTTATTCTCGCCAGCGAAAGATTGCGAAAAAGAACTTTTCGGAAGGCCGGCTTTTATCGCCACATTTTAACCTACCTCCAATCTGAGCTGTGATAGGAATGCCACGCCCCCTTACCCTATATTCACCTATCACAGCTAGAGTTTCTGAGTTAATCACCTTCTCCATGATGTTCATAGGAACAATCACAATCAAAGCGTGACTGAGATACATTATACTCTAGAATATGAATCGAATTTTTGGGGGGATTCCAGAATACATGCCAGTGTTTCGAATTGGCGATAGGTACGTTATCAGCATATTTCGTCAGCCGTTTACCGCATGTTGATACTCCAAACCGTTGCTGAGAAATTGGATTTTAAGCGTAACTCTGATATTCATGGAATTTACGCAAATGTGTTTTTCTGATATCTCAAAATGAACAAAGTGAAGGATAATATAGCTAAATTTATTGTGGAACATTCATAGAGCTCTCTCTAGAAGTTATAATATTGATTATTTATAAAATTATGCAAACTAATGGTAATCAAGTGACAAAAGTGATCTCCATTAACTTGTAAAATCAATGTTACTGGAATACAAAAGAATCAGAATCCTATGTAATTTAGAAAAGAAGATAAGTCATTGTTTGCCTTTTTCATTATCTCTAGTTCACAGTGATACATCATTAAAATTCATTCGCATAAACAAATTATTCCAATCCAGAAATCTCTGAATGGCTAATATCTCAGCAACCAGGGATATTTTGATGAAATATATCCATTTTAAAAATTAATTAAAAATATTTCAACCTCATAAAAATTTTAGTTTTCATTTGTGTTCCTCTTTAAATGTTTTTTTTTAATTGATCCAGATAGTGATAAATATAACGGTCATTGTAGATCAGACTCATTTATCAGTCATGGTCCACTATTTTCGTGGCCAATGAATTTGGTCAGCCTCTCTTCTAAATATGCGATCACTGACAAAGTATATTGTATGATATAGATTAACCGTCCTATAAGATACCATTATCAATCCAGCAATCTTAGGGTGAACTACATTAGTACATTACTACATTATTTTCCATATTACCTCCTGGGATAAACAGGTTTAGTTCGACATCCCTATGTTATGGTTTAATCTACATATGTATGCATACTGCATACTACTACTCGAAATAAATCATACTGCAGTTCAAGGAATTCTTGGGAACGCAATCTGTTTTGAGATGAGCAATTTTTAACTACCCGGAAAGGTCACGTGGTCATGGTTATGGAATTGTGTCCTGCAATTTTTCAGAAATAAATCGGAAAAGTTAGTAATTATATTATTCATTGGAATACGATCATCATGTGGCCGAGGAAAATTGCATCATTTACATTCTTTTAATCTTCTCAATAATGTAGTACGAAACTTGCAATTCAAAAGGGCCATTATACATGGAGATGAAAATCTGTCCAATATAAATTGCCAGTTCTTTTAGACAATCTTGAACATATTTCCGTGGAAGAACTGTCAGTCTTATGCGAAATGTAGTAACATCTTGGTCTGTAGTGAAAAGTAATTTGGAGATTGTTTTCTATTTTAGGTTAATTTATGTCTTCCTCTTATATTTGAAACTGATGGCATGGCCAGTTTTAACCTTTGTAGTTGCACCTTTATTGAGACAAGCTTCAGATTCAACATTCATTAACTGGTCGTCGTCCATGGATCATTTCCGCGTCTGTGTCAGTTGTAAGTGGCATTTAAATGCGTCGCTATTACATGCAGACTGGTATTATCATTCATTTTTTGTGCAAGTTCTACAATCGGCGCAAATCAGCAACACCATTAGACTATATTAATGGTATTTGTCGAAAAATAGTTCCCAGGGCCGCGAATCAATCATGGGCAACAACAGCAAGTGTCAGCTCCGAATTTCAATATTCAGCCGTAGTTCATAAAAGAATTCCGCCTCAATAAGCGAAAGACCTATTTCGTATTAACAGCACTAATTCAAAATGTATATGAAATACTAATAAATGAAAACACAAGATGGTTGCCTGCAAACAGCGGCCTGATGAATGTCGCAAAGCATTGGGTCAGGAATAGTAACAATAGGAGCGTGGCTGAGATACTTAAATCATTAACTTCAAATTATATTTCATTTAAGACTGCTCAAAGGTTGCAATGTAGACTGATAACGGTAGAGCTTTACGAGGTTTACCTCATGTTCGGGCGTTTAATCCATCAGACGTCCTCGATGCTCATCCATTAACATCAGATGAGTTAAATGTTTAGTTGATCTTTCATCACACATCCCAAGCTAGCGTATCTAATTCCGGTGCTAGGGACCGTGTGGATACTCTATAGTCTCAGCACGAACAACTGCAATAAGAGCGCGGCTGAGATATTAAGGCTACGTCCGAGAATCCACCGTATTCTCGGGTCTGAATGTCGGGTACCGAGGGAAGCTTTCCTGTGGAGTCACATGGTTGCTTTTCAGCCGCCAGACGTCGTCAATTTTTCTCACCTCTTGCATATCGCTCCAGTTTATGCGAGTATTTTACGGTTTTGCGAACAAAGAAGCGGAACGAAACAAGGACCAACTCTTTCTTACATATATGAAGTTTGAGGACTTATATTATTATTACGATGAAGCAGGATTCTCTGACGAATACAAGCGTCTAGTCCGTCATTCATAATTCAGCCGTCGTCCATTAAAGAATATCCGCGTCCATAATCCAAAGACCTATTCCATATCCATATAACAGTATTAGCACCAAATTCAAAAAAGACAATCATAGTATATTGCATGGACTGCAACTTCAAGATTAACATTAATGTTTCCCTTGAAATAGAAAAAGAATTTATTTAGATGAAAAAATACTGGCCAGTGGTACGAATTTGTCGATAGGAACATCATGTCTTGCCGACTTCATTGGAAGGTGTTGGTCGACCCCTCTCTTGCAAGAAACTAGATTGAGTTTATATTTGGATGGTATGCTGCTAAGAGTGTCACGTGGATCTTTGTGGAAGATGACAGCCTAGTAATGTTGGATTTGACACTTGACTGGTTTCACGGAATGTAACAAAAGACCAAAATCAAAAACTGAATATTTATTCCAAAAAGTCGAATATATAGATTGAACGCATTACGTGTTTCAATGTGTAATTTTCTGGGAATTTTGGTTTGTGATTCATATATCAGTCAGCAATATAATTGAAACAATACCATTCAGGCAAGAGTTTCAGAACGTTTCAATTCTCATTCTGTGTCCCGTTCGGTAGAATTACCTTTCATTTGCTGCGGAGTTTTATAAAAAATATATATGATAAAATCTATCTTTGTTCGTGCGCGGAATTTCAATTAAGGTGCAAATCGTGTCTTCTGCGTCGAAAAATCTATAGAGAGCCGATAGCGGGCTGTGTTCTACAGGTGTTCTTGGCAACTCGTGCAGGTGCGATTGTGTCATAGTGTACGCCGGCCTCAGACTCGGATGGTTCGCATACCGCTCATTCCCCCTAGCCGACTTCAAACAAGAGACGCAAGCTTTTTAACTCGTAGCAACAGATACTTTCTTTCGGTTCCTCTCGAGCTCCTTTTGAAGACCTTGCAAACTTTGGCTACCTTTCGCCGTCGAGTGACATACCGGATGTCACAATTCCTTAGGCTGACCCACATTTGCGACGTAAATTCACCAATGAGGTTTGCACATACGAGAAAATTGCGTTCCACACACCTGGGGAGGTGAACCTCCAATACAAACATTCCCCCCTCGACAGAGCCGGAAATGTTACATGGATAGTTTATGAATGGAAAGGACAACGTAGATGTGTAAGAATGGAGAATGGAAAGTGAAAAGCCGAAAACAGTAATCTGGGGATGTTTCAAATCTCTTATTTACTCTAAATATGTTCAGTAAAGCGCGAGGCTCCCAACAAAATCTGCCTCTACGTGTAAGGACACCAACGCCTTACTCAATATTGCGACAATATTATGACAAAAAAATCTGCTGAGTTATGCAAATAAAACTTGCTTTGGAAAAGAAGATTGTCAAAATGTATAAAGCGTGAACCTTTTTGCCAGCGGTCATGATGCACCAACAATGTGTATCGCTTTTATATGAATTAGGTATTTGGATAATGGACGCGAAGAATGGACGACGGCTGAATATTGAATGACGACATTGTATTTCCATTAACTTAAACTTGCTCAGTCATAAGGATTCGCCTGTAGAACCTTACTCATACAATTGAAAACTGATGGTCGCTTGTCTGTTGTTAGCTCAGTTTGCAGCATGTCTACAAGGGGTTTGGTGCTATAATAGTATCACACGAGAAAGGTATTTACATGAGTAGTTTTGCGAAATTTCTTTGTGGACGAGGGCTGCCATACTAATGATAGGAGTTTGTTGTCCGAAATTGGTGCCATATAACAAGCTATCAACATCTGCTGTTCAAGCTGGAGACCGACACCTCTCACTGCGTGAAATGGTCAAGTTTCCAATTCCGGAAACCCGCCGGAAACCTATTGGAAACTGTAGTTTAGAAAAGATGTAGTTTCCATTAGGTTTCCGGTGGGTTTCCGGAATTGGAAACTTGACCATTTCACGCAGTGTCTTTTTCCACCATAGATTTGTATTGGTACTTTAACACTGTTATACATAGAGGACAACATGAAACAAAACTTGCATGTGGATCACCATATATGGATAACTTATATGGATTGGAGCGATATGCAACTGATATATATGGATGCCCATCAAGAGGGATGCCTCTTGTCTCGGATTAACACAGAAATGATAGGGAAATGTAAAATAATATAACCAAATGTGATTTTTAGATGAAACTGGACATAAATTTTAATAAAATTTCAGATGACAAGTAAATCACCCCATTTCATCTGAAGAAAAATTAAAAAAAGAGAGTCTCCGACTCAATTTTCTTCGTAAAGGACAAAAACAAATAATATTTTGCACATTTGTTTAACGGTGAACATATACTTTCTATATACCAAACATTGGATTATTTCTTCAAAATTGAATTTTTCCCTATTTGAAATGCATTAGGATCTGTGTCCGAGTTGTCCGTCCCCACCCTGAGCTATATGACTCAAAAATGCATCTGGCAGGCATCTTTGTAAGATGTTGCCGCTTCTCTCTTTTATTGGTTTCATCTACGCTTGGAGTGCTAATATCGTCTTAACATTTAGGAATTTGGATTATGGACGCGGAAATTATTCATAGACGACGGTTGGCCACAAGACTGTCGAATCGGACGCTAACATCATGTAGTTCTCTATATACACGAATCAATACATTTCAGATGTTGACTAACGGGCGATAGTGGAGTATACTACGTCGTACATATAGTATCTTTGCTATGAAATGTACACAAGCATATGAAAAGTATTGTGATAATATATCATTTTTGCATATTCGTTTGAGCTTGGATGTATGACTCGATCATAATAATCAAGAAAATAAACGCAAGCTGTCTTATTTCAAGAAAGAAGCGATCAACAGATGTTCACATGAACAGCAACAATAAAAGCGTGGTTGCGAAACAAATCATAACAGGGATCAATTTTGGTTCTTGTGATGCGTTTAGAAATATGCAGTCAGTATATTTGCCTGTGGGGTTATATGACTTCTTGTCAGTACGCCGACATATTTTCCCACCACCCTTGTTGTGTTGCGTTTAACTCCATGATGATGACAAAACATCATGGTGTTTCTATTGCCATATCGGTTTCATTCGGCATCGTTCTGTCCTTTCGGTTGCTTGAGCAATTTTTAAAGAAATCAAAACAATTTTCAATTTAAAAAAATGAAGGAACTTTTATGTGCGCACACGTTTATATATGTTACATAGTTACATATACCAGTGTCGCCTTTAACTTTAGAACTTCAATAACACACTATTTTTATCAAGCTGTCCGGGAAGTGTAACTTTTCGACTTCGAGGTGATGAATTTACCTAAGCTTAGATGTGGGTGAGAAGGTGCTTTCGTATCTATTATATGACATAATTACGTATTAGGTTTCGGAGTTAACACATTGCGTTCCACCTGGCTCTAACATAGTATCCCTGTTAATCTGAGGTGCTTCGGTGACTGAGGAAAGGACTTTAGGTGAAAGTCTGTGCCATTATTGGCTAGATTACGGTTAATATTGCCCTCTTTTCTATAAATCCGTTATATTAATTATTGCAGAGGTAGATGTGAATAAATAATCACGTCAGGCGTGCGCCAAGCTATCCCAGGCTTTTAAAAGAAAGCGTTTCTTTACCCATAAGGCCCGGAATATGTGAAATCAAAAATCCCCATTTGGGATTGAGTCAATAAGGGGAAATCTGACTGATACGCAAATGTACACGGCAGTTTTTGAGTCAACTGCACGGTTTGTGAGCGCAATGCGGGAGCGACTTTCTATAGTCAATATTTGCCCGAGCACGAAGATGTGAATGAAAGATACAGACTTTACTCAAAATTAGGCTTCTCTCGTATTTGTTTTCAGGAATTACTTTAGCAGGCTTTGTTTGACAACTTCCCTTTTTCAAGATTAAATTCTTGAGGTTCTATTGTTCAAATACACGTTTTGTAATTAAAAGCAGTGTTACAAGGGGTGATCGGAGCGGCACTTTGGGGGATACTAGTTCTCAGCGGTATTGAAATAGCACGCGCCTTCCCTACCACATCTCAAAAGCTACATTGACGGGGACCTAAGAAAATCTTTCAAACTCCCAGAAGGTTGATGGCGCACTATTATAGGAAAGGAATAATTTTTAATTACTTTTATCTTTCGTGGACTAAAATGTCTAGTTTTGATATTATTCCCCTTCCACCATTACCGAGAGCCAAGACGCGGCAAATATTAGAAAACAAAAGCTCTTTGGCGATGTTCTGGGAAAAGCATTGCGTGTAATATTGTCACTAGCCAGGAGTGGCTAGCAAGGGTAAGAGCACGTAGAAAAGGGAGAGGTTTTAACAGACAAATATAATGCCGATATCGATAAAAAAGAAGTACAAGAGGAGTGTATTCTGACAAGAAAAAACCCTTTAAATTGAGTGTAAAATTGACATGTGAATTAAAGCTCTACTCCCGCGAACAGGTTTCGTGTGTTAGTGCGTATCGACATGTGTTACGAAATGACAACAGAGCAGAGGAAGGTTTTTTTCCGTACACGCGGTTCTATAATTGCACGTTGACATCATAACCATATAGTGACATGGTAGAGAAAAAAACTGCTAATCTCGCGAAGTATGGATCGAAGAAGCAGCTCGCCAGTCGGCTTTGGTTTATGAAAGCCACTCCATAATTTTGTTTCATCACACTATAAGATGTTCCTGATGTGTGTATTCTATATTGTTCGTGTATAATTACCCAACATTGTTACGGTTGTTGCAAAGAGGTTTTACATTTGTTAACAAGAAAAAATAATGATTTAGTGTTGAAAAATTATGACATTCTTTCGTCTTTTGGGGGAAATTATTATTCTGCGGCAACTTAACAATAAACATCACAAACCGATTTGAAAATAAAATATATTAAATGTATAATTTTGAGTCGACAAGGCAAGATTTGAATAAACTGAAAAGTAACGCAGGCGAATAAAACAATAGTTTTTTTTCTGATTGTCGTCAACAGGCACAGTCCGATAATGAAAGCTTCTTGTTCAACTTTATGCAACAGAACTATCCGTTAAGGTAGTCCGCTGGTGGTTTTGTGCTTTGGCAGCCATTTTCCATGTTTTTGGCATTAGGTTATCTCCCTTTCCTAGGTTAAGAGATAGGGATTTCCTTTAAACTCCACTTACCGAAAATATTGCGCAGCAACATTCATCCAATTTGATAAATCTTGATAGACATTGTGATTATCTTCAAACAGGTAGAATATAAGAAAAGTTTGTATGATTTTTTCGTGAATATGCTTCAAAACCAGGGCTATTTCCTATGTTTTCTGGTTATCAAACGGAGCATGGGTCAGTTCATTTAACAGCGTCTGCAGCTAAAAAATGCACAATTACCTATGTGTTTCTTTGTTTTTCCTCATATTACACAATTATGACTGCAACAACCCACATTATTCAAAAATGTAATTACTTTGATTTACCACCAGCGGATATCCTTAATATGTAGATATAGATGGTGATATATACATGGCGATAGTTATGTGTCGAAAAAGTCATGAGGGTGACATACCCTGGGCCTTTTGGCATAATTATCTCATGCCGCCATTTATTGGCGAGGACAAGTGGTGACGAGGTCATTTCATCGTCATTTATTGGCGATGGAGCCTGATCATCACCAATAAATGGCGACGAGCAATAACTGCAGATTTCAGGTCATCGCAATTTATTGGAGACAGGGCCTGGTCATAACCAATTAATAGCGATGAGCACTGACTGTAGATTTCAGGTCATCGCCAATAAATGGCTGATGCTTTCGTCGCCCTTTCTCGGTGATAGCTTTCACCATTCATTTGATTGTGTATAAACAAAGAAACATCTCACGAATAATATCCCTTATATTGAGTAGAAAGTGATAAAAGCTTTACTGAGTTTGACATTAATATATCGGTGAAATTTACTAGATCATGGCAAGACTGTGACGAGTTCAGTCAACGCCACATAATATTATTGCAGAAACTTGCCAAACAGGGCAAAATCATCAAACGCCTCCATTCAAATTTTCTCAAATCATGTGATTAATATCGTACACTGGCGGAAAAAAATAAAGTGCAAGATTTCTGGCGCTACGTTTCCTAACTTGTGTCTAAGTCTGCTTAACCCAGGGTTAGGGGCCGTTTGAAATCATGTGTTTTACATCTTCATGCTGTTCACATGAACACCAGCAAGAAAAGTGTGACAGATACATACTCTGGAAAACGAATGAAAAGTCATTTGGATAAAAAAGAATGGTCAGTGATTAAGATTTTCTGTAGAGAATATCATCATATCTTGCTGTTATACGAAATAGATAATTCGATTATTGGCGCGGAAATTGTTTTATGGACAACGGCTGAATATTGAATGTCGGATCTCACACTTGCTATCACTTTTTGCTATCATTATCAATGAAATAGGACGACGAATAAGGTCCTGGTGGGGAAATGTAGTATAGATAGAGAATAAATCCCAAATGGATACGTGTACGTATTAGCTTTGAATCTAATTTTGAGTTGTTTAGTATCCAGGTATACATCCAACACCAGATTTTCCCCAAAATGATTTAACTTGCTGTAACAAGGTGACCAGAAGTTTGGACGTACAACTTCTGGAACCAGCTATGAATTTAGATTTGTATGGTATTTTTGCATTTGTGGTGCCCAGTTCAAGTTTTATATATCGGTTTGAGTGAAATACCTCTTTACTTGAGAACAGTTTCGGTTTTAGTTGTCGGAAGAGAAATATCTCTTTACTTGAGAAAAGTTTGTTGAATAAATCCTTCGGGAGGGTAAATAGAAACATACGTAAGTAAGCCGTTTTCATCTGTATAGGGGTAAAGTGTATATTGTACTCCATTTGGCCTATTGTTTCCTTCCTTCAAATCCAGTGAAGGAGGATATATAACATTCGATGCGCCACCTATATAATGGTTTACCTGAGCAATGAGATCGTCTTGCAACCTTTGGTGAACGAGAAGGTACGAGCTTTCAATAATTTCTGCAAATACTCGCATGAGAGTACAAATATAGGTGTCCATGCTTGCCATTGGAAACTGAATAACACTACACGACGTTCTAATGAATTTGCTTATCGTAGATGAGAAACCGTGTATAAAATTTGTCTACCTAATCAGGAAGATTGCCGACGAGCTACATGGAGCTCTCATTAACTTCCAGAGAATTTCCGATACTCATTTACTCATCTAAACTGTTGACCGCCTCTGTCTTTCAGCAACTGATTGGTGACTTTCTTCCTTTCATTTTGTATACATAGGGATTTGGACGGTAAGGTATTGAACATTTGATATTCACAAGCTTTCAAAATTGTAAATATACTCAAATAATAACATCCCTTATTTAATCCCTTAAATCAAAGTATCAGTTGATAAGCTCTAGTATAGAATTCTACATATGGTGTATACTTTCACCTATCGTTTACCTGACATAATTGTGCTGAATAATTTACTAGCCAGATATAATTATAGACCAACATACGAGTTCGTTAGAATGCAACATTCAATGTTCTTCTAAACTGCTGGACGAGTGCCAACTGGTGTTTATCTCGGAAATTTGAAATCAATTTCCGAGGTCTTTATTTCAATTCGGACATGCACAATAAAATTAGCTAAAATATATTCGTGTATGCATTCCACACTGATCAAAACAATTTTTGAATGAGGCGCCACTTCTCAACTGGTCATTGCGAACATTGTTGCAAACTGAGGGACAGTATCAATTACGCGCGCGCTCACCATAGTTACCCCCGCCAGCCGACAACGTCACAGCACTGCCGCTCAATCTCACGTTCGGCTATTTCCGTATTGGCGGAACAAGCCTCTCACACAGAACGCACAAATCCCCACTGGTGGGGAGCGTATGACGATCACGCAGTGAGCCGGCTAAGAAATAGTGCCTTTGATAATCGAGAGATCCGGGTGCATTTTATTGTGAAATTCAGTTAATTTTAACCAAATGAACATAACTCATTCAAATTATACAAAACTATTTCTATGTTTAGTTGAATAATAGCAATCTATCACCAGAACTCAGCAACTGGGCTAATTTCCGCCAATACGGAAATAGACGAATGCGAGATTGGTTCCGCCGAAAATTAATTGTGTGCATGATAAGATAAGATTCTTTATTGCACTGAGCATCCCATTTGGGACAGAGTACAAAACATATAAAAAGTAGAATAAATAAGAAAGTAAACAAACAGATGCGACGTTTCCGTTTCTGCTCCCAGAAATCCACTAGGCCAGAGGTCAGTTTTCGCAGCTAAAGTGAGTTCTGGGGCTAGATTGCACTGCCGCTGTTCGCTGCAAGCTCTACCAGGCATCCATTACGATCTGCTTCGCGCCTCTCCATGTAGCGCTGTAAGGGTCTCACGGACTTTACCGGAGTTGACCCAAGGTCATCTGTTGCCACAGTAAACGAACATGACGACCGTCTAACTGGGCGAATTAATATCAGCCGCTATTCACCGATATATATTTCCGCAACATATATAGTTCTGAGGTTATGTGTCAAAAAGCTGCCTTCAAACTGTGACACTGTCGTTTCGTAACACACTGAATATCCGTTAAGTATATTCCAAGATAAATATACGTTTTGCGATCAGTAAAACAGTAATACAGAACAGTTCTTGGTTTCTGCAGAAATCCTGCAAAAGATGGCGAGACCCCTACAGGGGTAAATGCAGCGTAGCGCAAAGCACCCTGGGAGAGGATGTGTTCGCTGGTGTTTATTGAGAATTCAACACAACTTTCGGTACAATGCTATAAAATTGAGACGGACTGGAGGTATGTTCGAATACCGGGTTATACCCTGATTTTGTAGTTAATCTCACTGTGTTGGTGTCAGGTCCGACATTCAATATTTAGCCGTCGTCCGTAAAAGATTTTTCGCACAAATTATCGGGAGATCGTTTGGTACGACAAATCCAAATATGAAGAAGCAGAGAAGCCAGAGAGAAGCAGTCAGCAGTTTTCAATGATGACAGCGAGACATCATACTGTTCTTGACATAAACTCTTGATCACTGACCAGTACATACTGATTGTTGATCGTTTCGGGCAAAATTCCTCGCCTTACTTTATATCTCGTGTCAGCTAACTTATCAGCGATTATGATGTAAGGACAGCAATGTATGATGGTGTCTTGCCAGCGTCATTGAATAACTATAACCGCTTCTGTCTTGTGAGAAACTGGGTTGTGTCTGTGTTGTCTGTTCCATTATTATTCCGTGTCTGCTTTGATGATTTTGGTATTTGATGGCATACAAAAATTGAACCAATGAGCTAGATATGAGTGAGTGAATGAGTGAGTGAATATGATTTAACGTCGCTTTCAACACTATTTCAGTCATATCACGACGTTGGGTCCTATTCCTTCACACCCGGGAACCCCACGGGTAGGGTCCTATTCATTTTTACACCCGGAAACCTCACGGGTGGAGGGCTAGATATGATAGGCAATTATATCATTTTATTGTCGATCAAAATAATATAATTCCCGACAACCAATATTGCCTACTTGAAGAACAGAACTGATCTCAGATCGACTGTTGAAATATATACTCACAGATATAATAAACAGTTCTCATAACAAAAGTCAGAACCGACATTCAATATTCAACTGTCGTCCATAAAAGAATTTCCGCGCCAATAATCGAGATACCTATTTCGTATGACAATTAGCACCAATTCCAAATTTGTATGAAATAAAAGTAATAGAAACAAGATGGTTTCCTACAAGAGAGAAGCGGTCAACAGTTTTCAATGATGCCAGGAAGCCTTCAGTAATGGGATGCAGGGAATGTTCGTGATACATTGACCTTCTGATTGACATTAATTCTGAAATTCATAGCAAAACTGAGACTAAAGGTTCAAAATTGAGAAATATCAAAATCCAAAAATGGCTTTCAACCAAGTATTTTAACTAACACACACTATGTGTTCCTTTGTGAGACCGAGTATATGACTGGTGTGTTTGGCGTTGGTGGTTCTTCACGTATCAAGGTCATATAGCCCTCTGGATATGTCCTCGGTCCATTCAGAAAAGTTGATGGTTTATCTAATTACGTTGATCCCAAAGATGCATACGAAGGCTGTTGCCAACATTCTTGTGGTAGAAGATCCAAACTACGGCCGTGTTTGCCGACATCTCGGGGACAACACAGCAGGCGGTTATACCTCTCTGCTACAAAAGGAAGCCTCGTTTATCCAAAGCTTTGCGGCCAAGTTCAAAGTAAGAAAATCCCCCAGTTCAAATAGTGAAGGAATAGAGAGACGAATGTGACAACATAGTTTTCTCTTTTCTTTGGTATTTCCTGTTCTCCGCGCGGTCCCAGCAGCCCAATTTTGACTCCCTGCCAAAGGTCCGTTCACAAAACGTGTCTGATGTTCGGGTTCTGTTTAAAAAAAAGCGACACCATATTTTTATGCAAATTAGGTCTGTTGTCAAGGCTCATAATAAACCCATATTCGGTAATAGTCTGTAGCTTTTGGAGTTTAATAGTATTGTGAAACACAAAGTCAATATGGATCGGACATTATGGGAATAGATTTCACGTAAAGGCGATGATACTGGGCGAATGAATCCCACATTCTGCAGGCAAACCTGGTACACGTATCGGTTTATAATAGCCAGTAAGCGATAACATGCGTTGGTGGTGGGGAATTAAAACGGCGTAAACTGATAAGTCGTAATATGAACACAAGAGACTAGTCCGTCATTCTATATTCAGTCGTCGTCCATTAACGAATTTTCGCGTCTATAATCTAAAGACCTAATTCATATAACAGTACTAGCAACAAGTTAAAAAAATTCATAATGTACATAAACATACGCTAGTTTCCTACAAGAGAGAAGTGGTCAACAGCTTTAAATGATGCCGTCAGGATATCATTATGTTCCAAAAGTATCACATTCGTATCGCTTATCAGTATTCTTAATCCGTATTATTTTCGTAATAAAGTCGTTATCTAGAGAATGATATATCTCAGTCACGCTTTGATTGCTCTGCATGTTCATATAAACATCATAAGTATCTTGCACGCTACGCTCGTATTTTGCTACCAGCAAGAAGACATATGAACCCACTGGCTGATAATCTCACTGCATCGTAACCGATAAACTACCCAATGATCACTGGCGAGCTTCAGGTGTGTTTTTTTTTATCTCGGCTGCGCTTGTGTTGTAGAGGTCCATGTGGACATCTTGGATAGCGTGGTCTCACTTCCCCTAGTCAGCCAGCCCAAGTGGTATCTGAGCTGTGATTTTCTAAATGACAACACATATATGGGAAGTGGGAAGAGGTGCCGACATACTGGCAGAGCCACATGACCTCACAATATAGTCTTCCGGTTAACCTATTCTAAAGCACATACCAAGAATCTAACGATTCGTGATATGTGTTGTATCTCAGTACGTTTTTATTGTACCTGTTCATGTGGCAACTTGGATGATATGACCACACGGCCCCTGGCACCGGCATAAGCGGTATTAGATACAAATATAGAGAGCTATGATGGAAATGCTCTGACAACTCGTTTATTGGTAATTGGTGAGCTGTGTCGCTGTGACAACTCCTACACTGGGGATTGGTGAGCTGTATCGTCGTCAGATGAAAATGACCACATTTAACACAAAAAACTAGCCTGTAAGGCCCGATGTCGATCCAGCATCAACTTCCTACAAATGCCAACATATATCAAAGTCCAAAGAACTGTACAGGGGGCGGGCCTCGGGGACGAAAGGTCCACCAGCAGAATCTCGCCATATACCGGTAAAAATTACAACGCATATAAGGGAAATGGGAAGAGGTGCCGACATACTGACAGAGCCACATGACTTCACAGTATAGTCTTCTGGTTAACCTATTCTAAATCACATACTAAGAATCTAACGATTCGTGATATGTGTTGTATCTCAGGTACGCTTTTATTGTACCTGTTCATGTGGCAAGCCCATTTACGATCGTTTTATAGACGATCTTCTCGCTGTGGATAATCGCTATATAAATGACGCAGTGAAGGATATATATCCACCTTCACTGGATTTCAAGGAAACTACAGATAGCCCTACAGGCACATCTTATTTAGATCTCTACCTCTATGAAAATGAAGCGGGCATTCTCTCTCGTCGACTTTATGACAAAAGAGATGATTACAATTTCGACATCGTAAACTATCCCTTTCTGGATAGTAATATTCCAGTGGGACTGCATATGGCGTATACATATCTCGCTTAGTAGCATTTGCTAGATCCTGTGTTAAATGTGATAATTTTAATCAACGTCACAAAACATTGTTGCAGAAACTTATAAAACAGGGCTATTCCACCAAGCGCCTCCACTCAAAGTTTCTCAAATTTGGCGCTACATATCGCATGCTGATAGCAAAGTACGAACGTAGCGTGCAAGATCTATGGCGCTACGTTTCGTAACTTGTGTCTAATTCCGCTTAACCCGGGGCTAGGGGCCGTATGAACCCATGTACTTCAAGATCCTCATGGTACTCATATGAACAATCACAATCAAAGCGTGACTGAGATACATCTTTTTTTTAGATGAGGACTCTATAACGAATATTATGGATTAAGAATACTGATCAGCGATACGGATTTGATATTTTTGGAACATCATGATGTCTTGCCGGCATCATTGAAAACTGTTGACCGCTTCTCTCTTGCAGGAAACAAGCCTATGTTTGTGTATACTATGATTATCTTTTTGAATTTGGTGCTAATACTGTTATGTGGAAAATGGAATAGGTCTTTGGATTATGGACGCGGATATTCTCTAATGGACGACGGCTGGATTATGAATGACGGACTAGACGCTTGTAATCAAAAACAAGCATAAAATTAAAATGAAGAGATACAAGTTTGTTTCTTGCAAGAGAGAAGCGGTCAGCATTTTTCAATGATGACAGTAAGAACACGAGCAGCCACATGAACAGCTACAATAAAAGCGCAGCAAAGATACTAAGGCTACGTCCGAGAATCCACCTGCTTTCCTGTGGAGTCACATGGTTGCTTTTTAGTAGCCAGACTTCAATTTTTCCCACCTCTTGCATATCGCTCCAACCAAGATATTCTATTCGTAAAATCCTTGTCACTCATGTATTCTTTAATCCAAATTATTTTTCAGGTCGTTACCTAGAGTATAATGTATCTTAGTCACACTTGATCATGACTGCTCATTTGAGCAGTATAGAGATGCAAAACACTTAACGGAGGATAGTATCATCAGGACTTGCGAATCGAAATTTTTGCAGCCCTTTCAGTCTTTTTGCCAATTTCTTCAAAATTGCTTGGAGTATGGTCATCAAAATCCACCCACCATTCTAGACAAGAGGAAGAAAAGAAGAAATATGAAAAATATATTATTTACTTTGTACTATATTTACATTTAATTTTGTCAATTGGATTGCACAGCTGTAGTAACCCAGTTAAGTAAGAACCCCAAAAAGCAGCGCTATATTCATCTGCAAGAAACTAATAATATTAATAGGCCACTATTATCCACATGTAGTAACTACAAATCAAAATTTTAAACAGAACGTTTTCAATAATAATTTCTCATTTCAGAGAAATTTGACTTGAAATTGAACTTATATATTCCAGTTGTATCGCTTGAGTTTGGGGTTACTGTTACCACAGCTGCGCAGTCCAGCTGACTATGTGTAAAATCAATAAAGTACAAAATAAATGTAAATATGAAATATGCTTACATTACAAGCATCTGGTCCGTCATTCATTATTAAACCGTCGTACATCAAAGAATATCCGCGTCCATAACTTACAAGACATAAGGGAAGTGGGAAGAGGTGCTGACATACTGACAGTCACATGACTTCACAGTATAGTCTTCCGGTTAACCTATTCTAACGCACATACCAAGAATCTAACGATTCGTGATATGTGTTGTATCTCAGGTACGCTTTTATTGTACCTGCTCATGTGGCAACTTGGATGATATGACCACACGGCCCCTAGCACCGGCATAAGCGGTATTAGATACAAATCTAGAGAGCTTTGATGGAAATGCTCTGACAACTCGTATATTTGTAATTGGTGAGCTGTTTCGCTGTGACAACTCGTACACTGAGGATTGGTGAGCTGTATGCACAGATATATTTCGTATAACACCATTATAGCACCAAATTAAAAAAATCAAAGTATACATAACCATAGGCTGGTTTCCTGCAAGAGAGAAACGGTCAACAGTTTTCGATGATGCCGGCAAGACATCATGATGTTCCAAAATATCAAATCCGTATCGCTGATCAGTATTCTCAATCCATATGATTTTCCTTTAAAGTCGTTGCATAGAAAATCATGTATCTCAGTCACGCTTTGACTATATCTGTTCATTGAGCGCCATGAGGATTTTGAAGAAAATGGGTTCATACGACCCCTTGTCCCGGGTTAAGCGGAATTAGACACAAATTACGAAACATGACGCCATAACTCTTGCACGCTACGCTCGTATTTTGCTATCAGCATGAGATATGTGTCGCCAAATTTGAGAAAATTTGAGTGGAGGCGCTTGGTGTTATAGCCCTGTTTTATAAGTTTCTGCAATAATGTTTTGTGACGTTGATTAAAATTGTCACATTTAACACAGGATGTAGCAAATGCTACTAGTCGAGATATGTATACGCCATATGCAGGTCCCACTGAAATATTGCTGTTCAGAAAGGGATAGTTTACCATGTCGAAATTGTAATCATCTCTTTTCCCGCTTATTAAAAGAGATGTGTGACTAAATATGATGTGCCGTTAGGGCTATCCGTAGTTTTCTTCAAATCCAATGAATTTTATATGACTTAGTTCAACATCTTTCTCGTGTCTAGATTGAAAAGTGGGTAACTTTTCCTGACCATACTTCAACTTATTCAGAAAAAATAGGCAAAATACAAGCGTCTGGTCCGTCATTCAATATTCAGCCGTCGTCCATCAAAGAATTTTCGCGCCCATAATCCAAAGACCTAATTCATTTGATTGCGTTAGCACCAAATTGAAAGAATAAATAACGGTATACATAAAACTAGGCTAGTTTCCTGCAAGAGAGAAGCGGTCAACAGTTTTCAATGATGCCGACAAGACATCATGATGTTCCAAAAATATGAGAACCGTATCGATGATCAGTATTCTTTATCCATATGATTTTCCTTGTAACGTCGTTATCTAGAGTATGATGTATCTTCGTCACGCTTTGATTGTGACTGTTCATATGAACACCATGAGGTGACTGATAAGGGTGGGAGGTTGTAACCATTTGCTGTATCCTGTGTTAAATCTGACAATTTTAATCAACGTCACAGAACATTATTACAGAAACTTGTAAAACAGGGCTATACCACCAAGCGCCTCCAAGCAAATTTTCTTGAATTTGGCGATACATATCGCATACTGATAGCAAAATACGAGCGTAGCGTGCAAGATCTATGGCGTTACAGTTCGTAACTTGTGTCTAATTTCCCTTAACGCGGGACTAGGGGCCGTATGAACCCATTTAATTCTAGATACTCATGGCGTCCATATGAACAGTCACAATCAAAGCGTGACTGAGATACACCATGCTCTAGATAACGACTTTACAAATAGAATCATATGGATTAAGAACACTGATCAGCGATACGGATTGGATATTATTGGAACATGGTGATGTCTTACCGGCATCATCGAAAACTATTCACCGCTTTTCTCTTGTGTTCATGTATACTCAGCTGTGGTGATCCTATTCCTCTTAAGACAATACTACAACTTATATCCGAATTTGATAATAGTAATAGACAACATATTTTGCAACGAAAATAGTGTGCATATTTGTAAATTCGTTTTACTTGTCAGTTATTTTTAGCTACATATTAAATCTCAGATGTGTCCAAATATATGATATATGATATATGTTGTAATGTAATTCCGCCAAATTACGCTAGAAGGTCACATCAGTCAATGAATCCACATGATCGAATACAATAAAAGCACGACTAAGATTTAGAAGCAACATAACATGGGATGTATAAAGTAAAAAGGTCCATAATAGTCACCATCTTAATCCAGAAATGTAAAATAAATATAGCCGGATAATTTCTAGGTAAATGGAATGTAACACTGGCTAGCAGTTTTCATTTTCATAAAATTCTGAGTAGTTTTCAAATATTAGAATTTATCTTAATCACGCTGAAATGTGATTGTGCATGCACATTCAAGAAGTAATATACCTCACTAAGGCTGGAATAAGGGGAACTATTCTATTAGTATTCAGAAGTGGGTCCTTTAAGATTATGACAGATTGATGGGTTCGTCCTAGGCGATACAATGATTGTTCCTATAGGATCCTATTCGAAAAGTTGGTCCAACAGGATCCTATAGGATTTCACTCTTGGTTCTATAAATACATAGGATGGTTCCATATGATCTCATAGGATTATTATAATTGGTCGCAGAGGATATGAGTAACTACTAATTTGCAGATGTTGGACACCCCATAAATTCAGGACAGAGAATTATATTTATTTATAAATTGATCGATTATTTACATTAAAAGCTAAAATGGCAACGTTTATGGGATATATAGTAATAGTGTTTTGAAATGTACTTCAGAAGTTAAATAATGTTACTTTAAAATGATCTGTCTGCGAGACAATGTATATAACTGACACCTTAATAATGGAGTTTCTTATGCGATGTCAGTCTCATTCATCGTTCGATGATGTAAAATGTTGTATGTATATATATGTTGTTGTTCAAATTACTGATAAAATAGTTGAGATCAAGATGTTCTATGTCCAAATAAGTACCACTGAAAATCGAACTAATTCAATATGCTGATATTCAAACATATTAGCATATGTTCTGCGTTCCAAATTTCCGAAATTTTCCAATCAATAGAAGCGTTTTTAAATTAGCAAAGCTCAACTTGACCAAGAATGGCTGAGAATTTGACATTACATGCGTAAATGAGACTTAAGGATTATTGCTGATTTATTAATACCTAACTATTTATCAGTGGAAAACTGTTAATAGCAATTTTCATCACAATGCATTTCTTCTAACATTCGCTTAATTTTCCATTGTGTTCTTCAAATTTAATTATTTCAATTGTAATAAATTCGATGGGAATGGTTCATGGAATATTCGAGTTAACAAGCCGTCTATAAATATTAAGTAAATCTCATAAACTAATCTATTCACATTGTGTTAATTCTTTGACATTCAGTTGAATTTGCATTCGAAAATAACCGTTTAAAATGGTCAGATGTGTGAATTCAACAACAGATACATTCACTTGCGGCTGTGAACACGGCTGAATACTGGAATGTAACCAGTCCCATCCATTGCCGATTGATATATATATTATAATGTCTAGCAAAATTTAGTTTGGAATATATTTTACCAGATGCAACATTATGTTTTTCCACCATCGCATAAACAATCTAGGTTAAGAACACTAATATTTTTCTTGGATAATGCCGATAATATTGTTTTAAATTTAAAGGAGTACTTACCTTATTTTTGAGTGTGACTATATTTATCAGCAATCGTATTCCAAACCTTATTATATTAAACTTACGTTGATAGGATGCGAAATAAAAGAAATATTGAATATTTTGTTGCTCGCCACGGCGTGCACTGGGCGCCGCCATTGCAGCACTGCGTGACGTTTTTAGATGAGCGGAAGTGAGTGTATACTCATCTAAAAACGTCACAACGTCATGGAGATTTAAGGTTGATCGTGTTGGTCATGCCGATAATTCGCACGAGAAGGAACCGAGTAAATCCACTGACATTCTAGTTGATTTTAGTAGTTGAAGTGTAATCATGAAAATGTTTACAAACTTAGAAGCATCGTCGTTCAACTCAAATCACTGGACAATTGCAGAGGACGCTCTTTTAGTTTAACGCTCAGCTTCAAATTTTGTCCAAATTGAATCGGGCAAGTCTCAGTTGAAAGACTTGGAGAAGAAATTATTCATATGGTGGAGATAACCTAAACCACTTTCCTTTTCGGAATTATCCCCGTTGGATTTGCCGCGCCAGTTTTATTCTCGAATTGAACTCTTACTCGGAGTAATTCAAATCTCCGTAGTTGGATCGTCCCTGGATCAAGCGTTAGCCGTGACGTTGTCCTGAATGCTGACGTCATCAGTGACGTCATCCCACAGGCAACATGGCGGCGCCCACGTCGACCTCAAAGCGGAAACATGACTTCACAAATTGTAATAAAAATAATAGATTGTCGCCCTCAACGACAGTTAAATTGTTGGTTATATTTCTTTAAGAATCTAACCTTTGTAATAGGAGCCAATATAAAATAAGGTAAGTACTCCTTTAATGAATTAAATTGGTTAACAATTATTAATTGCGGACTTCACATATTTAATTAATGTTCATCATATGTTGATTTTCTTTTGTTGAATATATTGTTGAGTAATATAATGTTATGTATACCAGAAATGCGACGATGATACACCGTTAAATATTAAATTCTAGCAGCCAATATGCAAAAATTAAGACGTCTTCAACTTGTTATGAAAGAATATATGAAAGCCTAACATTCATTTTTATGTTCTTTGTGGGACAATTCATGAGTATATATGTTATAATCTAATAATGTTAATGTGTATCTTGATTATGGCTTGGTTTATGGTACACCCTGCTGCGAATGGTGAATTATTACGAGTAGATTGTTCATGTATTCCATACTAAAACGTTTTTTTATGTGTTAGCATAAGTAAATAATCATCAATCTAAATTAATTATCATATATAAAAATGAATATATCACACAAACTCACACGCAATATATGTTTTGCCAATTGGTAAAATAAAATGCAGTGAAATTGAAAACACATATTGACTCATTATACGAGTCCTATGGCAGTTTTTAGCAAATTATTTTTCTTTAGCTGTATCCTTTGGTTGTTACAGAGCTCTAATAATTTAACACTGGTCATGCCTCTAGAGACTCTCATAGTTGTATATCTGCGTGCCAAGGATGTGTTTTTTTCCTGATGAATGTCATACACGACTGACAGAGTTTGCTATTTAATGAGCCATTTATTAGATTTCATAACATAATAAAAGATAGGATTTGCATAACAACAGTATCGTCATTGAACATTTTTGATTGTTGCTGTCTTTTTGGGTCATGTTTTATATAAACGTGCTTTTTGTATGCATGTTTGTAAAGTTTCATAGTGGATGACATTCTCTAATTAAATTGGCATATGTTGTAGCACCAGGACACCAGGCAACTAACTTATTGGTTATATATTTATAGTTATATATTTATAAGAATAAGAATATATTTTATATTGGTATCTTATCTAATATTATCAAGTATATAGCTGAATTCTTTTCCAGATTTACAGGTGAGCATTCTTTCTTTTTTCGGATGAGGGCAAATTTCCTGCGTCAGATTACAATCAAAATATTTGTGTACCCTTTCCATATGATCTGTATACAAGTATTTTGTTTTTCATTTTTTTAATCGTATAGCAATGGAAAATTACAAAGGTTAACCACATCTTGATAATGCTTCCTTTTCTTTATCTACATTTAAATGTTTGAATGTAAAGGATAAGTCGTGGTGAACGTCTATGCGAAGCTATGTCGTTATAGAAATGTAAATGTTTTGACACGATGACTTGAAAGACACACTGATCCCTATTATTGCCAGGGTCAAACGCCCCACCTCTTCAATCTAGGCTGTCATCAATACCGGGCCCGTTAGCTTTCAAATTAGCAGATTCACAAAGCCTGAAAACAGAGAAATAGAACTGGAATGACAAATGAAAAATTATACCAAATTATACCAGACTCGCAGCAGCGATTTCTACAACGTGTGTCGGTGCATGAAATTTCAAATTAGAATGTTTTCCATTTATTTAACGAATTCAAGGTTATTTTCTATTTTCCACTAAAGTAATCCCATCGTTATCTATTAACTTCTCCTGGATACATTTACAAGATGGGGCAAGTACTCAGTGCGTGTATAACAAGAGTAACCGGGCGATTATCTCAGCCCTCATCCTCAAGTTGAGATTGTAACGCCGTACAATGGTTAGGAAATCCAAACAGTAAACCCGACACCTTCGGGATCGCTTTTGAAGCGGCGTGGTGCGACCCGAATGTCAGTCTGAACAAACACCACCTTTACTGAACTCCATGAAAGAATCCCTCCTAGCTATTTGCATCCCCGAGATTTAACCAGTTTAATGTTTCCCTGCCTTTCATTGTATCATGTCTTCAGTTGGTCAAAAGATATTGTTGAACAATTGCCGTTTTTCTACGAGATGGTATTGATCTACGTTTTAGGTGCAGAAATCAGTTCATTTCTCCGCCGAGCCAGTCGTACGAACCCCCCTCTCTACCTTATTAACCCCGAATTAGTGACAGTAATAATTTTATAAATGCATGCGTTTGTAGAAGTTTGTGTTGGCCGGGGTAAATTTGACACCCCATTACCCCGTGTTGCAATCATCTTGCCATGCCATTTCGCCCGCTAATCCTTTCCCCTCTATCATATACTCCCGGCGCGAGGCTCAGCTGCCAGAACATCGAGCGTTTCTATACGTTAATTCGACTTCTCCGAGAAACTCGCTGTCCTAGCGCAGACAGTCATTGCGGCGAGGTGTCACAGCGGTTAATCAACCAGCATCAATCATTCCACTAAAATTGGCCCTGCTCATCTCACCAGTTTCTCCGGGAAGAAACGCTTTTTCTTCACCCTCCTTTCCGATCAATTCCGGGGCGAATAAATGTCTTTTTAGTCCTCCCATAACACTTAGTATGGCCGCCCGCGCTAAGGCTCCATTTTTGGCGGGAAATGCAATGCATCGAACCACCTGCTCCCATACCGTCTATCACTTCACGAATCGCTTTGAACTTTTATATATAATTCACTTTATTTACAACGTATACATCACCCTTTATATCCAGGACCCCAGTATTCAGTATGAAGTCCCGGGTTCATCACAATTAAGAGCGAAGTTGCCCTTTAAACTCTCCCCAATCCGGTTCAGTAATAAATATGGTATTCGTACAGCCGGCAGCTGTGGTGTTGGAGCAGCCAGGTACCGTTATCTATAGGTTGGCCCAGTGTTTAAATAGCATAGGAATATGCTGCCGCATAATGTTTATCTCCCTTGTTGACATTAGTTGTGCCACATAAAGAGAAGTTGCGGATTAGGGACGTTTTTCTCGACATTCGCCGTATTGTAATGGTCCGTAGGTCAACTGGGGTTAGATAAAGCACTCCGACTGTATTATGTATTATACATGAGGACATTTATAGGCACAATGATAATCATTCGGGGATGGTTTAGCGTTCTACTGATGACTGATTTTGTTAATTGCATTAAGCATAATTGAAAAAATGTCGGGTCACAAAATTTCAGATTCCTGTTTCAGAATTGTAACTCCTTCAGTGTCGGTTCGTCAATAATGAGTTATAACTATGTAGACGTTGGCCGGAAAAGTTAATTTAAGAAAATAATTTCTCCTTATAAAATACCCAATTCACACAATTGAACACGATTCCAAAGGATATAAATGTATTAAATGTAGACAAGTTCTAAAAGGCCTTTACTTGAGTTTTTCAACATCCCATCATATTTGCACGAACAGTCACAATTGAAGGGTGATGGAAATGACTTTGAGCTTCCAGAAATGGGTCAGAAATTCACTTGATTGGTGAATTACAAAGTCAAAGTAGCATCCTGTATTCTCAACATCAAACAAAACTGCATGTTACAATATCAAAACACCAGCTTTCTTTCAGCTTAGTTCGAAATACTGATATGTCTAACGACTTTTTTGAACAATGGCCTTCTATTGAATATCAAAGCAGTGGTCTATATTTACAATAATAGCTTGAGCTTGTTCAAATCTTCCTTATATTAGTCATTTTTATATAACCATGATTTATTATCATTTTTTCTATATTCACTGTGTATCCCCCTAATTTTGTTGTTTTTAAGTGTCTTTTTCAAGTTCACATTTATGACCGGTTCCAAATGTGAAAAGTTTTGATAGTTTAAAGCCTATATTGTTCATAATTACAAGCGTCTAATCCGTCATCCATAATTCAGCCGTCGTCCATTAGAGAATATCCGCGTCCATAATCCAAAGACCTATTCCATATTCCATATAACAGTATTAGCACCAAATTCAAAAAGACAATCATAGTATGCATAAACATAGGCTTGTTTCCTGCAAGAGAGAAGCGGTCAACAGTTTCCCTATTCTTTTTTTATATTTAAATGATGAAATTTGAAGGATAAGTCATGGAGAACGTCTATGTGAAGCTATGTCCTTATAGAAATGTAAATGTTTTGACATGATGGCTTGAAAGACACACTGATCCCTATTATTGCCAGGGTCAAACGCCCCACCTCTTCCCTCTATGATATGCTGTCACCAATACCCGGCCCCATTACCAGAATGGCAAAGCCTGAAAACAGAGAAATAGAACCGGAATGAAAAATCAAGTTCAGTTGTCCACAATATGACAGGTCCGAATTTTTTTGATAGTTGAGATTAGCAATCGTCAGATCCTACATCCAATATTCAACCGTCGCCCATAAAAGAATTTCCGCGTCCATGGCCAAACTTGCATTGTGTGTCATAAACTGTATAGAGAAACCAAAAACCTAACTGACCAGGCATGCCATATATTTAAAAGCCATAGTGGGTCCAGTTTTCGTCATCCTGATTTTATTTTCAATGTACCAACTCGTAATCCAATCTTTTGGTTGGTTACATATTAAAACGCCATGTAATGAAGGAGCATATCCATGGGTTTTAAAAATAGATGTAGTCAGAAGACTACTATCTATCCGCTGAATACAACTATATTGCATTCAAATATGTAAGAAATGAAAATTGTTCCACCAAATTGAAAGATTCACATCAACATCGACGTGCAGTTTATATAATATGGTGGTTCTAGGTTAGATGCTATTCGAAGAAGCTAATATGAAAATTCTGCCCTTAGATTTCAAGAAAGTTCTAATCTAGGTCTATTTCGTTTTGTTATTTCAGTATAAATGATCTTTGTGCCACGAAAAGTGCATGTACAAAATTGAGGAATTTTATTGATAAAATTAGTTAAGTAATGCTCAATTCTGAAGAATAATTACTTCGAGAAGAAATATTTTGTCCCAAATTGAACTGGAATTCCAAAAACAACGCAAACTTCCAAGACACCTTACATGTACGGCCGCCATGCTGCATTCCCTCATGATATATCGAGGTGAAACTTTGTAAAACATCCTGAAATAATGAAATCAAAACGCCAAGTTATAATAAATGATGGTGCGAAAGGTATTACGTTGATATACAATTAACAAAATGCTTCACAACAGACGAAAAATAAGAAAAAATATGTATATTATACAAGTAATCTAAAGATGGTCATGGTCACTACTTTCCTCGAGTCGTAGACTATACCGGTAGGTGTTGTTTGTGTTGGCTATAGACTGAAAAAAAACTTTTCACTTATATTCGCGTAGGTATATGTTAAGATGAACGTTTTCAGAAAAAAAGTTTATCGACATTTGACCTCATATTGACCGTTTGAACAACTTTTCCCAAACTACACTTTTTATGGATCCATTGTCAAAATATCAGTATTTGGAGTCGCATAAGGTCAGTTCACGAATTGGATAATTCATGATGGCGGAAAACGCCGTTTTGAGCCATCATTATCCCATTTTACAGTTTGGTCCCAAACTGACCTTTTGACCTATTTTTTAAGTTAGCAAGCAAGTTTATTATAAAGTGTAGAACTTTTACCCCCAGGATATTCCATCAATTACATTTTCTGTGCTTTTCTTTCCAAGTGCTTCATCCCGACTGTTACACAGCATTAACACACCCATCTCTTCAATTTAAATGTTTACATAAAATAAAATGTTTTATCGGTATCCGTATACATTCATACCATATGGTAGAATTTGATCATTAATGCAATGTCACTAACGGAGCATTCCTGAGACAAGCGTTGTACTCGTTCTATTCGCTCAACGTTGATCTTTCCGGCCTCAAATTTTGTCGTGACTTATTTTTTATAACCATTTATTGGGTTGTATAAATTGAATATTCATGTAAAACATGTCACACAGGAAGCATCCAAGAACATTTTTTTTTGCATATTTGACCTCAAAATGACCTTTTGTCTTTTTATTGCAAATTGACAACATGTTTTTGTCCGTTTGACCTATTTGACGGTTTACAAGCCAGAAAAAGTCAACAATGAGTGTCAACAATAAATATTCAACAGCCTTGGTTAAATGATGGTTGAATCTTTAAGCAATCATACAAGAAAATGTTTTGTATACTATGATTGTCTTTTTGAATTTGGTGCTAATACTGTTATATGGAAAATGGAATAGGTCTTTGGATTATGGACGCGGATATTCTCTAATGGACGACGGCTGGATTATGAATGACGGACTAGACGCTTGTAATTTAAACACACAGACCTAATATATAGTAAGATAATATAATATTACTTAGCAATCAGGGCACTGGAAAGAGGAAATACAACATTAACACATCAATCTCTTGGATTTAAATGTTTACAGTAAATAAAATGTTCTGATCTGTACCCGTCTACATTCATACGCTATGGTAGGATTTCACCATAAATGTAATTTAATAAAACTAGACCATTATTCATGTAAAACCGCGTCACCGAGACAAGTGTAATATTCGTCTCATTCACTCAATGTTGATCTTTCTGGCCTTAGATTTTTTCTTGACTTATTTATTAAAATCATTTATTGATTTCTATAAATTGAGTGTTCATGTAAAACATGTCACCCAGGAAGCAACACAAAACCTGTTTCTCTGCATATCTGACCGTTTACCTCAAATTGACCTTTTGACCTTTTTTGCAAACTTGCAACATGTTGTTGACCTTTTGACCTATTTGACGGGCTGGAAGCCAGCATAAGTCAAACAGTCACCGTTAGCAATAATTAATCAACAGCCTTGGTCAAATGATGGTTGAATCTTTAAGCAACTGTACAAGAAAATGTTTTATTAAACACACAGATCTAATATATAGTAAGATAATATAATATTTGCTTTAGAAATCAGGGCACTTGAAGGAGAATATAGTATTAGTTTTATAACTGATCTAAAATTGAAACAGTATGGTCTAAATGAACGATAACGTAACGTAGACCGAGTTCAGACTAATACCATCACCTTGAAAAACACCACGGAAGAAAGCTTGTAAGGACCTGCAAAAGGCGAGAGGAAGGAGGGCTGGTAGAGAAGAAGAGAGTAAATTGAAATGTTGAAAACAGTGATAATTTGTTCAAAGATGTGAAACTCAAAAGGGGTATAAAAAGAAATAATATATATAGTATAGGAAATAGTACAGATATTGAGGGAAAGTGAAAACTTATACCCAATGCCTGGAAAGATATTATATTAAAATAATAACTATCAAGAGATAAAACGAACTGGAAACTAAACTATAGAGACGTATGGTTCACTCTAAGGAAATCGCAATTATTGACGCGGTCATTCATTGTGGACAACGAGTGATTAGAGAATGTCGAATTTTACGTCTTCAATCGATAACACCATACTTGAGACGGCTGCTGGAAGATGTAGCATATACATATGTTATCCCCAGATTAAAATACACTTTATCAGATTCCATTCATGGAGCAGACGAATAATTGCAATTAGTCCGCCTACACCGAGCATATATAAGAAGGATTGTTCAAACAGTGATAAGCAAATTCCCTGCTTGACTCGCCCAAAACATAGAGTTGCGAGTTCCAGATTCGTGTTCTAAATGGTAATTTTTTTCCTGTCTGTTTGTGGATTTTGTTTTAAGCCACGTATTTTATACATTTTATCTAACATATTGATTAATATTAAGATTATGATTCATTTATTGTACCGAAATGTACAAGCCTACATGAGACAAGGTACAAACATGGCACAGCCATGGTCTCCGGTATTTTGTTGACTTTGATGTTAGAATGAAATCACAAATTTTATCTTTAATTTGCTTATGATGAATGAATAATATGACATCAATTGAAATTCCAAGTCGCAGCCAAAATCCACGCATGTATGTTGATTCGATTCGACTGTGACTGTTCATGCCGACACTATGAGATGTTAAACAAAAAGGTCTTGTATATTCTCACATAACATGAACCCCTTCACCTTTGTCGGCTTGCAATTAGCGTCAAAAAGCGCAATAACAATACGGGAACATATATAGACTATAAACCAAATAAGGAATTTCCGACCATAATCGACAGACTTCATTTACACGAAACTTCGGCACCAAAATCCAAGGAGGCATATAATAAAAAAAATATTAATATAAAAAACTTAAGTTTTCTGCAAGATATTAGCATTCAACACCTTTCAAAGATAATTATCAAAACATCAAGTATGTTCCTTTCGTCAAATCCATACCACTGACCAGTGAGATCAGTTTTTTTCCTTATAAGGATTTTCACTGGTGGTGAATTGTATTAAATTGGAACGATATGCAAGAGGTGGGTAAAATTGACGACGTCTGGTGACTAGAAAGGAACCATATGACTCTACAGGAAACTATTCGTCGATACCTAACATTCACACCCGAGAATACGGTGGATTTTCGGATGTAGCCTTAGTATCTCAGCCGCGCTTTTATTGCAGCTGTTCATGTGGAGACTATGAAGTATCCACACGGCCCCTAGCTAGCTCGGGAGCTGTGATGACAGATTAGCTCAAATAACTCATCTGGTGTTAATGGATGAGCAACTTGGACGTCTGATGTAGTAAACGCCTTAACATGGGGTAACCTGGTAAATGCAAGAAACCTAGAATACTAACCTGTAATGTCCGACGTCGTATAGCTTAAATTAAATTAAAGTAATTAACATTTTTGAATTAAGTGTTGTTCCATTCATAATTATGCAATATAAGGAAAAACAAAGAAAAAATGATAGGTTCATGTGCAATTTTGGGACGATGTTATGTAAACTGACCCATGCTTCATTTGATAACCCAAAACCCAAACTTTTTCTTATATTCTAACTGTTTGAAGATAATCACAATGTCTATCAAAATTTATCAAATTGGATGGATGTTGCTACGCAAAATCGTCAGCTAGGAGACACTTAAAGGAAATCCCTATCTCATAACCTAGGAAAGAGAGATAACCTACTGGGGAAAACAGCCAAAAACATGGAAAATGACCGCCAAAGCCAAAAATCACCAGCGGACTATCTTAAAGGAGAACCCAAATGGAAAATTAAACTTCTGGTGGGGAGATACATGATTAAAATATTGTTTCTGAAAATTTTTAAATTAATTTTATCCAAATATTCTTATTGGTTGCTGAGATATTGCATATCAATTATGTTTGGTCCTAGTGCAAATTATGTATGAAAATGAGCTTTGGTGATGTCACACCAGTGAACTACAAAAAATTAGACATAGGGCTCTGATCTTTTGCATTCCATTAACATTGTGTTTACATGTAATTCAATATGTTCACATGAACAGCTACAATAAAAGCGTGGCTGGGATACAAATCATCACAGGGATCACTTTTGATTATTGTGATGTTTTCTTAGTTGTGCAGTCAGTATATTCGTATGTGGAGTCATGTGACTTCTCAGTACGCCGGCATCGTTTTTCACCACCCTATTAATGTTACGTTTAATTGGATATATATTTTATCACTTGGTTACCGGTAACCAAGCGTTTTATTGCAGAAAATGATGTTTTAACGAAAATGATCGCATAGACCTTTGATGCTGCATATTCAGTAATTAAGATTTCATAATCTGCGAAATTTTCAAAATATAGCCCTTAGAAACTGGTTACTATGGTAGCCGTATTTCTGAAAATAATTAGAATTTTTTCAAAATGAAGATATATATTTTATATAATGCTGGAAATAGTCAACATTATAAATTTGATAAAATAGATTTATACCTCTGCGAATATTCCAGCATAAATTTATCTCATTATCTGGAGTTCACTTAGCGACATCACAAAATCTCATTTGCATAAATTCCATGAATATCAGATTTATTTTTCAACCTTCAATATCTCGGCAACCGTTTGGAGTATTTACAGCGAAAAAATGGCATCTTAGAATTGTGAGTACCTTCGTCTCTCAAAAGTCATCCTAGGTGGTTTTGGTTCTCCTTTAATATCCTGACTACAACGATTCAAAATTACAGCATTCAAGAGGCGTTCTATGCCAATTAAATCGAGAATATGTTTGAATCTCACAATCTTCACACCTGAAATAACATCACCAATGTTGACTGAGAGATATTCTGAAATAAATATGTATAGACAGATCTATAGTTCTCATGTACTGATAATTAATATACAGAACATAATTTAACGATCATATATTATTATGTTATTAACCAAGTGTTTTCATATTGGCCTTGTTATAGGTCCGAGGCCTGCCGTATTGGCCCGAGGCCGCAGGCCGAGGGCCAATACGGCTGACCGAGGACCTATAACCAGGCCAATATGAAAACACTTGGTTAATGACATTTTTATTAATTAACTCACCTACAATTTTTTTTATCGATTATAATACATGCATCAAGGAATATTTTAGTACAGCGACTCCCTGTATTTCTTCCTTCACAATAGGCCTATTTCCTACGATTATTATTATGTGCTTTTTGAAGTGCCATTATCGTCGGGAAGTCGATCCCCTCTACAGTAACGCTATCGGAAACGACGGTGACAATCGGGACGGTGAATAGGCCGATCATCTTCAACCTGGGCGTGGGTCTTCAACGTATGAAACGGAGTCAAAAAGATACAAGCAGATGAAATACTAATTTTATTTGATAAGAACGGTGCAGTAAAATACAACCTTATAATCTGGCGTAAATTTGGTCCAAATCCAGTCCCGATTTGAGGATCGAAGACGTATCATGCTATGGAGACCCTAGTTTTCAACATCATTTTACAGGTGTTTCGACCGCATAATTGCTATCGGTTCTATCCATATGTGAATAACTCTTCTAGCTGCAAGTCTGACATCTTTCTGTTGTAAAATATCACTGTAGTTATCACTTCGTTCATCAGTGCACTGCTGTCAGTGTTGGATTGCTGTTTTGACGTCTGCTTGTACTTAGCACGTCGATTTCGCGCTCGCGTCACTATAGTCTATTTCAGCATGACTCACCTCACTTGATTTCAAGGTTTGTGTATCGTCACGTACAGCAGTATCGAAAATTATCACATAAGCCAATGAATATCCATTCACAGTCAGAGAAATCAGTGACATCATTCGGAGAAGATCGCGAATCGAGGATCGTTCATCCTCAGCGTCGCCATGTTGAAAGTCATATTGGCCCAGCCCATATTGGCCCTGTTTTCCTGTATTGGACTTGCTTTTCCGTATTGGCCCGCCTTCCTCATATTGGCCCGGTTTGGGGTCATATCAAGCAGGCCGATTTCTTTGTATTGGATTCATATCATTGATAGTTGATTAATAATCAGCTTTATAAAGCGATGTAGATTTTTGTTTAATTTCGTAAATCATCAATACTAGGTCATTACTTATACATATATACACTTCAAGCTCACACGTGACTAGCTGGATTTGTATATTAATATTTTATGCATTTTTCGATGTCGGTGCTAATAGCGAATAAAATGGACGCGGACGACGGCTGGTTATTAAAGTCGGATCCAACGCATGTTGTTATGGTTTTGCCTATTTATTGGCATAGTTTGGAATGCCAATCAAACCGTAATGATTTCATGGATTTCTGTTTTCTGTTTTCACCTACAACGGTTTTCTGTTTTGTTTTCACGTATAACGGACACACGATGACGCCTCGCTGGCTGCATTAGCCGTCTTTTAGAGCATGTACGGCATATGATGATATATAATTCTGAATAAGACACTATGTATTGAACATGTGTTAACGTGAAACGGCAAAACTTTAAATTGTGAATAAAATATAATTTCAATCCAATCGCTAGGAGTGATATATAATGCATTATCCAACACCAAATCGTTATAGGTATGGAAAATAGACAGCTAAATAATTAATTGAGGGGTTGTTCTGTGGAATGGTTTATGCATTGAATTACAATTTAAATTTTACCCAACCCAACGGATCGATGGAAAATAAATTCCTAAACTAAAGTTGAATAAAGACTTATTTGGCAGCTTTATACATGTTTAAATAATTGGCTCAACCTAATTTAATTATGAAAATTATTCTTATCTATTTTTTTTTTTTTCGAAAACTTATATATAGCGGACAATCAGATATATAGACAAAACACTCTTATGGAATACAATTGTATTCGGACACATTCATATGTGCGTATTGCTTTCTTCAAATAATTGTATTTCAAACAAGGCGAAATTTTCTCTTGTTATACAAAGACAATCAAATGGTGATTGAGATACCCATTACAACTATTGACAACGACTTTCAAAGTTAACTTTTCATTGACGACGGCAGACTACTAAATATCTGAACTGATATATGAACGTTCACAATCAGATATTGATTGAGATGCATTCCCTCATTGTGTTGTCTTCCCAGAATCATTCACTGTTTCTGTCTCCCAAGTAAGTAGCAAGTGTCAGATTCGACATTCACTATTCAGCCGCCATCCATAAAATAATTTCCGCGTCAATAATCGAAATTACAACACATATAAGGGAAATGGGAAGAGGTGCCGACATACTGACAGAGCCACATGACTTCACAGTATAGTCTTCCGGTTAACCTATTCTAAAGCACATACCAAGAATCGAATCTTACGATTCGTGATATGTGTTGTATCTCGGGTACGCTTTTATTGTACCTGTTCGTGTGGCAACTTGGATGACATGACCACACGGCCCCTAGCACCGGATAAGCGGTATTAGATACAAATCTAGAGAGCTATGAAGGAAATGCTCTGACAAGTCGTATTTTGGTAATTGGTGAGCAGTATCGCTGTGACAACTCGTACACTGCGGATTGGTCAGATGAAAATAACGGCATTTAACACAAAAGACTAGTCTGTAAGGCACGATGTCGACCCAGCATCAACTTCCCACAATGCCAACATATTTCAAAGACCAAAAGGTCTGTACAGGGGGCGGGCCTCGGGGACGAAACGTCCACCAGCAGAATCTCGCCATATTTCGCAGAAAAAAAAATACCTATAAAGCAGAATAAAACCTATTTCGCATGACAGTTAACACTAATTTCAAATGTGTATGAAACAAAATTAGTGGTTTCCTGCAAGAGAGAAGCTGTCAACAGTTTACAATGACGTCAGCAAGCTATGATGATGTTCTTTACAGAAAATCCGAATCACTGACCATTATTCTTTATCCAAATGAATTTCCCAATTCGTTTTCCAGAGTATGTATCTCAGTCACAGTATGTTTCAGTCAGTAAGTGACTGATATTCATGATAGCTTCAAAAGGTTAGCTATCCCTTCCTGGACGGCGATGGTTCAGAAGGGCCTGCATGTGACATATAGGTTTATAGCCCAGTGTCATTTCCTCGATTTTGCGAAGAGCTAATGGCAAGGCAATACAACACATCAGAAATAAATGCGACAAGTCAAAACCATAAGTTGTATAATTCTAATTTTCTTATGTTTGCTTCCAACCGTCGCATGACAGGATACGGTGATCCGCTGCACCACGCCCTGTGCTGCAAGATTTCACATTTTATGCCTTTGTATCAAATTCCGCTTAGCCCCAGATTTGGGCCGGTTGAGCGGTAATTATTGATTGGATATCTGTAGTGGCAGCAAGAAAACACACGCAAACAGAGCGTGTCTCCCACCAATCAAATTTGTTGAAATATATTCAAACTCATCTGGATCTCGCCACAGGCCAATGAAAATAACGGAAAGTTTTTTTTTGAATATTTGATTTGACCTACTAAGTTTTCAAATCTGCAATGTATGTCCTGATGACCTGAACTTTCTCAACAATAATTTGGAGCTGACATTTTGAATAGGTTACAACCGCTGACAAAATGTATGTTAGACATCTTCAAAGACAGGCAACTCAAACAGCAAGAAATATTCAAAAGAGCTCACCAGGAAAACAATACATACAGAAACCCGGCTGTAGTGTCGGTGATCTTTGTTCGTAATTGTCGTCTATCTTTCGGGGACTTTCATGCGCAGTGGCGGAGATCTGAGACATTGCTGGGAAGCCTCCAACCCTAAAAACGGATAGACACCTGTAAGAAATCCCAGCTTAGAAGAGATAGCGTTTCCTCGACTAAATGCCAAATTCTATGTCTTGTAAGAATAGAATCCTACTGTGTACAAACAAGGTGTTTTTTTTGCTGAAACTTGATAAGAAACAACTGCAATATACGTGACGTGGCTTTTCCTCCCCTTTCGTAACCGCCATTTTGTTTTCATTCGAATGAACTGGGTTTTATGGTACCAGCGTCATACGGAAAAAGTGTATTCAAGTAGGCAAACAATGTTTATAGACAACGGGAAATATCGACTTTGACGCCTTCATTTACACCCCTATAACTTATACCACTATATATATTTTATAAAGCTCTATATAATTTCAGCGAATAGCAAATATCGATAATAGTCACATGCGCGTTGTTTAATCAGAACGTTATGAATGTAATATCCCATCGACGTTTGTGTTCTTTTTGTAGCAATCAGGATTAGGTCGAGGCAGCAAAGTTGTCTTTATCTTTCATTTCCTGTTCTATTTGAATGTCTGGAGTTTGCTTATGTAAACTTGGAACGGGCGCTGTCTCTAGAATATTTATTTCGTGCTAGTATCGTACAGTCAGACACTTAGCTACTCTATTAACTTGTCTATGTGCGGAGAAGATAGTTGAAAATTGAGTTGACACTGAAGTAATCGGTGGTTATGTAAAGAATTAGACAGATTACATGCAGACCGGTACAGGAATCTTTGTGTTGGTTTAGCTTCTCTCGCGCTGCATGATGGGAGTTGTGTATACACAGCCTCGTACCTCAAACGCCGTGACGTCACGTCTCTGCCATGCTCAAATACTCATACTAGCGATGCGCCCCGTGCATTAGAGAACCCAGTATTTCAGGCACAGGAAGGGAGCAAAGCACAAATGGACAAACAGTTTTACCGGTCACACAGTTTTATTTAGTCTTCCACCTTTATTTCTGCGTGTGCATCAGTTACTGTTAATTTTGCGTAGGTAGAAATTGAGGGTTGACAGAATGACTGGTGGCGAAGTTTAGCTCCTTAAGGGGAGAAGCAGCGACGATTCGCTCCACGTAGTGTCTAGCCCGGCTCGACCGAGAAGGGTATGCGATAACGGCTCCTGTGATTAAGCGATCGGAAGGGATTTTACCTGTCTTCTCTATATAGATGGACCCTTTAAACGATCCAATGTGTTTGGAGGAGTTTGTGGCCAGTTGCGAGTCCTCGCAGTCCAACATGACAATGCAAAGTTTGGACACAGTGCCGGTTAGCAATAGTGGACACGGGGTTGGAGGGACAATGGCAGCTGCCCAGTGTACCCTTGGCGGCTCGGCTTTACCGGTGGACACAGGTGTGCATAAACCGTACACAGGTAGGGCCACATCACCAGAAAAGGGTTTCAAAGGATTCCGAAGGCGATCCTCAAATATCCCATTACGTTCCTTTCGCGGAATCAAACGGTTTGCTGGGCTTTACTCGATCTTTTATCTTCTCCCAGACGCGCTGTCTTCTTCGTGTAATTATTTAACTTTATTAAATTTCCCAGAAACGAATCACAATCTGTGCACGGTATTTAGCATGTTTTCGTAATGAGCTACTGTTTCTGTTAGTTAACTTATTGAAATTTTTTCCCGTTTTAATTGAATTAAATTAATCTGGCCAGGTATTGTTCTGATCATCCATAACGCTGACGCATTTAAAAAATAATGTAACAGCTTTGGGAATTGTTGGCATGAGACCTAAATAATCTTTCGAATATATTTGTAATATTAGTTATTGTGAAGATTTGTGTAATTGCTGTTGCTGTCAGACATCTTCAATATGGCATATCTCTTATTTCATTTACATGAAGTTTTGTCAATATATACCTACAATACCTGCATTGGCAGATTGCAAAAGAGTTCCATATATACTACAACCCCTACCACCACCAATCTCCCCGCCCCCCCACACTCACAACCCCAAACCAATACTACTACCACCATGCATGACCAGAAACTTTCACACATGCGCAATGCATGGTTTCCTTCGAAACTGGAAATATATTCTGCTCCCACTTTTCGTTGTAATCAGATTTTTTTTATATTTAATTATCATCTCCACTGTATCAAACACGAGAATAGGACCATCGTCAGTCTTTCTTGGTTGTGGTATTACTTCATAGGAATTTGAAACAAAGTAAAACAACTGAAATATCAGTAGCTTTTCTGTTACTGAAATATAATGCATATTAATCTTACCCAATTGTATTATATACTTATACATATATACAAATCGGGTATATTTTCATAATTTTCTTTTCAGTAATTGTTCACGAGAAAATGATTTGTCTGGGAGAACATTTTTTCTGATAGTGCTTGGGTATTTATCCGTCTCAGATAAGGTGTTTTGGAGCCATAGGTACAAGAAGCATTCAATTCTATCGTATGAAATGTTTATCTTGACGATATACATGTGTAGTACGATTCAAAGAAAAAAGTCCAAGACACACAGCTAATTCACTGATGAATTAATCCACAAGTTTGTGATAAGAGTTAGTCAGTAACACAACGGATTAAGAGGAAATCCTGTAAGTCATTAATTAATTCATTTATACCACAGAGTTCATCAACATTAAGTAAATGTCTGTGGATATGTTTAAGGTCACCAGTGTTGTCATGGCAACCAAGTACCAGAGACATGACTTTCTGCGGAATTTCAACATATTGTCAAGGTGGGGATTGGCCTACAGTCATTTAGCACTGCACTGAAACTACTTAATTCAACTATACAGAAATCGTGTAAAATACTCTTACCATATAAGGATTCGATTTTGTTGTCTGAATTCGATTTGGAATGTGTAATCTATTTCTAATCTGTCGTCTTGATATCAACACTTTTCTTATTCATTATGTTATTATTATTATTATTTTATTTATCTTTTCAATAACGGTTATTTTCACTCAGGATTTATAGTCCGTATACTGGGATCCTAGTTTTCAATGAGGAATTTTTTAAGTATAATTTGAAATATCGGATCAATGTTATAACATTTTAATTAGGCATGAATATAAATGGAATAGTTTTTATTTAAGTTCTGTAATTAACTTTGAGATATTGAAAATATGTCGACAATAGTCAGCCTGAAACATGAATATTTTATATCAGTCTGAATTGTATACTCTAGTTGATTGCTATGGCATAGGCATGAATAATCCCATTTATATTGTCTAGACAGTCATTGTACAGTGTAGTACATTTATTTATGCTTAGGTTATTGTATGATTCCATGGTACGGTAACCATAACGAGACTGTCTAGACCATACACTGTCGTTCATATATTCTCGTGGGTGTAATTCCAATGAGGCGTTTGATAGTGGGCTACTTCTATTTTTTTGTTATCATCCAGCGCACAGAAAGTTGAAATTCATTCAAGATCACTTATAAATATTTTTCGATTGAAATTGCTTGTCATCTAATGGCAACAGAGATTAAAGTTCGATGCTGTGTATACTGTTTTCAGTATCTCTGTCCTTCAAAACTAATTATATATAATGAAGCAGGTTTGAATGTTACAAGTATATTTACATAGTTGAAATTGTAAACAAATACTCGGAAAATTTTATCACTCCTGATGCTTTGCCATTTGAAATATAATTATTTTGATATGATAATCTCTGGGATTATAAATCATTGCATGACCCTGCCCTATTGAATAATAATGGGTGTTAAAAATCGGCTCACAAAGAAAACATCCATACAATAGTGGTGAGAGTAATAGTATTCTGTGGTCATATATATATATATATATATATATATAAAGAGGTACCGTGTATATGTTGCGTTTATATATATCCATGAAATTATCATAAAGATAACATTTAAACAGTGAATGAGATAAATCTTTGTTTTATCTCTTGAAATAAAATTGCGAGAGGTGAAGAAATTACCATGAGAGCTCACTATTATAATGTCATCATACTGAGAAGTATACCAGTGAATTGGGTTATTGGTCAATGGACGAAGTGCACTGACCTTACTATATGAACCACAGCCACCTGATGAATGTCGAATTTGATTCTGATGTTCCTCTTACGTGGACAAAACTCACACAATTTCAAATCTCATTTCAAAACTGTTGAACGTGATGTTTTTAAGGGATTGCCTTACCGTTCGTTTTGCGGAAGTCAATGGCTATATCCCATCACAAAGCCTACATTTATTGACAAATGAACATTCATATCAATTGAGAATGAAAATCAACTTCGTATATCCCTAAAAACTGTCGACAACAGCTAAATTTTCAGCTCAAATTTACTATAGATTTGCGCTTACCATCACTTCGGATTTGAGATTTCTTCCTGTCTTTTAAAATGCGATTTTGTCACTCTTCTCCATTGCAAGAAATCGGCATGGTGAATGGCCATTTTTGTGCCCAATTTCAATTAGTAATACATGAAGTAGAATATAAGCAAAAAATTGAATATTCATCGTTGTTTCTATTCCAAAATTGCATATTGAGTGAATATTTTTGAATGAATCCTTACATTCCATTGGAATTCATGTTATTTCTTAGAATGTCTTATTTCTGCGAAAATGACATAAACAACAGGGTCAAAATATACGATTTTTTGGATGTGCTATTTTTTCATGTAGTACTTTAATATGAAACTGTTATTTATGGGGCTTTACCATAAACTTTTTTGTGTGAGAGGACTGTAGAACGATTTGTTGAAATATGGTCGTCTAATGAACGATTTGTTGAACTACGGTTTCCTAACCAACGATTTGTTGGACCACGATTGTCTAATCAACGATGGAATTGTCGATTATTCAATGCATGAATTTATTCTCTTTCCAGAACCAATTGATGACAAAAAGAACGACGATGCTGGATCAGACGACGAAAAGAAAAAGAGAAGACAAAGGCGACAACGAACCCATTTTACAAGCCAACAGTTGCAAGAACTTGAAGCTATGTTTTCGAGGAACCGGTATCCAGACCTGGCCACGCGAGAAGAAATATCCGCATGGACCAACTTAACAGAGGCTCGAGTTCGGGTAGGTCCCCCAAAACCATCTGTGAAAATATTGAAAGCATATTATCCAGTATTTGATCCGATCGATCTTGAAGTTTATACAGTGCTGAGGTACACTGATTAACTTGGCATAATACAGGAAGAGTCTCACTCCGAAAATATTAGCGAATAGCATTTTGTACTTCAACATTTCTACATATATTTATTCATGTCCTCATCACGAATGGTAGTTTGTAACAGGTTCCATGTGTTTATATAAGTTTTATAGAAACAATTCAGAGACAATCAACATTAGCTATAGTTCATGTGAGCACCTTTCTGCTTAATTTCATTTCTATTTGATTTCATTGGTTAAAACATTACTCACTGTATAGTATGTCTGACTGGTTGATTGTCTTTGAATTGTTTCTGTAAAACTGATATATACCCATGGAACCTGTTGTAAACTACCATTCCTGATAATGACATGAAAAAATACATTTTGAAATATTTGATCTACAAAATGCAAGTCATCCTCCTCGTATATTTTGCGAAGTTTATACATGTACAAAGATATATGTCTTATATATCTTCGGAGATGATCTTGAAATCGTGGATTGAGAAAATAAAATGGACCACTGTTACGGCATGATTGTCTGATTCAAAATTTGATGTTCACAGAGATAATCAGATCTTGCCCAAAGTGTTATGTGCTGTGGTAGTTTTAGTCGCATTATCCAGATGAATAAATATCGTTGTTATACAACGGAGATTTAAAATACTAGGTTTCGATAACATTGTACGACTATAATTCTTATAAATTAAATTCAGCTTTCATAAATTTAGACTATTGTATCTTTTAAAAATTAAAAAATTGAAGACAACTTGAGACTATGTAGTCCTTAAAATATCCCCATATTAATGATAGGTTGAAAAGAAGTTTTGTTTAATCTCTATACATAGCTGAATTGTGGACTTTGAACCTATGCGCTTGTTTCAGCATGTTATCATTTAATTTTCGTTTCACACATATATTCTTAAACTTTCATATTATACTAATGCACCCACTGTAAAAATACTAGTATGAAGAACATATTTTGAAGAAAACATACATAAAAATGTAACAGGAGCCATGGTTTAATCATCAACAGTCGGGTCAGTATGTCTATCTTTTCCTCTCACTGTTTAGTGGACTACTCGAGCTCTTGGTAAAAGCAGAGATTGTTGGCTTAGAAATAATCCCCGACCCCTTTATCAGTCTTGAGCTGAGAGCTGTACTATCATCGCTGAGATTTTCTATAAATGTTTCTAAAAGAGATTCAAAAGATCAATACAATGTAGAATATAGGTGATGACATATTTATCTACAGGTAAAATATAATTCAATATTTTCGAGCTGACATCTGGTGAAGTGGACACCTGCTTATAGACATAAGGATTACATTTACCAGAGTGCTAACATGTATATTCGCCTGTTATTTCACGTACACGCGTGTCGAATGTAATTTCAAGAATTTGTCAAGAAAATATGTAAGAATTATATTTTTTCAAAATAGAAGATGATACGAATTATTCATAAGTGATCCCTCGTTGATGAAGAAAACACATTTTCTTGCAAAAATGCGAATGATATCGAATAAAACAGAATATTTCAAGATTCGAAGAATTAAAAAATGTATATATGAACTAACTGAAGTATTTTCGACCCGAACTGAACCATATCTTTACGTTTATACCATTCAATAAATATTGTCAGTTTATAGCAAACAATATTAATACAATTTGTTATCTTAAATTACTTTTGAATATTGTATGTTTGTGCAAACATGCTAAAGTGCAGTGATACGTTATAATAATACATTGATGCAGAATTATCTTCAGTAAGTTCTACTCGATGGAGTTGATTGGGTAGGGGGCGGTTTGGGTTGATTTGCGGACGAGAGGCTAGCGGGGTCGTGAAGGGGATCGTTCTATTTTCTTCGACATAACGGTTAGGGTTAATGAGAAATAAATGAGTTTCTCTTCTCCCTCAGATCGTCCCTCTTGTCGGTGTACTCATTACCGTAAGGGATTAGCGGCGGCTTACCTTCGCCCCGCCTGGTTTTGTTCCTGGTGTCCAGGGAACATCGAACTGTTCAAGCCCTTGATTACGAAGGGTCTTCGCCTACAATTTTACGACAAGTTGATAGACTTTTCGTTGTGTTTGGCATTTTACTCTCCCCTCTGGAAATCTGGGTTTCTAACGCGTCTCCTAGTCCTCTCGACCATCGGGCAGCAGGCCCTCCTGTGTTTGATCCGTCTGCAAACCTAGTCATCGGCACACGTGCGCTCAAGGGTGAGAATCACGAATGTCATCAACAAAAGCCATGACCATTTTATCTTTGAGAAGATCACTTTTATACGTTTTTGGCAGACCTAGTTGAATCACATGCATCATAAAAATTTATTTCATTTTCTACTGATTTTTTTAATACTAAGGATACTGGTACTTTTGTGTCAAAATTATCCAAAGGCTGTAATTGAACATCGAATATCACAGCTGGGTATCGGTGAACCTCTAAGTTTTCACATGGCGTATGAACTCTTTTATTGAGAGAAAACCTACAAGGGTAAATCTACTACTGTATCACATGAATATATGATCAGAATGTTACATCGCTCTAGTATATAGTATATATCTATTGGTTGTTGTGATATTTTTGGAAATATGCAGTCAATGCATTTGCCCGTGGGGTTATATGATTTCTTGTCAGTACGCCGGTATCATTTTCCAACACCTTTCTCATGTTGCGTTTAACTATCTATTTAATTCGAATATAATTCAAGTCAAAGCTCTCTGTGAATTTCCTTTATATCCTAAGTAATACAACTTCAGTAGATGAAACAGAGAATTAATGATTAGTGTATGAACGAAGAAATACGTTAGTTAAGAGAAGATTCCATTCATTGAAATATTGTTATAAGTGTACATATGCCTTTTATAGACAAAATCAAGCGTCAGAACCGACATTGAATATGCCGCTGTCGTCCATAAAAGAATAAAGACCTATTTTGTATGTCCCAAAAGTACATGAAATAAAAATAATAAAAACATAAGACGGTTTCTTACAAGAGAGAAGCGGTCAATGACTCTTAACAGAGAAGGCCTATTATTCATCCAGTCTTATGGTCAGTGTTCAACAGTTGCAAGGCATACTGCTCGTACTATACACAGGACCAGGTGCTCTCAAACGCCGGGTCAATCAACACAGAATCCAACCCTTTGTTTAACTTTGGTATCGGTCTTATAATTGCCTTAAGTTCGTGTATATTTGTACAAGTGATCGAGTACTGGTTTAGAGAGGGGAAGAGAGAATTGATGTTCACACTTGTCACGTTAGGATCTTCACCATGTATAGCCCATATACACCACTTTTACTGACTTTATTGTACCATGTCATTATATAATTGTTAGTACAAATTGATCGGAAATAACACAGCAGTTTATCCCAGTCAAACATAGTTAATACCTAGTGTGCACTTATTTGCATACAAATCACACTCAAATGAAGTATTTAAAAAGTACAGTCCCAAACTGGCGAACAACTTGAGTCTTCGCAGAGATTGATGAACATAAGGCCATTCATTTATTTCATATTTGCTCTTTTTTATTATGACGTTTTACAAATTTATTTTATTAGTTTGAATTCTTAATTTTCATGCATGTATTCATATAATACAAATGTAAAGCTGTCAAAGCTATTCCTAATGCGATATATACAGTATAGGTATACACGCGATGTAAAAATACGTATAATTGACATACGTGATTCACCAGTTAATGTGTTAGAATCTTCCAGAAAATAAATTTAAACGCAACATATAAATAGGAGTGGGTATAGATACCGGCGTACTGACAAGAAGTCATATGACTCCACATACCGATATTCTGAATGCATACATAAAAAGGAACAACACCTAATCAGAGAATAAAGAAACCTGATGTAAAGGAAACCCTCGAAAGCTAAACTCGTATATACTTTCGTCGCTCAGAAAGCTGAAGAAAATCATTATACCAGATACAAGCGTCCAGACCGTCATTCAATATTCAACCGTCGTCCATTAAAAAAATTTCTCATCCATAATCCAATGTCTTAAGTCATATAATAGCATTAGCACCAAATTAAAGGAATAAATCATAGTATATATATATTAATAATCTAGTTTCCTTAACCATAGGCTGGTTTCCTGCAAGAGAGAAACTGTCAACAGTTTTCAATGATGCCGGCAAGACATCATGATATTCCAAAAGTATCAAACCGTATCGCTGATTACTATATTTAATCCATATAATTTTTCGTTATAAAATCGTTATCCAGAGTATGTTGTATCTCAGTCACGCTTTGATTGTGACTGTTCATATGAACACATGCCTCTAAGCTAAACACCTGTTCACGCTCGCCGTACACAGAACTGAAAAAAAAATTAATATACAAGAATTAAGCCTGTGCTATACTAAGAAAGTTTAATCCACAAATAACGAAAATAATACTGTTAACGAAAATACTGTAAGCCTTCAACATCAGTTAACCTTCAATAAATACTCTCATCATAGACGAGAAGCACAGTAATATACAGGGAGCTAAACACCACATAAAATTCAGATATAAGAGACTCGAGATGCAGGAAACTCGAGATGATTATTATAGAAGAAGCCTCGAGAAGCTCAACACCTATACATACTCTGGTCGCTTGGTGAAGCAGAAAAAGGGATTCAGAAATAGGGATCTGCTAGACTCACTCTCACTGTATGTGACTCATTAGACTAGAGTCTTCGTCATTCGTTTGTATTATAAAGTGAATGTAACCCCTCAATTGTAAAATAAACGAATTCTCGTGCTTTCGCAATTTTTACCCGTCGAGAGCAAATAAAACGGTAGAATCCGATTCTGGAGACATTGTTCGCATTCCGCCAACCTACTAATTCTGAGTGGCCATATTCACTATTCTGTTTGAGTAACATGTTTGTTTCCATAGCAACTAACCACGGACATTTCCTACCAAATAAACTTCTAGGGTATTTAATCTATAATTAGCAACGGATACTATAGGAAGTGTCTAACTTCATTTCAATTTCACTCCATAATCTAGACAGCATTCTGTATAGTCTAACGTCAAAATCATATATCACTTTTGATAAGTTTTGTTTGATACAAGCGTCAAATCCGACAATCGTCAGCCAACCTACGTCCCTAAATAAATTCCTCGTGCATAAATACCTTATTCATAAGAGATTGTCAGCACCAAATTCTGAGTGATTTTCAAGTTGTTTTCTGAAAACTTTTTTCACTAAAATGCCTAGAGATCATTTTTATTTTGAGCATTATGTCGTTTGTTTCCGAGACATTGCTTTTCAAAGAGTTTTGAGTTTGGTATAACTTTCGTATGCAGATAAGCTATGAATGTATCAAACAGTGTCAGTCACTCGTTACTATGGTATTTCTCAAAACAATAACAAATTTCTCAGAATCAAATTTTTCATGCGCATAATGTTACAGCTGAGCAATCACATAATTTTCAAAGATATTGGATTCCTATTTGAAATTTCCTCATTAACCTGGACTCAATCGGTGACATCATCAAAACGCATTTGCATAATATCACTACAGATTACTGACTTTAAACTGCAAAATATGAGGTGTATTTACATCAGAGAAACAGCAGTTTTCTCATAATTTTTAGCACATTCTTCCCGTTAAAATTATCCTATATTCTTCAAAGTAGTTTCTGGGATGATGTAATCCTAAATAAGTGTCAGTGGGGATTTCTCTCCCCCCCCCCCAAGATATTGGAGAAACGAACATGTAATATTCATTTCATGTAATATTACTCGACAAATATATGTAGGTTTATTGTTTCGGTGGGAAATTTAGCCATACGACGTCGGGCACTGCAGGTTAATTTTTGTGGGTATTCTTGCATTTACCCGGTTTACCTTAAGTTGAGGCGTTTCATCCATCAGATGTCCTTGATGCTCATCCATTAACATCAGATGAGTTATTTTGTTTTAGCTGATCTGTCATCACAGCTCCCGAGATAGCGTATCTAATTCTGCTAGGGGCCGTGTAGATACTTCATAGCCTCCACATGAACTTTTGCAATAAAAGCGCAGCTGAGATACTAAGACTACGTCTCAGAATCCACCGTATTCTCGGGTCTGATTGTTGGGTGCCGAGGGAAGCTTACTGTAGAGTCATATGGTTGCTTTGTAGTCGTCAATTTTTTCCACCTCTTGCATATCGCTCCAATTCTTCAGTCCACGTCCTTTCAGCACGTTAGACATTATTAGTGTTAATCTCATTATCATTGATTATATTTATCTGGCATTACTAATTGTAAGTGCAAGGATAAAGCCGCCATAAGTGGGATGATTCTATAATGTTTCGGTTACAAATCCGACGAATGGTGATCTATACGAGCTAGCACTTCTGTGTTAAGTCCTCGGCTGTTCGCTGTTAAACAAATATACCTATGCGTGATGTATATATAGTATCGTCTGGCCTACATTACTGCTTCAATTAATAAGGGATCATCTGTCAAAATCTTTTCAGGCTATTCTGGTATGTTTCTATTGTGTAAATATTTTATTGCGTAATTAATGGAAGTAATTTTGCGTTCAAATGGAGAGAAACTGATTTCAATAAATCGGTGTTAAATTTGCTTAATCACTGTAAATATAGTCTTAAGAATTTCATAATACTATTTTTGCCATGTATTGTTTCTCGCTCTTCCTTATCGAATTAATAAAACATTTGTGCCCCACGAACGTGCTGAACTTGTTGAAATGTCCCCAGTTAATGGAAATCCGACCTCTCGTCTGTTATCCCCCTGAAGCGTGCCTGGGTTATCAAGCAACTTACGTTGTGGGAAGAGTTATTCGTTGGCGTCAACAAGGAAGACATTAAACAAAATTTATTATTCATTTCGCGCTGTTGATTGGACGGACGTTTACCTAGGGTATGTAGCGAGTTGGTACTTTCAACAGGCCTTTGCTGGGCTCTAGGAAATCCTTGATATTGATTCGAATGTGGGCTTTTTGTCCAGGTGACCCTTTTTTATAAATGATGGGTCGTCACGTTGATCTTTGTCTTCTAACCCGAGTATGTAAATTGATATAATACAAACTCATATTTCGTCATTCAATATTCAGCTGTCGTCTATTAAATAATTTCCGCTTCCATAATCCAAAGACCTTTTTCATATAACAGCATCAGCACCAGATTCAAAAAATCAAAACAAAACAACACTCATAGTATACATGAACGCAGGCTAGTTTCCTGCAAGAGAGAAGTGGTCAACGGTTTTCAATGATGCCGACAAGACATCGTGATGTCCCAAAAATATCAAATCCGTCTCGCTGATCAGTATTCTTAATCCATATGATTTTCGCTGCATAATCGTTATCTAGAGAATGATGTATCTCAGTCACGCTTTGATTGTGACTGTTCATATAAACACCATGAACGTTCAACAATTATCAATGTAACCAATTTGTTTTCTGTAAACAATGAATAAGTCGCTTTTAACGTATGAAATAAAATGACGAAAATGAGTCGCTTTAAGGTGGTTCCAGAAAATTTGAAAATAAAATGTCATATTTCTTATATTTCGACAAGAGGTAGAACAAACCTTCAACATTCAAAATAAAAGATAAAATTCAGCGGTCGCCAGGCTTAATTTTCATAATCTAGGAATTTATCTGGTGTATTATAACGGTTTAACCCTACTCTAATATATAGGACTAGATAGGAATTCTATGAAAAATGCCTCTAATTTTATTGAAAAAGCTAATATTTTCTAAGTTAAAATGTCATTTTCTCCAAAATGCCTCAAGTTTTCTGGAACAATGTTGAATCGGAAAATCTAATAAAAACGAGGGGCCACCAGGCTTCTCTTCAAGACAGTAGGATGCCAACATGGAAAACATTATCCAATTCAAAAATCCTTTTACCATTGTTCTGTTAAATGCTTACGTTTTCCTTTTCGAATAAATTTCCTTTAAATATCGCTATTTTGGTAGATGAGCAGAATCATGCGCAGTATACGTTAAATGGAATTTGTCTGGAACCTTCTTAAAATATGGAACAACTTGTCAGCATTTCTCAGTGAGAAAATTCATATTTATGTTATTAATTCATAGTGCAGATATTGTTTATCCAGAACACAGTCTGATCAGATTAATTTTTCTATATATCTTTTAATGTGCGTCTATTGTTCATGTCAGTGATATGAACATGGTGTATCTGAAGAGGAAACAATCTCCCTGATCTACGAAGAGATTGCGGTGGAGTTCATTGATTAATCTTAATCGTAAAACTTTAATCATCATCTAAATTATATATCGTTTGACCAGCATATAACCTATAGCATACACCTGTCCAATCACATGACCTGCTAGTGAATATAAAAGGACTTCATGTAGATTCTACACCCAAGCTACATAATAGGGCAAAATTAAACAGTTATCATCGATGCTAAGAAGATTCAAATTGTTGTCAAGTAATTTGTCCCCTGTGTTATATTTTGTATTTGATATAAACGTCAGATTTTACATTCATAAGCAAGTCGTCGCCTATGAATTTTCGCGTCTATAATCGAAAAACGTCACCAAAAGACCATATTAGCACCAAACTCCAGGCTTCATAAAATAAATAATATTTTTAAACGTGTAATTCTGAACCACCCGTGACCACGTGCTGTGCATGTGAGCACTACATTACTCAACACTCAAAAAGAGTAAACACAATTGAAACTCGACTTAGATGCACTTCAACTGTTGAAGAATTAGAAAGCTAGGATGTCTTATACCTCCACATCGCCAATGGGGTTTCTCGTCAGACTATAGTAAACGATTATTTCATACACCTGACTTGAGGTTCTGATAGCTTGATGGTACTCTACATCATGTACACCTCGCCAATAGTATAGATTTGTGACGCGGTCCTTATTTTCGGACCACGAATGCCAAAATTGCCATAGGAAGGAGGATAACTCGCTTCAGTTTTGTATGGATTACTGGAGGCTAAATTCAATGACCAAACATGATGCCAATCATATTCCTAGAATCCAGGAATTTCTATACATCAACGATCAATCTCCTACTGAGATGAATTCAATCTGTTGATGGATAGCAATTTACTACTGAATTCTGAGCTTGAAGATACAGGCGCTGATAGCATTATGATATTCTACAACGTCAATATTATTTAGATGATTGACGCGGACCTTCATTACGGACTAAGGCTGTCCAATGATTATTGGACCTGGAATCTGAATTTCCTCTCCACTGATCCAGATCTGATAAAACGACTAAAAATATGGGTGTACGATCCACCATTAATTAGGCAGATGCTGACATATAGATACAAGCGACTAGTCCGTCATTCAATATTCAGCCGTCGTCCATTGAAGAATTTTCGCGTCCATAATCCAAAGACCTAATTCATATAATAACATTAGCACCAAATTAAAAGAATAGATCATAGTATACATAAAACTAGGCTAATTTCCTGCAAGACAGAAGCGGTCAACAGTTTCAATGATGCCAGCAAGACATCATGATGTTCTAAAAATATCAAATCCGTATCGCTGATCAGTATTTTTAATCCATATGATAAAGATTCCCAGGGCATATAGCAAATTGTCGTAGGAAGGCGGATAACTCCCTCAGATTTGTACAGACTACCTGAGGCTAAATGCAATGATCAATTTTGAGGCAAATCATATTCCTAGAACCCATAATTTTCTACGTGCTTTCCATGAGAGTATATCACTTAATCCTGGCAGTTCACTGTGAATCTTGGTGATAAAGACAATATAGCCGTTAGATCTGGCATTCAGCAGGGAAAAATACCGTGATGCATAAGCTTCTTTACAGACTTCAGCTGTTTAGTATTTGTTGTGACAATAGGCACAATTTCCACTGCATCGAACTTCAAACCTATCTACAACAGTGTGCACGCATTGAATTATTGTATTTTGTATTCAATTCCAATCAACCCGTGACCATGGACTGTGCCAACATGACATTATTCAATATCTCGACATGTTGAAATCAGCATCAACGATCTAATTCCGGCTGAGATGCATTCAAATTGTTGAGGGAACGAAATCAAGTGATTTCTGAGCTTTAAAGATAGGAGGTGGTAGCATTGTGATATTGCACAACTCGCCAATAATATACAATGTGGAGCAGGCCAACTTTACGCAATACGGCTGTCAAATGATTAGCGGGCCTGGTGACTGTATTTGTTCTCCAGTGGTCCAGATTTGATAAAAATATACCAAATAATGGTGTTCGATCCGACATTAATTAGGAAACCACTGACAAATATATATAGTCAACGATCTTTGGAGGATGGATAACTCGCTTCTATATTGTATAGACTACCGGAGGCTAAATGCAATGACCAGTCATATTCATAGAATCCGTGGTCACCAAACGCTATATAGACGATCTCATAGCACTGGATAATCCCTAAATTAGTGACGCTGTGAAGGATATATAGACACAATCAAAGCGTGACTTAGATACATACTCTGGGAAACGATTTGGAAATTCATTTGGATAAAGAATAATGGTCAGTGATTAGGATTTTATGTAAAGAACATCATCATGTCTTGCTGACATCATCCAAAACAATGTCAATCTAAATACAAGCAAGTTTGTTCCCTTCACGTTCAAGTCCAGTTAATACCTTTTTTATTTTGGCCAAATCTAAAATAATATTTTGTAACATTTATGTTTTCGACACCCTTTTCAACTTGTGAAGGATGAACGGTACAATGGCCTGTGCTCTTGTAATATTTGTACAATTTGCAACACAATATCAGTATATATAAGAGAGTATTGAACTGTAAAATGCTTACTTCCGATCAATATAGTATGAATCGATATCAGTCCTAGTGAAGAGAGCTACATGAGCTACGGTACCTATCGAGTATTTTAGCGGCTTAATCGTCTCAACTCAATGTAGCTCTTACATACAGTGGAATCTAAGTCTGGAGACTGTCTAGTTTATACGTAACCCATCCTTTACCAGTCACAAAAGTGGAGAATCTTGGCATAGGATGCGAAGAAAACGTTTGATCTCGAGACGATGCCAGATTTTGCGTTCACGAATACAACACGTGAGTTAAGTAATACCCCTCGTCTTGTGTGACGTAACTCGAGAAACTTACGTAATTGGGAATAAACAATACGGAAAATTGAATTTGCCCGTGGAGTGATTTCACGGTTTCAGCAAATATTTGTCTGTTTTTCGAATCACATTACGAGTGGCCCAATGGTAATTAAATTATTCTCTTTTAGTCGCACTCTGAATAAGGAAGATGATTTAATTTTTTTTAATAAAACATCACTCATTGAAGATGACAAAATCATTTTATACAATGATGCTACGACACATACCACATTGGCTGAGATTATAAACACTAGGAGCTGCCATCAATACTCATATCACATCAACATGAGAGATTTGATAGGTTCTCAGATAAAGAAATGATGAGAACTGAAACATTGAAATACAAGCGTCTTGTCCGTCATTCAATATTCAGCCATCGCCGATTAAAGAATTTCCGCGTCCATAAACTAAAGACTTAATTCGTATAACAGTATTAACAACAAAGCAAAAAGAAAAACAAACATTGTATATATTTAAATATAGGTTAGTTTTCTGCAAGAGAGAAGCGGAGAACAGTCTCAATGGTGCTGGCAAGACATGGTGATGATCCAAATATCAAATACGTATCGTTGATTAGTTATAACAGGTATGAAAGTCTGAAAAATGATGTATCTGAGGCACGCGTCGATTGTGACTTTTTCACGCTTCGATTGTGACTGTTCATATGAACGCCATGAAGTTTTTGGAAAGTCATTTGATACGATACCTGTATGACTGTTTCATTTTGGGGCATATTTCATCAATAATCCGGATAAAACCATTGAATTTGTTACGGAAATCAAACAGAAATCTGCTCTAATTTGACTGATCATGAAAAGCATCGCCCAGATCCATCAAATATTAGTATAGTAGAAAAGATATTTGTTTGGATACATTCAAACCTGACTGGTATATGACGTACGCGGGAAGTCTTCAATGGACGACGGTTGAATATTGAATCACGGGCTAAGCGCTTGCATTACAAAGAAAAACGTAATAATAAGGGCGATTCTTTCTATTCCATCGTGGAATATATATAACTTCGAAGGCAGTTTATCGCTTTGCTAATTTAAATCCAATAAAATGTAATCAAATTTCAAGTTAGATCATTTTTAAAACAAAGAATAATTTATTAAATAATCGCTGTATGTTTCATCTGAAAACTAGATTGATACACGCTCTCTTTGGTGATCTAAGGACCGTATGAATACCATGTAACAGTCATATTGACAGTGTGATATAGATACTTTGGAAGTTTGAGATAACTGCTTGGTAGAGTTACATAAGCTGAGTGTCCCTAACAGGGCGAACGATTGCCCTGATGTAATTTAATTATTTGTTATGTTAAACATATATGGCCTCATGGTGTGCAGTAAGTTCTCGCGATGTATACATTTGTGATATTGTTCATGAAACAAATGGAACGAGTCCTAATATATCTGATGTACTGGTGATTGATCAGATAATATTTTATTTCGACTTTTTCAACAGGTTTGGTTCAAGAACAGACGTGCGAAATGGAGAAAAAGAGAACGAAACATGGAACCATTCAAGCACGGATTCGGACCACATTTCAACGGACTAGTTCAACCATTTGACAACGGACTTTACGGGGGTTACCCAGCTTACAATAACTGGCCCACGAAAGACCCATCACCTCTGGGCGCCAAAGGCTTCCCCTGGGGTCTGAACTCTGTGAATCACCTGCCATCGGTGGTATCCAGTCAGCCCGTGTGTTTTCCCTCCCCTAGTAACAGTATTAGCACGAGTAGTATGGTGGGCTCCATGAACATGCCCAGTGTACCCTCCATGGGCAGTAACATGAGTAATCCCGGCGCACCGTGCCCCTATGCAGCTTCATCCTCACCTTATATCTATAGAGGGGATCAGTGCTCAAACAGTATCGAATCCTTAAGACTGAAAGCCAAACAACATTCCACGACTCTTGGATTCACGGGGGTACCTCCAAGACAACCAACTTTATCCGCCTGTCAGTATGCGTCTATCGGTAATGGCGGGCCTGTGTAATGATCACCCATAGTATTTTCTTCAATTCACTTCCTTCCACCAAGAAAAGTTACCTGTCAACCTATCTCTGTGCATAATACTAGCTGAGTTCGTCGTCGGTAGAACAGTTCTGGAATTTGAGTGTACCGTTCGGTGACGAGAGAAATCTTGGATCGACAAAGCAACAAACTTACTTTTTAGTACGAGGTCGCAATATTCAGATATTTTTACCTTTGAACCGCGTGACCTCAGCGAGAAGGACCCATGACAACTATAATTAAATCTGTACATATTACTACTATTGTGTTCCTTTAATAAAATTTATTCTGAGAGAGGTCGAGACACGAGGAAGAATCTACTAGTGCACATGTCCAAACTAACTTATCCCCAATTGGAGGAAAAACTACAGTTCTAGTCTACCTCGCCCTTGTGATGAGCTGCTCCAGCCCTAGTCGAATTTTAGAATATAGAACCCGGTTCCTTGATCGGACATACCGCTGCTGTTATAGAGTAGTTCACCATGTTTTCTGGTAGAGATGGCTCTACTCATAAACTGCCCATGCTCTTCATTGGCGGATGATTACCTGTGTCTTCTTGGTGACGTCATTGATGGTTGCCGCCACACAGCTGATCAAGTCCCGGAGCTTACAATATATAGACGTAAGTATACTAGTAAACAAATAAACAAATTTTGCTTCCTGTTACCGTGCTTAACCTTTCATGCTTCAAATAGCAAGCGTCAGATCCGACATTCAATATTCAGACATCGTCCATTAAAGAATTTCCGCCTCAATAATCGAAAGACCTATTTCGTATGACAGCACCAGTTCCAAAGACTTACACAGCTTCCGAACGAGCTTAATCAACATTGTCGCTTATACGTTGCTTATCGGAGTGTGGATAAGCTGGGCCAAGACTTCTGTGCGAATGTCAGACTTGAGGAGAGTAAAAGCATGCACCCATGTTCGACAAAGGATATCCGAGTCCATAATTGAAAGACATTTGTCGCATACGTGGAACCCTACTAGGCAAAGTGAAAAGTAAAGCCGTTAGGATATTACTCTGGGCGCAGCGAGTTAACGTGCCACGTTTCAGTGCCGAAATAAATTTCCCGGGTTAATTACCCAGATGGCATTATCCAGGGTCCAGTTTCCAACGTGAGCCCCAATTGGGCATGTATTCTAAGAATTGGGCATATATTCCAAGAATTAGACTTTTCATACTCAAAGAAATACATGTGAAACACTCTCCACCTATAACCGAAATGTGACAACAAAATGTGAACAGTGCCATGAGATAATATACGGTCTAAATCTCACTAGGCAGCCATGTTTTTCAATGTGAAATAGGTAAATCCTAGAAGCGAGCGCAGAGAAGTTCTTGTCTCCGCTCTGGCTTTGTCTATTTCATAGCATTTTTGTTCAAGTAGATCATGGCCAAAAACCAGTACAGATAGAACGATTCAGACTCATTATCAGGGAACTCCGTTCAAATAATTGAAATGATTATCAGTCAATTACAACACATATATAAGGGAAGTGGGAAGAGGTGCCGACATACTGACAGAGCCACATGACTTCACAGAAAAGTCTTCCGGTTAACCTATTCTAAAGCACATACCAAGAATCTAACGATTCGTGATATGTGTTGTATCTCAGGTACGCTTTTATTGTACCTGTTCATGTGTGCAACATAATGTTGCAGACGAACACATGTGATGAAGAATGATTTGTATACAATGGGAAAGCTTTAGGGAGATAAAAAGATACCAAATGGTGATCTACCATTTCATTAAATAAAATTACAAGTGTATGTAATACATTTGATGACCAGTATCATATACAAAAAAAATATTCCCGCTGAATACAAATATGATACCTCGTTAAAAACAGAAATACTACACAGTGTAACTGAAAAAGTATATACTTACAGAAACAAAGCTTCTACATCTAGGCCCTGTCAGCAAAATTCAATGAAGGAGAGACACACACTTTTGAAATAACATCACTGGTACAATAAAAACTAGGTTAGCAATGGGAATTAAAGTGACAGGTATATTTGCTTTAGATTGTTTTTACATGCCAATATAGTCTCTAATTGTCACAATCTAGAAATTTGATGTCAGTCGGTGATAGGGACTCATCTAAATTGTAGGTCAAATAACATATATGCGTCCCAGCTATCACATCTTCATGTAAGTTAAGGGAATAAAATGGGGAAAAACTCGTGGTTGTGCCAATAGTGACAACTTATAGCAGGGGGGGATTAATGAATGAAAACCCATATCTGATAAATTGAACTTTTCAATCATTGCAAGCCAATCCTATTGAAAAATGCGGATAAAAAATCAGTTAAAAAACTTCTCATTTTAATTTCCTTTTCCTAACTTAGGCTTTCATGTGCACACTTTGACGATTTCAATCAAGCCCATAGCATATTATTGTAGAAACTTGCCAAACAGGACTATATCACCAAACGCCTCTATTCCAAGTTTCTCGATAGTATCGTACACTGGTGGCAAAAATACGATCGTACGCTACCTTTCGTAACTTGTGTTGAAATCCACGGAACACGGGGCTAGGGGTCGTTTGAATATCATGTGTTTTACATCTTCATGGTTTTCAAATGAAGAGTCACAAGTAGCTGACAGATACATACTCTTGAAAATAAAGGGAAGTGATTAGGATTTTATGTAAAGAACATCATCTTGTCATGCTGACCTCATTGAAAATTGTTGACTGTTTCTCTCTTGTAAGAGCCCCAAACTCATTTTAAGTTATTTCTTATGCTTTTCTGGGACATATTTTGTTTTTCAAATGAGAACAAATTTGCACGCATCTGATTTTCTTGTTGTTGTTGTTGTTGTTGTTGTTTTGGCCGCCATGTTGACGAAAGAAATTTGCAGGCGCTGTAGAGTTGAAAACAACAACAACAACACATGATTTTCCCATGTCCTTATCATAAGAACTCGCTATGATCGCTATAACATAGATAACATAAGCGTTACACCCAACGAGTAAGTCGTAAATTTCATTTCACTAGGTAACAACTTTCGTCTCCGATTTTGCAAGACCTTTGTCGGAAGCTGTCCTTGACAACGGTGATTTCTATCAATTTCGCCATTTATATTCTTTGTTCACATAACGTGATTTCGCAATATCACTGGTAGTATGTTCGATTTCAATCTCTTCTTCTATCGGACCTCTCTCCCAGGAATTTTACCGGAAGGCTACTACTGACACCGTAGACATGTTGTTTGAGCCCCATTACACCTGGTATGTTTCAAGAGTTGACAGAACACAAATTGTACATTTACCCTTTGCAAGTGTTATCTAGTTTGAGCACCCCCATTCATCGCCACTTTAAATAAATCTTATGTCATTGTAACCCTTTGAAGGCTCACAAAAGGAGAAGATCGTGATCCAAACAAGTTTAGAGCGTCTGCACGTGGTGAACGTGTTCGCTGGACTTTACACAATTAACTTGGCGGTCCGAAAAGGAGTTTCTTTCTCCGTTAAATGTAAACAGTTTTTCGAACAACATTTAACGGTTGTTGATAATTGCCCCGATAACATAACATGAAAAACAGCTCAGACTACGTATAATGTCTATTGATGCTGATGTCACGGAAGTTGACATTTGCTCTTAGTAACGTTGATGTCTTGCTGACATCATTGAAAACTGTTCACCGCTTCTCTCTTGTAGGAAACCATGTTGTGATATTACTCTTTTAATTTCCTAGAGATTTGGAATTTGTGCTAACTGTCATACGAAATAGGTTTTTCAATTACTGATGCGGAAATTTTTTATGGACGACGGCTGAATATTGAACTTGTATATATTAAACATTTATTTCATGCCTACATGGATGGGGTGATTACAGTATCAAACTGAAGATTCTTGCGATGGACACAGTGATTCATCGTGGACGACAGCTTACTGAATATTGGATCTGACACCAATATTGAACTTGTAATAGGCTGTTTGTTCAAGTCGTTCCTTTTCATATTTCCCCATTTGTCATGACCAGTGTTCATATATTTCTCGGATTGAGTGCAAATAATAACTGATAAGAGTTAATTAAAGGGACCCTTAGCTTTCATTGAAGTCCGGGAACTATACTCAGTCCTTCTTTGATTGTCGTTTTGTGGCTACAATTGTCGATCATTAAGATGTCCTGATTCAGTATCGTCAACCCAGACCCTATTAAAAGCTTTTAAAAGTTTTACGTTGACAACGATATCTGTTCTAATAACTTTCTCTTGGCTTTGATGTAACAGTTATGTCGTCATAGACTAATAGCACTCTGTTTCTCTTTCTCTCTTGATCTTCTAGAACTGGTGATATCTCTTACGATTCTCACACCTAAACTTCCTTCCCTCTGTCGTCTAGTAATTTCGCATCGGCCATGGTGTTTAGGGTTCTCGCATGGGGGCATTATATGTTCCTACCTATAGCGGCGCTGCGTAGAAACCAAAGGATGTATAATGGCGGGAGGTTCATTTTCGATAAGAAGAAATGTCGTCTACGGCGAAAATAATCAATAGGGCTGATGTTGTGTAAACCTAGGCGGTAGAGTTCGCTTGTTGGCGGGGGTGGTTTCCTTGTCAACAACGCGGCGGCCTTTGATCTGGCAATACTATGTGATGTGGAGCACCAAATGATGGGGACAAACAAAAGGCATTGCCCAAATTCAGCACATGGTGCGAGACGTTTGAAGTATTCTGGCATCTGCTGTAATGTCTCTACATTCGGAGAAAGAACGAGAAGACATGAAAAGATTTCATGCATTTGACAAAGCCAGCCTGCACCTGGAGATCTGGCCGAGGGTTTGATTTGACCAAACACCGGTAAAAAGTATACAGAGAGGAGAACCACCGCCGACCATGTATAGCTTTCTCTAGCTGCAATGCAATTCTCTATTGTGTGAAAAATGTAGGATTTGTTCTGCCCCGGATCTGTGTGGACAGGCTTACACGAGCTATCAAAATCACCGGCGAGAGCAAGGTCACACACTTTGATGCTACACGACAATCTTTTCTCGCAAACCTCGCGCCAGCTTAGCATAATAAAAATTTATGATAAAAGCAACGTAGAAGCCGAGCGAGATATTTTGTATCAGTATGGACCTTTTTTCGTAGTCATCCCATAAACTTTGTGATTTAACAATTGAAATGCCTCATTTAATCAATTTTCTTTGTCCTCTAGACGCTTCTTCTGTATGGTCGTAAAATAATTTATTGAAAGGGCAATGCGAATTCTAGACTTGCAATTCACTCTCACGAAACTTCCATGGATATGATATAAACAATTACAGTGACAGAAATATGAAATGATCCTATGCGTATTGTTATAATACAATATATAGCGTTGTATTAATGTGACAGCCATCATCAAGATAGGGAGCGTAAGATCCGACATTCAATATTCAGCCGTCGTCCATAAAAGTATTTCTGCCTCAATAATCGGAAGACCTATTTCATATGACAGTTAACACCAATTCCAAATGTGTATGAAATAAAAATAATTGTAACACAAGATAGTTTCTTGCAAGAGAGAAGCGGTCAGCAGTTTCGAATTATGTCAGCAAGACATGATGATGTTCTATACATAAAATCCTAATCACTGACCTTAATTGTTTATTGTACATGCCTAATATTGTTATCGTCCTCGACGCCGAATATTGGATTCTATCGAGGTATATTTTTAAATAAAATGTATTATTATTATTTTTTTTTATTTTTTTTTATTTTTATTTTATCCAAATGAATTTCCATGTCGTTTACAGAATATGTATCGCAGTCGCGATTTGATTGTGCCTGTTCATTTGAAAACCATGGAAGTGTAATACACATGATATTCAAACGACCCCTAGTCCATAAAAGAAAGACCTACTCGTATAATACTATAGCAGCACAAACTTTAAATCAGACATTCAAGTTTGCATCAACACAATCCGGTTGGGAAATTCTATATTGAATCAGATCAGTTTCAAAGATGACAATCAAGAAAAAATGAAAGAATCCAAAAGACAACCTACATTAGAGAATTATTATTTATTTGGGTTGTCTAATACACTAATACAAAGATTTTATGTATTTCAATGTCACGATGACTACATTTACAACAGGAAACCTAACAATATCTTGAGATTAGCTTGTATTAAAATAATATTGTTCGCTTTGATTTAGCTGGGATCGTCTATGCGAATTTATTGTTGGTATGCGATACACGTGAATCTAGGGATTTTTTTATAGAAAAGTCAATGCATTACGGGATATCTTCCAGATGTAAATCACTTATTTTGTCAGTTCAAATTTTCAAAAAGAATTTTGATTGGCCTGTGAAGAAAATCAATCAGTGAATGCCTGTAAAGATTCATATAGGTGCTATTTCCGGCATTCAGTCAGTAGGCCCTCGTCGTTTATAAAGAATCTCTTCCTCAATACATTATTTATTATTTACTGTTAGCACCCATGTAAGTATAAAATAAAAGTTCAATGTAAGATGACGATAAGTAATATTTCATAATTTTCCCAACAGAAATCCGTCAAAATACCTCACTTTCTGGAAAGGATCCGGTGGGTTTATTAGATTCACAAACGACAAATATACAAATACTACTTCGACACACCTGCTCTGAAAATATATTCCATACAGTATGCGACCACATGAAAATACTAAGGAACGCCGATTTCGAGGGAAAGAACGCGACTGCGATAGTGTTGAAAGTTGTGGTCTTTATGACCCAGAACCAGAACCTGTCTAGCGAGAGCGGAAGAAGATTTGTAGTGTTTGCTTCCTGGGTACATAGACTTGATATGGTTACAATAACTTTGTTTTGAAATATAAAGATTTTATTCAAAACGTTCAAATCGTAACATAATTGGTAATAACACGAAGAAAAATAGAAATATCCTGGAGATAAAGGTTGTGTTAGATTACAACACATATAAGGGAAGTGGGAAGAGGTGCCGACATACTGACTGCGTCACATGACTTCACAGAATAGTCTTCTGGTTAACCTATTCTAAAGCACATACCAAGAATCTAACGATTCGTGATGTGTGTTGTATCTCAGGTACGCTTTTATTGTACCTGTTCATGTGGCAACTTGGATGATATGACCACACGGCCCCTAGCACCGGCATAAGCGGTATTAGATACAAATCTAGAGAGCTATGATGGAAATGCTCTGACAAGTCGTATACTGGTAATTGGTGAGCTGTTTCGCTGTGACAACTCGTACATTGGAGATTGGTGAGCTGTATCGTCGTCAGATGTAAATGACAGCATTTAACACAAAAGACTAGTCTGTAATGCCCGATGTCGACCCAGCATCAACTTCCCACAAGTGCCAACATATATCAAAGACCAAAAGGTCTGTACAGGGGGCGGGCCTCGGGGACGAAACGTCCACCAGCAGAATCTCGCCATATACAGGAAAAAATTACAACACATCCCCATCGTATCCACATGAACACGCACAATCAGCGTGTGACAGATCTTTGGAAACGCCTTCGATTTTCATTCAGTCACGATTGCATTGAGTTCCAATCTAATGCAATAACTGGGGGGCAATTACCCGATATCTACGTTCTTAGAATTAGGAATTTGCTGATGACAATGGTTACTTTATCTGGTCGACTAATCTAGCAAATGTTCCACGCTATACAGAACAAGTTTGCCTCTTTTGTCTTGCAATACTTGTACGTAAGATAAACGTATTTTGTTGTTTGGGGGCAATGATGTAATACATTACAGACATTACTCACACAGGCCCACTAGAATATCTGTATTACCTTTTGTGGAGATGATGGAAATTCGAATTATCACATGGTCTCCATGCAAGCATCAGATCCAATATTTAGCAGGAATGTGACGTCGGTAGAGAATATCCGCATTTATAATGATCTTTTTCGTACAAAAATTAAATGACAAAAGTTTCCTGCATAAGAAAAGCGGTTAACAGTCTTCAATAAATTTCTGGGTACAACACTGAGTCTAAACGGGTGGCTTTTCAATAATACAAAGGACTGAACAATAGAACCTTACATGAAAGACGTCCAATGACTCAAGGCCAAGCCCCAACAGGAGCTACCGTCGTTTAACTTGTCATCTTTTTAAACTGGTTAAATTGAATCGGGACTGTTTAAAACCGCGATTATCTCCCTTTAATTTGGGAAATTGGAAAAAATTGCCGACGTCTGAAAAGCAACCATATGACGCCACAGGAAGGCCTTTCTCAGCAATTCACATTCAGACCCAAGAATACGGTGGACTCTCGGACTTAGCCTTAGTATCTCATCCGCTTAAATGTCAACGAAAAAAAGTTTGCGGTAAATTGATCTATGGTGAGCTAATCAGAATACTAGATTATCATCCAAATAAACATTTCGTTCTCTGCATCAAGCAGAGGGTATAACCATCTTAGGTTGTTACCATTTCTTGTATAACAGTTTCGCCATAGTGAAACAATTTGGTAAATTTACATGATGTATGTAACCTGTCAAATTTTAAATTAACTATGTCTTCATTACCTTATTTGTTCAATTGAATCCAATTAACGTATGTAAATATCCTCTTTTCACAGGACCCAAGAAACCTTGGAGAATTGTGTATGCCCGCTACCTTGCCTCAACCTTAGTCTTCCAAGACCTCCCTATGGTGTCGCAGATTGAACAGATCACGAAAGGTAAGAGCACAGTTTGTGTAGATGGCGCTGTGTATGCCACGATCATCCGGGCATTCTCCTTTCAAATATTCAATGAGTATTGCTCAACCTGTAACCATCTGGGTCATCTATACGCGGTAAGACTTATGGATGGCGAAGTTTACGCAAATGGAGTATTGCTGTATCTCACTTTTACAAGATTGTTTCTAGCATTTCTTCAGTGGAAGGGACACTTGAGTAGATGAATTCATGACGTATAATTTGAGTGATACAAACCGGATTTTCGAAATATGCAATTTAACTGTGCAACTTTGCCTTTTATGTGCACATTTTTTATGAATAGTCACTTGAAAGGGTTTAATTTTTCACAACTGAACTCTCAAAAGTAAATCCGACAGACAAAAAAAGTTCAAATTTACATCTATAGTTCTAGAACATACCCTAATACGATACATGACTCTCTTGTATTTTTCAGGATGATGCTTATTGATTGGATGAACAGACGGAGGAAACGGAATTAATTCTGAACAGACAATTAGTTTAATAAACGCGACAACGTCCATTAGTGACTCCCTTGAGATTATGCGATCAGTATTAACTTGTGCCATGAAAATATCACGTGACGTAGAAATGCCACATGACCTCAATTGCGCAGCACGATGCGCGGTAAGCGTCCTTTGGGATAGTCGATATTACAAATGCTAATGTCCGGGAAAAGTTTAATGGAGGAAAAGTCCGATAAACAAGCGTAATACCATTAATTTCATCTATTTAAAAGAGAGCTAAATAATGTATCGATTTTGTTGAAAGGGTCCAATGTGAATATTGTTACTTTTTTACAATTTGTCATTTCCAGAATGCATTTATTGCAAGCGTGGACCAAGTTCGTGGAAGGGGTTTAATATATGTAAATAACTGAATATATTGTCATCATTCATAACTTGAAAGAAGTTATAATTTATAATGAATGAATAAATAATACTAAATGTTAAATGATTTTTTTTTTTACTTTTCTCTCTTCATAATACTGAAATAGCGAGTATATGAACCCTTGAAATTCTTCACTTTGGGAATATACTCAAGAGTCAAAAAAGCCTGAAAATTCATTGGGGTTGAAAAATAGTTGTCTGTTACAATGATCTGTACGATATGAGTATTACGAATGTCGACATCAAACAGCTGACTGCTTCACTCTTGCAATAAACTAGCTAGTGACTGGTAATCATGGACATTGGTGGAGAATGAAGCGCTTGGTCGGTGTAGGGCCTCACAGACGTATGTTCTGTATAAGAACTTGCATTTGCCGAATATTTCCCCGTTTGAGCCGTTTTGTCTATCTAACGATACCATATTTCATCACTTTCCATCAGATTACTTGACATGGCTATACACATCATCGCTGTTAAATATGTGTATCTAATACCGCTCAAGCCGATGTTAGGGGCCGTGTGGACATGCCATTCAAGATATCCACATGAACAGGTACAATAGCAGCGTGGCTGGGATACAAACATCACAGAAATCAGTTTTTCTTTAGATAGAAGCGTCTAGTCCGTCATTCATTATTTAGCCTTCGTCCATTAAAGAATTTCCGTGCCCATAATCCAAAGATCTAATTCATATAACAACATTTGCACCGAATAAACAAAAAATCATAATGTACATAAACATAGTCTAGTTTCCATTAGAAGAGAAGCGGTCAACAGTTTCAATGATGTCGGCAAGACATCATGATGTTCCAAAATATCAAATCCTGTCAGTATTCTTCATCCATATGATTTTCCTGGTAAATTCGTTATCTGAAAAATGATGTATCTCATTGGAACGATATGCAAGAGGTTGGAAAAATTGACGACGTCTGGCGACTAAAAAGCAACCATATGGCTCTACAGGAAAGCATCCCTCTGCACCTATCATTAAGACTCCAGAATACGGTGGATTCTCGGACATAGCCTTAGTGTCTCAGCTGCGCTTTTATTGCAGCTGTTCATATGGAGATTATGAAGTATCCACACGGTCCCTAGCACCGGCTTAAGCGGAATTAGATACGCTAGCCCAGGAGCTGTGATGGCAGATCAGCTCAAACAACTCATCTGATGTTAATGGATGAGGATCGTGGACGTCTGATGGAGCAAACGCCTCAACATGGGGTAAACCTGGTAAATGCGTACGGCGTCGTACGGCTTATATTTCCCACCAAAACAATACATCTGCATATATTTGTCGAGAGAGTCACGCTTTGATTGTGATTGCTCATATGGACACCATGGGAATCTTGAAGTGCATGGCTACATACGGAGTGTAACGCAGTCAGTATATATGCCTTTCGGATCATATGAATTTTTGTCAGCAGACCGACATCGTTTTGGACCACCCTCACTATATTGCGTTTAATTTATATGGATATTGCCATGTAAATGAGGTCTTTCCACAAAAGACGCCGATATTTTTGTGGACGATGACAGGGTACTGAATATTGGATTTGCCGCTGGGTTTTTTCATATCTCGTTTATTCAGGCGTGAGTTCCTTGTGCAGACTTTCTCCGCTCGGATATGTGCACACAGAGTGACAGACCCGACATTCAGTAGACAACCGTATCCAGAAAATTAAATTTGTGTCGATGATCGAAAGACCTTATTGGCAGGACACTATATCCACAAAAATCAACAAGAAAAACATTATTTAAAAAAACAAGCTAGTTTACAGGATATAAGCGGTCAGCAGTTCCAGTGATGTTAGCAAGAGATAATAGCACGTGTCATATCCGACATTCAATATTCAGCCGTCGTCCATAAAGACTTTCCGCGTCAATAATCGAAAGACCTATTTCGGATGACAGCACATATAAATGTGTATAAAATAAAATAGTAAAAACACAACGTGGTTTCCTACAAGAGAGAAGCGGCCAATAGTTTTCAATGATGTCAGCAAGACATGATGATGTTCTATACATATAAAATCCTAATCACTGTCCATTATTCTTTAATCCGAATTAATTACCAACTCGTTTCCAGAGTATGTATATCAGTCGTGCTTTGATTGTGGCTGTTCATTTGAACACCATGGAGATGTAAAACACATGATATTCAAGCGGCCCCTATGATGATGTTTCTATGGCCGAATCCGTATCTCTGGAATATATTCCTTTATCTAAATGAATTTCCGAGTCCTTTTTTAGAATGTAACCTATCTCATTCATGTTATCATATATTGCGATGGTTCATATGAACATCTTAACACTTGCGTGCGTGCTGTTCATAAAAGCACTTGCTCTTGGTTAAGCGGGGGATACACATTAGCTAATGTGGTAATCGCCTTTTCTTTATACCGAATAACGCATACAATATAACTAGGATAGAAAAACACGCACCAGAGAAGGCGCTTATCCTGTGGTAGAAATATTGCAAGCAAGAATTACCATAAGAAAATCATTTGATCCGAGAAACCCACAGTTTATGAGTATTTGACGACAGGATTATTGCATTTATACTTATAATTTCTCTGTACTGATAGCTTCTTGCAAAATATGGTCTTCTGTGTTTGGACTTCCGTGCATGGACGATATCTTTGCTAGGGTATTCTACTATATAAAAGACTTAGATGTCAGGCGGGTGAATACATAATGCCCAAAAAGTTCATATTTCGATTCATCGATGTCTGGAATTCGATAGATATCTACGGTTTTGATTAGACTACCTGAGGTTGAATATAGTGACAGACCACTTATGATACCCAAATTAATTCCGAGATATTGACGGTTTTCATGGACGTATTTTCTGTACACAACAATGAGCTCATAAAAGAATATTTCGGGGTGGTTTATTGACCTTTCCAATAGCATATGGCAACCACATTGGGTTCAAGAGCTCCTTGTTCGAGAACAGTGTGAATTATTTTAATTAGGAATATATAGAACCCTTGCGAATTTACGTAGCCTGCTGGAGGCTGCTTGAATGTTAATAACTGACCACTTCTGAAGCTCATAATGACAGATGTCCACCCTATTCCGGCAATCAGTGATACTGTATTATGCTAGGCACCAAGATTACATGACAGGATTGTCACGCCTTGCAGACGAATATATAGTGCACAAACAGCTCGAACAAATTGTAATTGGAGCAAGATGAATAACTTCCTCCGGTTTTGCATAGAGTACCTGAAATTTTACCTAATGACCACAATGTGGTCGCTCAATTCCGATTTCTTCTCTATGTCTCTCTCCGAGAATATTGTCCTTTTCCTGCATCCAAGAATGAGCTGCTCATGAAAGAATACTTGCTAGCGGCATATTTTGCTTTCCAGTAGCATATCCATACCTTGCTGACAATTTAATGGTTTCAATAGGCCCTAGCTCGAGATGATGGCAACTTTCTGAGAGGGAAAGATGTGTATCTTCCGCTGAACCTTCATATACCATTGAGGACTGTATGTGGTAACCAGTTCGGATTTCCACCATATTCCGAGAATCAGTGATACCACACTTTGGTCTCCATGCCATTTCTGACAAATACGTATAGTTCTATTTCCGCCCATAGGAAGATAGATAACTCTCGCCGGTGTTGCATAGACTGTCGGGGGTTAAATGTAGGTACCAGTCATGATGTCTACCCTATTCTAGCAATCACCTTACTCTGGTGGTGAACACGATTTTATAACATGATTGTCAAGTCTTGTGGGCTAATTTATAAGGCTCAAACGATTCATAGCTCTAGAGTATTGTTTTTGTTCTAGTAGGAACCATGGATAACTTTTTTCTGCAGATAATTTAACACGAAAAGAATTTCATTCATTGACCCGTAAATTCGCATGGACAATAGTCTTCTATGGATGATCGTCTCGAGTGTTAGATTAGATACCCAATGTGATATCCATAGCACCGACACCCCATGTGATATCCATAACAACACATATAAGGGAAGTGGGAAGAGGTGCCGACATACTGACTGCGTCATATGACTTCACAGAATAGTCTTCTGGTAAACCTATTCTAAAGCACATACCAAGAATCTAACGATTCGTGATATGTGTTGTATCTCAAGTACGCTTTTATTGTACCTGTTCATGTGGCAACATGGATGATATGACCACACGGTCCCTAGCACCGGCATAAGCGGTATTAGATACAAATCTAGAGAGCTATGATGGAAATGCTCTGACAACTCGTATACTGGTAATATCCGCATGTGATATCCAAAGCACCGATAACCATGTGATATCCATAGCACCGACCGCCATGTGATATCCATAGCACCGACACCCATGTGATATCTATAGCACACTGTTTGCACTAGAATCCAAGCAGGTATAACAGAAGAATATGAATAAACATGTGCTTGAGAAACGGTCAGCAGTTGCAAGACATCATGGTGGTCATAGAAGCCAGTTCTATCATCTTTCTCTCTCCATCTGTCTCCCTAAGAAAGTCTCACATTCATAATCGCCCTGTGAGATAGCATGCTTCAGATCCGTAATTCAATATTCAGCCGTCGTTCATGAAAGAATTTCAGCGTCAATAATTGAAAGACCTATTTCGTATGGCAACATTAATTTCAAACGTGTATGAAAGAAAATAAAAGACGGTTGCTTATAAGAGACAAGCGGTCAACAGTTTTCATTGATATCAACAAGACGGGATGATGTTCTTTACATACAATCCCAATCACTAATCATTATTATTTATCCAAATGAATTTCCAAGTCGTTTTCCATAGTATGTATGTCAGTCACGCCTTGATTGTGACTGTTCATTTTAACACCATGGAAATGTAAAACGCATGAAATTCAAACGGTTCGACAGGCATTAACGCCATCATCTCTCCAAGTATATTTTGTTTCGCACACGATGGGTTAAAGGTACGGGTGATGTCAATGAAAGGTTTTAAGACTATTGATTTAGAAAGGTTCCAATTTAATAACTGAAACCAGAAACTAATTTTTACTAATAGGGTATGTCAAATCCGACATTCAATATTCAGCTGTCGTCCATAGAAGAATTTCCGTGTCAATAAAAAGCTCTCTGTATCAGTTATCCAATCTTCCTTCGTATGACACTGCGCGAAGAATCGAAGGAGGCACATTAATTAATTTAAATTATTAATTTAAATAGTGAAGCTAGTTTCTTGCACGAGAGAAGCGACTGTTAGTTTTAAAATGATATCAGTTAGATATAATGAAGTTCATATCATCATATTATTATCACTGAACTGTAGAGTTCAACCAATGGAATTTACAGGTCGCTATTCATTTGGGAATATCGTAACTTTACTGAGGCTACGGTTACTGAAAATTAACTTAACAGAAGCGGGAATCTAACGATTAATGCATCACAATAATATTTTAATACAAAACAAAGACGTTAGAATGTATATCTGCCATGGTTCAATAATACCTAAAAGCCACTCAAATTATAATATATATCTGCCATGCTTCAGTTTTGTCTAACAACCATTCAAATTATAATATATATATGCCAAGCTTCAGTTTTGCCTAACAACCACTCAAATTATAATATATATCTGTCATGTTTCAGTTTTGCCAAACAGTCATTCAAATTATAATATATATATGCCAAGCTTCAGTTTTGCCTAACAACAACTCAAATTATAATAAATATTTATCATGCTTCAGTTTTGTCTAACAACCACTCAAATTATAGTATATGTCTGACATGCTTCAGTAATGCCTAACAACCACTCAAACTATATCTCTACATGTTTCAATAATGCTTAACAACCACTCAAATTATATATCTCTGCCATGCTTCAATATCGCCTAACATCCACCCAGATTATAATATATATCTGACATACTTCAATAATGCATAAAATCCACTCAACTTATAATACATTTATGATATGCTTCACCATTTATACCAACCACTCAAATTATATGTCTCACCCATACTTCAATAATGCCTAACGAACACTCAAATTATAACATATCTCTGTCATGCTTCAAAAATGCCTAACAACCACTCAAGTTATAATACATTTATGCTATGATTCAATGATGCCTAAAAGCCACTCAAATTATCTGTCTCTTCCATACTTCAATAATGCCTACAAATCACTCAAATTATCTGTCTCTGCCATACTTCAATAATGTCTAAATTCCACTCAAATTATCTGTCTCTGCCATACTTTAATAATGCCTACAAACCACTCAAATTATCTGTCTCTGCCATACTTCAATAATGCCTACCAACCACTCAAATTATCTGTCTCTGCCATACTTTAATAATGTCTAACAACCACTCAAATTATAGTATATCTCTGCCATGCTCCAATAATATCTAACAACCAATCAAACGTGTTTTATGCTATACTTGAAGTATGCCTAACAACGACTCAAATTATACCTCTCCCATGCTTCAATATAATGTCTAACAAACACTCAAATTATAATATTTCTCTGTCACCGTTCAATAATGCCTAACAAACACTCAAAGTATAGTATATCTCTACCATGATTCAATAATGTCTAACAACCATTCAAATTATCTGTCTCTGCCATACTTCAACAATGTCTAACCAGTCAAATTATAACATATCTCCGCCATTTATGCTATACATTTATGCTATGCTTCAATAATGCCTAAAAACCACTCAAATTATCTGTCTTTGCCATACTTCAATAATGCCTACAAACCACTCAAATTATCTGTCTCTGCCATACTTCAATAATGCCTACAAATCACTGAAAGTATCTGTCTCTGCCATACTTCAATAATGCCTACAAACCACTCAATTATCTGTCTCTGCCATATTTCAATAATGTCAAACAACCACACAAATTATCTGTCTCTGCCATACTTCAATAATGTCTAACAACCAATCAAATTATCTGTCTCTGCCATACTTTAATAATAGCAACCACTCAATTTATCTTTCTCTGCCATACTTCAATAATGTATAACAACCACTCAAATTATCTATCTCTGCCATACTTTAATAATGTCTAACAACCAATCAAATTATCTGTCTCTGCCATACTTTAATGATGTCTAACAACCACTCAAATTATCTATCTCTGCCATACTTCAATAATGTATAACAACCACTCAAATTATCTATCTCTGCCATACTTTAATAATGTCTAACAACCAATCAAATTATCTGTCTCTGCCATACTTTAATAATGTGTAACAACCACTCAAATTATTTGTCTCTGCCATACTTTTATAATGTCTAACAACCAATCAAATTATCTGTCTCTGCCATACTTTAATAATGTCTAACAACCACTCAAATTATCTTTCTCTGCCATACTTCAATAATGTATAACAACCACTCAAATTATCTATCTCTGCCATACTTTAATAATCTCTAACAACCAATCAAATTATCTGTCTCTGCCATACTTTAATAATGTGTAACAACCACTCAAATTATCTATCTCTGCCATACTTCAATAATGTATAACAACCACTCAAATTATCTATCTCTGCCATACTTTAATAATGTCCAACAACCAATCAAATTATCTATCTCTGCCATACTTCAATAATGTATAACAACCACTCAAATTATCTATCTCTGCCATACTTTAATAATGTCTAACAACCAATCAAATTATCTGTCTCTGCCATACTTTAATAATGTGTAACAACCACTCAAATTATCTGTCTCTGCCATACTTCAATAATGTATAACAACCACTCAAATTATTTGTCTCTGCCATACTTTAATAATGTCTAACAACCAATCAAATTATCTGTCTCTGCCATACTTTAATAATGTCTAACAACCACTCAAATTATCTATCTCTGCCATACTTCAATAATGTGTAACAACCACTTAAATTATAGTATATCTCTGCCATGCTTCAATAATGTCTAACAACCAATCAAACGAGTGTTATGCTATATTTGAATTATGCATAACAACGACTCAAATTACATCTCTCCCATGCTTCAATATAATGTCTAGCAAACACTCAAATTATAATATTTCTCTGTCATGGTTGAATAATGCCTAACAAACACTCAAAGTATAGTATATCTCTACCATGCTTCAATAATGTCTAACAACCAATCAAACGATACTATACCTCTGTCAGACTTAAGGATGTCCGCTGGTGGTAAATCAAAGTAATTAACTTTTTGAATAATGTGTGTTGTTGCATTCATAATTGTGTAATATGAGGAAAACTGTGAGCAACGTTAAGTGGACTGACCCAAGCTCAATTTGATAACCCAGAAATCATAGAGAATAGCCCTAGTTTTGAAGCATATCCGTGAAAAATTCATATAAATAGTATTTAATTTTTCCTTATATTCTAACTGTTTGCAGATAATCACAATGTCTATCAAAATTTATCAAATTGGGTGGATGTTGGTGTGCAAAATTCTCGGCTAGAAGGCTTTTAAAGGAAATCCCTATCTCTTAACCTAGGGAAGGGAGATAACCCAATAGGAAAAACAGGCAAAATGGCTGCCAAAGCCAAAAACCACCAGCGGACGTCCTTAAATGATACAAAACAACCACTATAATGATAATATGGCCATTGTATTCGAGATTACATACTGAGGAATGAATGATAATGATGAGAACAGTACCCTCAACCGCTTTCAAGTTTTAGTCATTATACGGTTACGGAGTTCAGAGTCGTTTCTATAAGTCCCGTGTTAACCACCTTACGATTGTGCGTGATCATGCGAAAACAATGGGACGTTGAATCACGCAATTCTCACACAGTCCCCATGTGTACACCAGCCGCGGGTTATCGGACTCAGACGGATGCCACAAAGCATCACAGATATTAAATGCTACGATCTTATTTAGTCATCCATGAATAATGATATCACAACAGAGCTATTTTACGGTAAGGTTCTGCTTGTGATTTTCTGGGTGTCATTTCCAAATAGACCATCTGCAAATAGCAAGGGTCTGATCTGTCATTCAATATTCAGCCGTCGTCTATAACATAATTTCAATGTCCATAACCGAAGACCCATTTCTTATGACAGCACCAATTCCAAATGAAAATAGTAAACACACAAGATGGTTTTCTACAAAAGAGAAGCGACCAACAGTTTTCAATGATTCCAGCATGACATGATGACGTTTTTAAAGCAGTTCGTAATTACAAAATGTTAACAATAGACACTCCATACTATTTAGACCATTAACCGGCCTCGACAGAAACTTGGTACTTCCAGTCATCTTTATTTTCGGATGATCCTTCGGACATAAATTTGTCAGACAACAAAATATATTATAGCCGTGTGAAAATCGATTAACCTTTCAAGACAAATTTTAGTGAAATGAAAGAAAACGTGGGCCTCTGGCTTATTATTCATCTCATATAACTTCGATCATCTGACATTTAGAAAATCGGATTTAAAATCTTGATTATTATACAACACCACTGAAAGGAATACCTCGGAATGGCATATATAGTGGTTCGATGGAAAGCATGTTGTACTGAGACATGGGAGTCCTGGTTTTTAGGCGATCACCCAGTGGGAAGTAATCGTTTAATCCTGATCAATTTGAACGGCTTGACATCGGAATAGTGTCAAATCTTGTTACATTTGCAGTAATTACGGTGCCGATGAGAATTAGCAATGACAGCTAGGGCCCTTCCGGCTTCAGTTCATACATAGCCTTCAACAAAAGGTTTGATACAGGGTACATGAGTGTGTCAATGGGAACCGACTTAATCGAGTATACACTCAGGATGGATGAACGCAGCCTCTTTGTCGTTATCTCACTGGATAAATTCTCTGGATATGTGATTGCAGTCACTGTTTCTCGGAATATGGTACCGGTGTGGTGGTTAAGAATGCCCTAGCTAGGAATGTTCCTTCTCATATATTTTCCTATAGGAACTAAAGCTGGACACTCATCCTTAAGGCGGATAAAATGTCCTAGCTGGGTTAGAAGATGGGAGCCGGATATTCTTAGTCACCGGACATTCTTAGCCTACACACCGGTACAAGATTGAAATTACCTTGAAAAATATCTAGTGAATCACTGCTATCGAAATATTATAATATATTTCAATGCATTACCGCTGCATACACTTGACCAAATATTCTGTGAATATTTCTGAATTTCCAGCTGATGCTTCAAATTCAAGGATTTCGGTCTGAGCTTGATGGAGTTGTTTCTTTAATGTCTGGATCATAGATCAATAAATTTTGGAGAACGAAATCTTGATATTCAGCTGGCGTTTCCCTGAAATTGTATATGTGGATAAAATATAAGTTATTGATGTTAAGATAAAATATAATTCTCAAATTCAACCTGATTTCTGAAATAAATATGTCCAATATATCAGCGGATAAGGAGAATATACCCAAGATATCAGTAATAAAGGGTTAATATACCCAATATATCAGCGGATAATGCTGAATATACCCAATATATCAGTAGATAAGGGGGTGAATTTACCCATTATATCAGTGGAGAAGGGTTACTATACCCACTATATCAGCGGGGAAAAAGATGGATATACTCAAGATACCAGCGGATACGGGTGAATTTACTCAACCCGAGAAGGGTTAATATTACCAATATATCAGCGGATAAAGGTGAATATTTACACAATATATCAGCGGATAAGGGTGAATATACACAATATATCAACGGATAAGTGTGAATTTGTCTAAAATATGTATTATCCTGCATGGATCTACATGTATTTACTGTCACCTGTTTCATATAGATGTTGCGCATGGAGATAGCCACTGGTGATCTTTATCGCGACCAGACAGAAGTTCGGCCACCAGGGGGCGGTCGCTGTCACGTGTGAACTCCCCCTGGTGTCACTTTATAGCACCAAAATAAAACAAATTCCCAGGAGGTTCAGGTGACCATTCGCTTTGATTATGGCTGGCTTTACACTGTGTGAATCACTAACACATACATGAATTTAGAAGCCTATCTGTGACAAGTGTAATCCCTGTGTTGAGAGTGTGAACGTTCAAGGCCCAAGCTTCCAGGCGTTCTGAATAGTGGTATACTATAGCACAAGGGCATTAATTCTTGATAAACTTAAGACCCAGAATGAGAATACTGTAGCATAATTAAATGAATTGAGTAGTTGATTAATATTTATTGTCAATGTCTCATTAGACGATATCACAGGGGCTCTGTTCTTAACATAAATGTGTGATTTGGTGTGGATACGACCGACAAGAACACACCGATGGTACAAGTATACGGTTATGCATCGCGGGAATTTCCCTTAATAGATGTATACGTTTTTTGCAGAGTATAGCAAAATTGAGGCAATTCAGAAAGGGTACTAATAATGGCATTCAATTATATTCAGCATAAAACTTTGAGAATATGTGGTGTCAATATGACAAAAACTCTTCTGTGTGTTACGGTAAAAAAAAGCAATTTTTCCACTCCAAATCTGCAAGACTATAGTTTTCTTACTGAAATGCCTTGAGAGAAATGCGATGATCAGTTGCATTCAAATGGAGATATGATTGATCAAAATTGCTACCTGTCATATTTTGGTATTTTTCTAGGCAATTCTAGGAAAGATTTTCTCTTGTAACAAAAATATGATACCTCAAACAAAACCATTCTTGGTTCTTTCAAATAATCAAATTTCCTAGTATGTATTGTGTGGCAATATGATTTTGGTTGGAGAAGATCGTCCCTAGAAATGCCTCAAAATACCAAAAATAGGCCTGGTAGCACATCTTGATCAATCACATCTCCTATTTTTTACAACTGAAGATCACAATTTTATCGAGGCTGATATTTCGGTATGTAAACTTCAAGGTCTTGAATTGGAAATCACACACAAGGGAGATTTCCCCATATTAACATCGCACATCTTCTAACTGACAGAAGTTAAGCATATCAAGGTAGAGGATTTTCGCTATCAGGACTCCAATATCCAAACTGCCATGTATTCACTGCTGGTGCTCTGAGGGTTCGGGTCGATCTCCAGAAGGGAATTAATGGGATCTCTACAGCACGAATATCTGTGACTACCCTGTCGGGAGGATTGGGTCAAATTTACCAAATATTTTGGCGTATATACGTGACAGACCCAAAGATTTTGGGTCAAATTCTATTTAGACCCAAACATTTTGGTTGGTTTTAACCCAACTATTTTGGGTACGTCACGTCTATACCCATTCCTTCTGACAGTGAATGTTGATTTTCTTTATGTATTTGTATTCTGGCTCATGACCTTAGATAAACTATCATTCAATTTAATTCACTTTACTGGTGTTTGTGCTTTACTATGAAGCGTTATCCTAAAACTAGTTGGATATGGATAAGCACACATCAGAAATAGTGAGTCATAACCATCCTAATAGTGAGTCATAACCATCCTAATAGTGAGTCATAACCATCCTAATATATAGATGGTCATCGATGGTTAGGCGCATCGCAAATTTTTATTTTGTGTTTAGTGAATGGGGCGCTTGCTCAATACCAACTATCTTATCATATTCCTTGAGTGCCACTTGTTGTTTATCAATTTTGGCTCATTTAGCCAATCAAGTGACAGAATAGCCACTTCCTGTTTATCTCCTGGCTCTATTGTGCAAGTCCCAAATTAAGCAATTTTTTTTTTTTGCTACAAGTGTATCATTACTGGGATAAGCATATATTTCCCATGACAAAAAGTTATATATTACAACGGACAGAGTTCGGAGTTGACAGTCGATTGTATCCAATCAAACTGAAAAGAACATGAATCAATAATTAACAGGTTCTATATGGTCAGTGATCTTGACCATTTAGCTATTGTCAAGCGAGGAGTTCAGAAATATTCTGTGTATCTGTAGAAGCACTAATGAGACCAAATGCGGCTATTATGGGAGTTATTGGTCGTATGTTCCTACAGTTTGTGTATAAATGGATTTAGGTCGTCTTATTCCACGTGTGAAATGACTAATCCCACACTTGAGCTCCTGAACCCACGCGACATGAAATATCCTAAAGGTTAACACTTTCGCGACAGTTACTGTTGTTTGTTTTTTTTTTGCTTTAATTCCTTTTCACATAATTACATGTATTATCTAATGGTGGATCCGGTTTTCGAAATTTTTTTAGTGTAACGAACTTGCCGTACTGTATTCCTTTGGGATAAAGAAATTAACGCCAATGTAATGGCTAATTCAGAAACTGCAGGGACATACTTTAACATAAGTAGAATTTTAATGCACGATTTTGAAGGTCAGAAGAGTTTGTGTTATCTTTAAGCGAGGTCCGCGTCCTAGACGCTCGTGTCTTTCGAATGAACAGTCACAATTAAACCAACAGACTGAGATAAATTTCTTTCAGTCTCGGAAACGACCGTAAAATTCTCTTGAAATGTTACTACAGTTCAATGGTGAGAATATTTGAATGACGGAAAAATTCTGTTGTCTTGCTAGCAACATGGTAAAATGTGAATCACTTCTATCTTTGAAGAAATATTTGAAATAATGAGCTCTGAATGGAAGTTGAAATTAGACATTTTCAAAAATACAGTTGAAGATTCTACGTTTCCATTCTATCTGAATAAGAAGAAAAAAAATTATTTGAAACTTCCTGCCGTATATATGCGATAACGTTTGGTTTACCTTTATTTTGACAACATATCGATAAATCGGGCAGTTATTTCGCCAATGTTTCCATATTGATGCGTGTGTATCTGATTCCTCAGGGACTTTCGAGGAGCAGCTAACCCTCTGTTTCCATTTCCCAGATTTTGTGATCCGGGTCTTCAATTCCTTCGGAGATCGTACCAACAATGACCAAACGTCCCTCTAACCCTAGAGAGGCGGTCTTCGCCATTGTCCGGTTCGAGTATCGTCTCGTTATATGACAATAAATAATTGTATTTGTTGGATGAGTAGGGTTTACTCACACCGGGTGTCAAATCGGCCGAAGGTAGAAATTTAGCGCCAGTGGAAAGCAATCTCTGACCTAATTGAAGCAATTTCCCCAGCAGTTTCCAAGTGGTCCCCGGTGAGTTAAGCTGGAGAATTGATCTCAATCAAACCGTAATGTTTTGGCAGAAAGCAAACCGACCCAAATCACCACGGTACGCTAATTTGAGAGGAGATGCATCAAAATACGTCACAATATCAAACTGAGCGGAAAATATGTTCCGACCGTTACCAGGCCCATCACGGTGCAATTGGCGTCTTTATGGCCAGTCTGCTCGATTAAAGCCGGATTGACAATTTTCCTGACGGAGAACGAAAGGGCCATTGGTCGAAATGAATATTCTATATTTTGCAAAACTGCAATCTTTAATAAAAAACAATGTCCCTGGGGTGTCGAAACGATCATGGTTAAAATGATGTATGCTTTTCACCTCAGTTTCCAGGTCAATATGTTTTCACAGGCTGATATGGAAGCCATGGCCTGACACATATATCATTTTTTTCACTGTAAACTCTTACTTCTGTGATAATTTTTGAACACCATTATTATTGCCATAAATCGGCACACGTCTGGCGCTCATCAGATATCCGGCGTCCATAAAGCTTTCCCGCGTCAATATCTACAAGACCTCGACGTCATTAACACCAAAAATTCATGAAATTTAAAACCCAATAAATAGAATTTACTCTTTTGAAACTAGAAAGCGGTGAACATTCCGATGATGATAGCGCCATGTTCATATCGCCAACTCCTTATTAGCAAAGAGTTAGTTATGAAACTGTGAGGCATGTTGGTAAATCATCGAATGACCTTTTTCATATTTTTTATATATTATATTTTAATGATTTTATGTTGCTATATTTTTCTGATTACAATAGAAGAAAATGTTTGCAGTGCACTGTCTTAGTGTTTCTAAAAACAATACAATATATCAAGCACGAGGAGTTGACCGGCTCTTAAAAGCTTTAATAAGTAATGCCCGGATGGTGTCAATTAACATCGGTAGCTGTTGTCCATTCACTGTCAACCTAAATTTAGTGAGTCCTACATCCAGGGAACCGATAGATAACTGACTAATGTTTCTTTCGCTTGTCTGGGCGCGTTATGTGAGAAATGGACACATTAGCTTCACACTGTCCATTCATCCTCTGCCATTTTGAATGACTACTGACGTATTCCACGCACATACAAATTGAAAGAGACTAAAGACAGTGTTGATGACCCACAGATGGCCACGCATGCCCAGTGGTGTCGTAACATCCCGTTATCTGGCGATCAAATTCATTAGCTCGGCCTAATGTTACTCGCCGGAATACTTCACACGCTGATTTCCATCTCCGCTTAACCAAGTACAAATTCATCTTTGTCGGACATTTTACAAATAACATTTCCCACACATAAAATTCTCCGGAATGAAAAATTCTAAAGTTATTGTCAACGCACTTCATAAAGTTATACGTGCGGTATTTATTTCTTATGTTTCTCACTCGCCGAAATGCTAAGAAGAGACTGGTTATTTCTGTGTTGAATACATCAAGCTTCATTAAATACCAGGTGAATTACGACGAAAATACTACACTAAATGTTATTAATGTGCCTAAACGGAATACCTAGCTCAGCAGGAACGATTTCTCGTGTAACGGGAGATAACTCCGTAACCGCCTGAGAAATACCTGTGACAAACTCGTGAATGAACCCGATGATCACGGAAAGCTCCGAGTTTACATCGGACAATCCCAGGGTTTATGGCACATGTCGTGTACATATCTTGCAATAATGTCACAAAAGGAGGCTTCCTCACAGGAAAATAAAGGAAAAGGTAGAAATAATTACTATATTATTATGTCTGTTATGTTTGGCGAGTTATACTAATTTGGATGCGTTCTAATCCAGATACAAAAACTAGAATCATATAAAATTGATATTTTCTCTGAATATTTTAAATAAAAATTTCGTTCTGTTTGAATCGCTTGAAGTCAGAGTTTAACGGTCACGTAGCAATGAAGCGTGAGGTCAAAGGTTGAAAAAAAACCCATCAGCATAACAAGAAAATATTGGCAAATTATTTACCAACCCCTTCAAGATCATTCGAGACACGTCTATATTGGATTATGCAGTAACAATAGTGAACAATATCATGTATGAAATAATGACCATCTGTCATAAAGAGGCCTATTTCCAACACCATATGGCTTGAGCTGAAACAAATTGCATTTGAAATTATTTCTTTCCCCTTTTCTTCACCTTGTGCAGGTAAACAGAGTCTAATTAAAAAAACCTGGGCAATGATATGCGTGGACAGGCATTATACCGTCTTGCGTATTTTTTTTATCGAACAAAATATTTTCCTTGAAGAACAGCAACTCATCTTGTAATTGCATTATTTATACCTGAACAACAGAATAATAATTCCTTTCCTTTTCTTCCTGACCATACTCAAATTATAATTTCCATGTTTCACTTCATTACCTGGGATATTGTCTATGAATTAATTGTAATTGTCGTTGATGCATACCAAGACATAAGCCAGCGGGGTTAACCCTTTCCTCGTGGAAACATGGCCGGAGAAGGTTACCTCACGGTGATGTCGTGCAGCGCGCGCTCTGTGTCAATATTTACGGTGTAATCCGATTTAATTAACCCATGCAACCATTAACTCGTGCGATTCGTTTGGAATTTGTTTTGGGCCCGTATTAAGAGCGATCAGGAACGGTTTCCACGAGACATTATGGGATATTTATGTGGGGAATAAAACCTAACTGCCATCGCCGGCAAATTATAGCGATATGTCCAATTATACAAGGCGCATTCGATCAACATCAATGCAAATAAGCCTAAGAACTGAGGTTTATTAAATCGAGTTAATACAGAAAGAATGCCTTTTTGAAACTTTTATTAATCCTCAAAAAATAGAAAGAAAATTAAATTGCAAATTTGCAATGTTTGTGAGAAACGGCCCAAGAGAATGTTTTTTTCTTTGAAATAGATGTAACTGCACTGTTTGGAAAACGATTCGAATGTTTGATTGTACAGAAATGACATGCTTTATAGAGTGTTGATGTCTTTTACAACTGTTTTTAGGACAGATGTTTTGATATACCTGGATTAATCTAAGAGATCATTTATAGAACGAAAAAAGAAATGAATTCTTTATCTGTAAGTAGAATTTCATTTTGCTGTGGGTCTTATGTACGTGGAAAGAATAGGTCTGCACTTTCCTGCTGGTTGTTCGAGAAATTAAAGGGAGGTAATACCGATCGGACCTTCGTCTTCGGAGGGGTCGACAGTCTATCTGTGCACCTGTCCACCCAAGGCTGAAGGTATACATTCTGCATTTCCCTTGGATATGTGTTCGATTAATTTTTCATCCTTTCTCCCATCATTCTCGCACATATTTCTTTCCTTACCATCAACGTTTATTCATATGTGTTGTTTGTTACTGTGTCATTACTCAATAAAAAAAACATCTGTGTTTAAATTGTGTGGAATTCGTTGGAGCCTTCTGAAAAGAAAATTCCAAATCATGACTGAACTTTTATTGGGAACATTTTGCTTTGAGAAAACATATCGTGTTGTTTATTGGATAATCCATGGGTATATAATTCGTCGAATTATTGTTTCTCGATTTTCTCATAACTTGTACACTATGGAGATAATCTCATAAAAGTTTCCATCTCTCTGTTGTTACGGATTTCAACAACTATCAAAACATAACGATGAAATATATTTATTTAATTTGTATGAATGTATCACCTATAGTCAAGTCACCTCCCCCACCCCCTTTCCCCCACAATCTCCTCACAAACCTCAATGATTTCTGGTTTGTCAATAAAGCAACCTTTTCACAAGCGATCTACGACTTTTTTAACACGAGATAAAGCACGTGAAATTATATTAGTTTCTTGAAATGCACGTATAATTAATACGTTACTTTTCAAATGACAACATGAGAGAAATCTTTAAACGGATAAGCACAAATATCTTCCGATTGGTAAACGTCACAATATACATGGGTACTGGGGTACCCATCGAGCCATGCATGTGAATAGACTTGATTTCCCGTTTAGTTGGCACTTGTAAAAACATACTGTTGACATTTTTGAAAGATAAAGGCATGAAAGAAAGTTAAATTATTGCCGACCAAATGACGATCTGGGCCATATTCAATGCCAAAAATGCTGAACAATATATAGTGTTACACATTTTATTATTTTGTCTAGAACTTGCAGATGTCTCAACGAAGATAATTAAAACTTCACTTTCACCCTCCTCTCGTCCACCCCACGCCCCATTCCAACCACCACCACCCACAAGCCCCTGTGGTCCAACATTAGTTTGTCATGTAAAAAACTAAATGATTGATATATTCTATCTGTTTGATGGCTTTCACCAAAAGTAGGTGATGACAGCATCACCCAATAAGGGTAATCAGTTAGAGCCATCACCCCATTCCACCATCACCTTTAAATGATGATAGCCATCACCCATTTAGGTTGCTGAGCAATGAGTGAAAAATTCCCCCATGACCTTGCGCGGTTTAGTGAGAATTAGGCCCCTATGAGGTGCGGCTGAAGTGCCAAAAAAGAAATATTACGTTTGAAAGAAATGTATCCATTGGCATGAAGTACAACATCGATTTGTATATTACTCAGAATAATTACAAGGCGTTCAGTATTCTGATTCTCGAATAGCATAGTCGGAACGTAGCGTATTTATGCAAACACCTTCTATTTCTCTCTGGAAACATATACTGATCGACGAGAACCACAACGAGTTTTATAGATATACTGTAGACCAAAGATGGTTTTGGTTCTGGTCGATCTTCATATGATTACGATGGAGAAATAGAAGCCATTGACTACTTCACTTCCCTCCTAGTCGAGAGTCATAAGACTCAATGCCTTGAAATTATTCAACTGAGCCATCACCATTTTTCACCACCTTCAAAGGGTGATGCTCAGGCAACATCACCATACAAATGTGATGGGCCATCATATTTTTTGGCTGTTTATGGACAAATGGTTATGGCACTACTTCAAAGGCGTAAAAATTATTTAATCTCAACTGATCGGGATATTTGTGATTTGATCCTAATGATAAATATAGGTGTGATTATTCCTCGATGCTGTTTTGCACAACAAAGGGTTTTATTTCACCCTTATTCGAAAAATGTGATTTTCTATATTTTAACGTCGAAACATGTAAAATATAAATGAGAGTGGATATTGATCCTACTGTAAAATTTGACTAAAATTTAACTCAATTTTAGTAAATTTAACACAAATCTGAATGGATTTATCTCTAATTCGACTGATTCACCCTCAAATTTGAGCGAATTTCACTCAAAGAAATCAAGGTGGAAACCGACACGTCTCTTTTCAACATAAAATTTTATTGAAACTTTTAATATAAATTAGCACTGTTATACATAGCAGAGAAATGAAATCAAAATCGGGGGATCACCTCATCAGCTTAGGTTATCGATGTCTATCAACATGGGGTACCCCTGGTCTCGGATTAACACAGAAATTATAGGGAAATACAGAGAAATATCCATAAAATTAGATATTTAGATAAAACTGGACACTGATTTGTAATGAAAATTTCAGATGACACGTAAATTAATCTATTTCGTGTAAATATAACTGAGGGTCATCAGGTTAGGGTTTTTTTCTAACTAACAAAAACTTGATTTTTTTTAACACTTTCTTATCTGTTCATATTATATTTCTATTAAATTGAGACAGTTATCATGTCAACAAATTTAGCCATATTCAAATAAAATTTTGCATATTTGTTTAACAATATACTTTCAATATACCAAAGATTGGGTTATTCATGCAAAAAAAAATCCTGGTTGGAATATAACTGAGGTGTCGGTTTCCACAAAAATAGACAGGTCAGGGAGATCCCACTCTCTAAAATGGAGGTAAAAACGGTCGTTCACTTTGCTCAATAAATCAGTTTACATAACGAATTTAGCAAAATCTTCTCGAGGCGCAGACAGACATATATCCCCATCAAAGAGTAGTAACACAAATAAATTGTCATCTACCTAATTTGTATGGTAATAGGCCAAATATTTGTCACGCTTTTGAAACAACAATGTCTGTTTCTTCAAATGGCAAATTAATTTTAGGACATGGAACAATGGATAGATTATTGCGCCTGAAGTTTTGGAGCATTGGTTAAGCAAGAATCAAAATTTATCAAGAAAAAAACCGACCTTTTTACTTCCAGAGAGCGGGATCTCCCTAACCTGGTAAAGAGAGGAATATGGGCGTCCGATTAAGCATTCGATAGGTAGCCGTTGTCCATGAGGAATTTTCGCGTCAATTATTTAAACACATATTTTTCATTACAATATCTCTAAAAGAACAGACATACTATTTAATAAACGCAAGCTAGGTTTTTGGGGGGTCAACATTGAACAATTTGAATTTTACTTCGAAATTCCGAGAAAGACGCGTTTAGTGGTTACACAATAGCTTGCTAGTTTGTTCAAAGACTATCGATTTTTGTATATTATGGAAACGTTGTATCACGTGGCTGGCACAGGGTCTCTCCGGGGAAGACTTTAACCCTTCCTAAGCCAGGGGATTCTGGAAATCATGCGAATGTCCTGTTAAGAATGGCCCAGCATAGATCAGACGAACACAGTTCCCAGATTGCTATGTGCTTTCTTAAGGGTCTGTGTGTATAATGATTCAATAAAATTGCTAATATTTAACACATGGTAGAATATCAGAGCTGATGAGGTTGAATTTTGTTTCCAAAAAGCTCAGATGGTCGTGAAATTTCCTGGAAAGGTCCAAAGATTTCGTATTAGTTCTGTTAGCATAGGGATTGGGCAATATTCAGGACTAACGACGTATAACCACGAGCGTACGCGACCACCAGCAAACTGCTCGTGCCCAATCAGGAAATACACGCGTCAGATTCGACATTCAATAGTAAGCCGTCTTCCATATAGTATTTTGGCTTCAATCAATCAATCAGTTTTGAATTTGGATGGCGCATGCAATCCGTTAGGATTATGCGCGCCGGTATCATAGCATTGAGTTGTAAAATGATTTAAAAAGAAATCTGATTTTAAAAACACAGTAAAAAGTGGTAAAACGATGTGTTAAATAAGCAAAGAAGAAATATAGTAAGAAAAAATAGACAGATATCTGTATAAATTCCTCAATGTCATTAGAGACAAAAGAAAATAAGTATATATATATAGTGGACTAGATATTGATTTAAATATGCTATTAAAAAAACAACATATAGAAAACCAGACTCCAAAGGTGTCACTTATAGACATAAAAGGAAGGGAAAATAATCGGACCAACGATCATAATATCCCAACGACCCTATTTATAAAAAATATAAAACTGAATTAGAAAGGCCAATATAGTACATGCATATTTTGTTTTAGGCTAAAGTTAAACTCAATATATAATTTGGATATGAGCAAGTGGTGAATAAAAACAATAATTGATATAACATGTATACTCCTCCTGATGAACACCGTGAATGAGAACCACATGGTATCGAATTTTGGCTTCCATAATCGAAATACTCTATATACGACATTAAACTCTAAGATTCAAAATGAAAGAAAAACTATGTATAACATAAGCTTGTTTCTTACAAGAGAGAAGCGCCCAACAGATTTCAATGACGCCGGTATAGGCATCATGATGTTTCAATATCGTCAAATCGAAAACAATTGTCCTATGCATGGTAAACCGCGAATCGCTATCGGTAGTACCAGTTTTCGCAATAGCACGTTTTGACGTCGACTTGCATGGTATCACAGGATTCAGCAAATGCTACTAGGCAAAATGTGCACACACAAGCCTATATGCCACATGCCACGCTAACGGAGTTCGCGATATGGTCATGTTATAACATGTCACGCACACGAAGTTCGCATGTTATAACATGCCACGCTCACGAAGTTCGCGATATGATCATGTTATAACATGCCACGCCCATGAAGTTCGCGATATCGCCATGCTATAACATGTCACGCCCACGAATTTCGCGATATGGTCATGTTATAACATGCCACGCTCACGAAGTTCGCGATATGGTCATACCAAAGTTTATGGTTAATCCGACAGCCTTTATTTGACAGGCGTGGCATTCGATATTCGCCAGGTATAGGCGTCAAATCGGTCATTCAATATCCAGCCGTCGTCCACAAATGAGTCAATAATCGAAAGACTTCTTTCGTACAACAGTTAGCATCGATTCAAACACGAATAAAATGAAAATTAAAAAAAAAATCAAGATGGTTTGCTGCAAGAGAGAAGCGTTTTACACTTTTCAATGATGACAACAATATTCTTTATCCAAATGAATTTCCAAGCTGTTCTCTAGAGTAAAAATGTATCTTAGTCATGCTTTAATTGTGTCTGTTCATTTGAACATCATGGAGATATAAAACACATGACGGTTCCTGGCACCGGGGTAAGCGGAATAAGACACAAGTTACGAAACGCTATACGATCGTATTTTTCCGTCCTTTATGTTGATTTATATAAAGCATGGGGTTATATATAGAGACCCCATATTTCGGCACTTCACCCTAATACCACCGCCCACACCCCCCAAAAAGTCTTGTTTTGCGGGCCTGTGGTATAATCTAGCCGTATGCAGATATGACAGTCCGGTGTGATGGCTTAGAATGTCACGAGATTTAGTGTCCGTTCTCATATTCTTTTTTATTGCAACTAAGGATGGATACTTATCTCCAATGTGAACAAAATGTCTTAGTTGGATTAGAAGATAAGAGTCGGACACTTTTAGCCACTCGACAGCCGGCCATTCTTAGTCTCCACATCTGCATTTCTTATTCTGATATTCATTATTCGTCAAGTGCGGCATTCGTTATTCACCAAATTTTGCATTCGTTATTCATCAAATTCCGACGTAAAAGGAAAGAATGTCCACTAGGCTCATATTTAATAACCTAGCTGAGATATTCGTCTGATTTTCAACTTATCAACTTAAGTACATATTTTTCTACAGAAAAACTTGGGAGAAGAGGCTTCATTACTTCGAGAATTTTTTTGTTTTATTATTCTACAGTTGTCCGAGCTTTCTATGACCCTTCACGCCAGACGACGGGTAATGTCTGAGAGATTTTCTGGCTAGGGTCATGCAGAGTTCTCTCCCATAAAAAAAACCCCGCAAAATGGGAGCAACCATGGGGTCGCGCTACCTCATCTCAGTAAAAATTATTTCTAAAATATATTCGGCCGTTCCACATCACTTAACTCACATATATTTATTAATGAATAATTTCCCGCCATTGTCAGCCCAAATTTAACAGGATCCGTTTCGTTCAACGTCTATTACAGTAACAACAAGTTTATTTCCATTTCATTTGCTTTAACGAAACCACAACTGACCCAGTTTTCCCTTTGGAATGAGGTGGAAGTTAAAAGCGACAAAACATGTGAAGAATGTGACGGATCTTCTTAAATAGGCTGACAATGAAGGGGAGTTATTCATCAATAAATACATGTGAGTTAAGTGTTGTAGAACGGCCGAACATATTTTAAAAATAATTTTTACTGGGATGAGGTAGTGCCACCCCGCTGTCGCTCTCATTTTGCATAGTTTTTTGTATGGGAGAGAACTCTGACTCTAGCCAGACAATCTCTCAGACATTATCCGTCGTCTGGCGTGAAGGGTCATAGGAAGCTGGGACTAATGTTACAGCTACGGCCTGTTACCATGTGTTATCCTCCATAATGCACGTCTGTATACTCCGTACCAGCCCTGCACGCAGATTAGGGCAGTAGAGCTATTACTCGAACAATCCGTTTAAATAACAACCCATGGACAGTGTTATAGTGTGCTTCATCGCATTTACAGACAAGACCAGTTTATAATGAGAATACGTTGTAGAACGGTCTCTTTGATGTGATCGAGGGAATTACACGTGGGCGTCAAACAATCACGGATACATACAACTGAGTTCAGAGGGGATGAAATATACGACACATTGCCTGGATTCTAATTTGCTCAAATATGGGCATATTCGGATAATTAGCACTCCTATAAAAATACGACTGGTCTTTTTGCTATGCCAAACTCATATTCTGCCATGGTACGTATTTGTCAGACGAATCATGGCCAGAGATGATGCCATGTTTCCGAATCCATTGTAGAAACTACTAATGACACAAATTGTCACAATTGTGTCATTAGTAGTTGCGACAATTTTGTATTTAGTAGTTACTACAATCCATCATTCCGCGACATCTCCCCCACCCACTAAATCCATATATTGATAAATACAAATAATCGCAAACGCGAGTTAGATCCTTCAGAACGAGAAAGAGAGAGAGACTTAAATTTAACGTCGCGTTCAGCTCCTTCCGAAAGAGACAGAAGCGGTCAACAGGTTTGATCGAGGATTGAGGAAAATCGGAAGCGAAACAGTGTCCTGGAGAAGAAACTACGGTATCGTACCTCGGAACACCCGTTTGTCTCGCAGTTTTGATGCATCAATCAATTGAACGATTCTGGTTTGAGTTGCTTACGGCACGTTCCACACTCAGAGAGTGCAATGTGCTCATGGTGAATGGGCTCGTCTCTGCGCTATCATAAAGCCATTATCATTACTCCCGGAGCATCGGGGTGGCTTTAATGTTCCCGGCTCTCTGAGGAAACGGTGACGTCACGGTCAATAAACAGGCTGAAGGATGGGTTAAGTTTGTCCCTCTAACAGATGTGTAAAGGGCGAGAAACAAGAGTTATTCCTGCTTCCCTTTGTAGACGTGTAAAGATTCACGGTACGCTCAATTGAGTGCTCATCCCAATAAATATGCTAATGTTCTGCAGGGGTATTAGGGGGTATCAATCACAGCCCAAGGGCCGCTGACGGGTCCAACAAAGGTTACAAATGAGCCAAGATTCTAGTCACCATCGAGCCGACTTCAAATTCAATCATTTGACATTCAGAAAGCAAACTCGAATGGCCATTTTCTGGAGTTTCGTTTTCATTTCCCATAGTTTTCCATAATGGAGAAGCAATTTGAAGACGGGTTTATCTTTGTATGTGATTTATTACAATTTCCTAGCAACTAGCTATACTAACTCATTTTAATATTCTCGTTAGTCCCTGTTGTTTTTATTAATGTCCTGGCTGGATGCGATGTACGTTGTATTGGTACGATATACATACTCTTGGTTTATCGGGATTTAGGGGCATGAGTTAAGTATGTGTGTCTATTTCTCACCCAGAGTGACATAACCCTTTAGCATTGCCCCGTGAAAGAGGAGGGGATGTGTTTGTCCGAGTCGATATGGCTGATCCCGGGGATTACCGAGGAAAATTCAACTCTAATGTTGATGTCAGAGACGCATAATCCCCTTTAATTTGACTCCCAGTCCAGCATAGCAACAAAGAGAAATTATTTTATCAATATTTATGACCTGTAAGATAGAACTATGATAAATAAAGGGCTTACTGTCATTTTTGGTGAATTATCCGTCCCAAGGGATTTCCAAGTTCTGAATAAAACGACATCTCTATATCCCTTTCTGCTCGCAGAGGTGCTCTTAATGCCTAAACGACAAAATGAGCAATTTATTGAAGCCGAGAAAACGCTAATCGTAAACTGATGACTGGGGACGCCAAACACTTCCTTTCTTTACGCCTTTTTACCCCGAATTGTGGTGCGAGCGCATCTAGGAAGTGACAGATATTTGTTAACTGACATTTCTAATTGTTCCTGATCCGGATGCATTACGATTTATATACAACAATTATTATTGCCCCTCGGAATTATAAATTTAAAAAAAAATCTTAATTTATTAAACCATATATACATTTCATTTCACAAACATGATATCCCGCGCATATAAAACCATCCCCCTTTCATCATATCAACCGTCCTGCGTGTACCGTAGAAACCCCACTACTTGTACCATACAAGCCACTCTGCGTGTCTGATACAAGCCATCCTGCTAGCACCATACCAGCTATCACGATGCATCACATAAACCATCCTGTTTGCACCACACCAGCTACTCTGCTTGCACCATACACTCTGATCTGCTTGTCCTATGCAAGCCAGCCTACTTTCGCCATATAAGCTAATGTCTTTGCGCCATACAAGTTATCTGGTTCACACCATACGTACCAGCCTGATGTCGTACAAGCCATATCATGCTTGAACCATACAAGTTGTATACACCATACGATCGTGTATGCTTACACCAAGCAGATGTGTCCACCTTGCACCATGCAAGCCAGCCTCCTTGCTGTATACAAGCCACGCTACAAGCCACTCTGTTTGTACCATAAAAGCCAGGCGGCTTACAAGCTTTCCTGTCCCCTCCATACAAGTCATATCGCTTGCACCATACAAGCCACGCTGCATGCAACATACAAGCACTTCCGCTTGCACCAAAGAAGCCACGCTGGTAGCACCATACAAGTACACGTCACCCTGCTCATACCAGTCACCTCACTTGTATCACATAAGCCGAGCAATCTCTCGGACCATAGCATTCAAACCATAAAGTTTGGGCCATACAAGCAGTATTGGAAATGCCTGTGGATGATAGAACACTTATCAGTGATATATCAGTGATAACTGTGAGCGTCGGGTCTCACAGGGAATTGTTCTGACTACGAACTTGCATTCAAGAAATACTCCCTCGTTTGGGCAGTTTTTGACTATCTGGCGGTCACACAGTTCATCATCTTTCAACAGATGACTTGATAGGACTAATTACTTTATCGCTCTGAAATATTTGTATCTAATACCGCTCAAGCCTGTGCTAGGGGCCGTGTGGTCATATCATCCAAGATGTCCACATGAACAGCTGCAATAAAAGCGAGGCTGAGATACAAATCATCACAGGGCTCACTTTTGGTTCTGGTGATGTTTTTAGAAATATGCAGTCAATATATTTGTCTGTGGGGTCATATGACTTCTTGTCAGTACGCCGGTATCGTTTTTCACCATCCTTTTAATGTTGCGTTTTAATTTAATGATCATTCGCACGTGTCAGAATTTGTATTGTCCTTCACCTGTACGGAGTTCCAGCCAATCAAGCACCTTACTCCCCACGATCACTCCGAGCGAAATTTTATAGTGATATTTCTACGATATTGATAAATTTGAGAAATCAACATCGACGCGCCGAACAGAAAAACTCTTTGATCTCGGTGTGGGTGATGTTAGCAGTCATAACAAAAGTCAGACTGGTCAGCTATCATCAGCTAGATCGGTTAGAGACATCTTGATTCAAATGACTTCGGAAAAAGGAGGTTACCGCCCACTGTACTCATATACCTGGGCAAGCAGGCCCAGGAAAACCTCTGTCAATTTGATTTGACTGGGTTTGCGCAGATGTGATATGAATGGATTTGAGGACTAGAACATTAAGATGTCTTGCTGATATCACTGGAAATTGTTGTTCACTTTTTTCTTGCAAGAAACTACCTGCTGTTATATGTGAACTCGGTTTGAATTATTATTCTTCTCTATGGTTTGAATGCATCTGTCATTACATTTACATTTTTTCATTTCAGTCAATATAGAACTCATTGAGCTGATTCGTGTTAAATGTTCAGACAAGTGTTTTCTCTAGACAAATACCTGTTTGAAGATTTATAATATCTCCATTCCAAATAGCGACCATTTCGCAGAATATGTCAAATAGATTAACTTAATATGAGCACTGTACTTATGTCAAGGAGAATTTAAAGAACATATAGCCGTTCGGTGAGATAAAGTATGGTACTTAAAGAGGACTAATGCGTCGATTCCGAGAATTGCAATGGAAACGCCTATTCCAACATTCATAAGGCTGCGCTGGTCCATATAACTGGCTCTGAATCCATTAGCACAAGTCATTTTTCGCAAAGACGCAATTAACAGCATTATCTAAATATCCTCTGTTTTAAATAAGAAAAAAATACGAGGTAGAAGTTTTCAACGATATTGACAAGGCAGAATATTGCTCGTCTTACAAATCATTACCACTGGTAAGTTATTAAGGCGCAAGTGAAATTTGGAGTAATTCCCAAACGTCCTGATCAACATCATTCGCGATTTCATTCTGTTCGTTCATGCCAACATCCGGAGATTAGATAAAAGTAGTGATGCATGAAAATGATGTGGTCCATTAACGCAAGACCTTTTCCTGAAAAAAAATCATCATCCAAATTGGGATATGAATTAAATAAGAAGAATTGAAGAGTCCCTTTATAATGTCCTAAATTTTATGCGAACGATGTTCTCGGCATTCAGAGAGAAAGATCCTCGAACAACATAATTTAATTTATAATACGAATTTTAATAATTTGGTTCTTAAATTCAAATATTGGCCAATTACTAATTTCAATCATGTAATCAAATTCAGCGACTTTTAACTGGATTTAATATGACTTAACTTCAAATGATCAACTCTTCTTGGGAAGGGACGGACGTATGTAAAGTAACGAAGATCGAATTGTAAACGCACTCAAATATATCGTTCGTGTAAAAATAACAAGAAAACTGGACTTTCGGAACAACAAAACAGCTTCAAACACCATCATTACTCTGATATCGTGGAAATTGTATGGTTTTGGAGGGTGTTCCGGATTTAGAATAACGGCAATATACGCTGTTTAAGTGCTAAGGCCATAAAATTTAGCCATCTTTTGTACCATCCTTGTCGACATGTGGCCTCAATTCATGGACATTATACTTGTGACAAAGATTTCCTCTTAATTACCCCCAGGTTGTATTATGGGGAAAGGTCTTCAAAGCGCTGAGTATTCCGCTTAATAGAGCGAGGATACTCTACAAGATGTCTGGGCCACGAGTTCTGGAGAGCGAGCGACGCTCACACCTTGCTTGTTTCAGAAGCATAATGTGTCCATTCGCGGAAACAAGCGACGACAGGCCGGCATAAGTATCACGATTTGTAGTTTAGATTCATTCAAATGTGATCGGACCGAGCGGAGAGTCCATTGCTTCTATGGATAGCACAGTCACCCTTATAGACCGTTTAATCCATCGCCAAACATTCCCCGTATTCAAGGGGAGCGTGTTGACCATTTTTGATCCGAGATAGAAATAAGCAGTGAAGGACATAAACAAGTCTGATCTTTCGGACACCTTTGTATTTTCCAATCTACTCAAGACGAATATGTAGACAGCGAAAATATCCTCCCAAATTTCATTTTGACCATATCATGATCATTTATTATACATTTTACTTTTCGAGCGCATTTTGTTGAGCTAACGTGGAATTCGACAAATACGTGTACCTATGCGAAATAGTGTCGTCACGATTTTGATTATTCGAACCGTTATCTTGAGTGACACGAAAAGAAATCAGTCATCGTAGTATATCAGACCTTTCAACTTGTCATGGGATTCCAAACATGATAACTTATTACTGATTAGCCGCAAAGTAAAGCAACAGGTTTGGTTGTCGATACATAGATCCGTATAAGTCCACTAAAGCCCAAAACGTGATAAATCGAGATCATTTTAGTTAAGCTGAGGCCCATTGATATGTATCGCACGAACTTTATGTCATTTACTCTGCGGTAAAGCTTGTATAACTATTATCGCGACCAGAGAATTCACTACTTATAAATTTTCGGATTAATCAAGCAGATCAATATTGGATAAAGGTGTAGAAACATAACCCCCTGGGAGATGATCTCCCCAAGGCTAATACTGAAGAGAATCCGAGGGGGCGTAAGCACGATCTGCAGAAATTCCCGAGTTTAGGCGAGAGAGTATGCATGATCTGCAGACATTTCCGATTTTAGGCCAGAGAGTATGCATGATCTGCAGAACTTCCCAATTTTAGGCGAGAGAGTATGCATGATCTGCAGACATTTCCGATTTTAGGCCAGAGAGTATGCATGATCTGCAGAAATTCCCGATTTTAGGCGAGAGAGTATGCATGATCTGCAGACATTTCCGATTTTAGGCCAGAGAGTATGCATGATCTGCAGAAATTCCCGATTTTAGGCGAGAGAGTATGCATGATCTGCAGACATTTTCGATTTTAGGCCAGAGAGTATGCATGATCTGCAGAAATTCCCGATTTTAGGCGAGAGAGTATGCATGATCTGCAGACATTCCCCAGTCTCAGGAAAGAGGACGTCTGAATAGATACAGCGTCTTTAGGCCTATGATCAGAGATTCCCCGCAGTGTCCTCGTCATATGCTGACATTCCGAGTCTCGAATGGGATCGAGTCAGATCTGCAGATATTCTGAGTCTCGAATGAGATAGTCAGATCTGCAGGCATTCCGAGTTTCGCATGGGATAGCTTTAGATCTGCAGATATTCTGAGTCTCGAATGAGATAGGGTCAGTCTCTGCAGACATTCTGAGTCTCACATGGGATAGCGTTAGATCTGCAGATATTCTGAGTCTCGAATGAGATAGGGTCAGTCTCTGCAGGCATTCTGAGTCTCGAATGAGATAGGGTCAGATCTGCAGACATTCCGAGTCTCGAATGAGATAGGGTCAGTCTCTGCAGACATTCTGAGTCTCGCATGGGATAGCGTTAGATCTGCAGATATTCTGAGTCTCGAATGAGATAGGGTCAGTCTCTGCAGGCATTCTGAGTCTCGAATGAGATAGGGGCAGTCTCTGCAGGCATTCTGAGTCTCGAATGAGATAGGGTCAGTCTCTGCTGACATTCTGAGCCTCGCATGGGATAGCCTTAGATCTGCAGACATTCCGAGTCTCGAATGAGATAGGGTCAGTCTCTGTAGGCATTCTGAGTCTCGCATGGGTTAGCCTTAGATCTGCAGATATTCTGAGTCTCGAATGAGATAGGGTCAGATCTGCAGACATTCCGAGTCCCGAATGGGATAGGGTCATCACTCTCTGTACTGATTCCCAGTCTCAAGCGAGGGCGCGTCTGCAAGATCTGCAAGGATTCTGGAACTCAGGCGAGAAATTGTCGATACATGTACATTCTGCGGTGATTTCCGGGACTGAAGCGAGATCATGATCCAGGCGAGGGAGCGTGCTCCCATGCGGATGCTCTCTCTGAATCCATGTCCCAGAACGATGTATTTATTTATTTATTCCTTCCCAATCTTCGTTATAATTCCTCTAGTCATCGATATAATTTATTTAAAATTTCTTATCGTCAGGTATGGCTATAGTAAGGCGGATTATATTGGGTGAATTATAGCCTACTAACGAAAACAACTGCTTATACCAGTAAGCCCTATTTTGACGCTAAATCTTCCAAATTAAACTTAGGTGTTATTAGCACAAGACTTTGTCCAACAATCGAACTTTATCGGAATATTCGAGAAACACAATAAAGGCGGGTTTGACAGTAGATTCCGAGGAATTTGGCCCAGGATATGAGCATTTCTCGATGATAAGTTGGTTGCAGGTTCACTGTTAGGCCGAGAATTTATCTTACATCGGTGGGGTGAGTGTAGACTGACTAATCCCCCCTGATAAATTATTACCGGTAGAGGGGCACGGAACGGACTCGCATTGTCAAGGACCGCTACAAACTCTCCGTGAACTAGTTTGAATAACGTCACCTACAAACGAAAGGTCCGCGACCAGACAAAATCTGAAATCTCAGAGCATTAGTCCAAGGTTACTAATGCGTATCAAATCACGACTAATTATCAATACGCAGAAGCAGGTACGGGCTCATTCAACAACCTTTTATGAACTTAACATCAATCTTCATAATTCTCCCGAACACCATTTGAGCGCGGACGTACTTGAAGACCAGACCCGTCAATGGCAGTACAAAGCTAATCTTGGAGGGTGATTAGCCCTAGGAATACTGTGCGCACGTTCAGCACGTGGCAGACAATGGGTTAACAAAGAGTCAAATACCTGCAAAGCAGATGTACACTGCAAACCATTTTAATGGTCGTTGACCCCGCTATTGTCGCATTGATTCAAGTGGACAAACTGTTATCTGCCTTCTGAGCACTGCTTCCATACATTTGATTCAAATCTAAAAATTACCGTATAAGAGGTGAGAAGTCTTGTAGACAATTAACTTACTATAAATCAATTATCAAAAAAAGAACGTCACGAGCAAATACAAATTATCCTAAATATGTTTGGTGAATCGCTAACTGTATACTGTCTTGTTTGTCGCCCACATTCTCTGATAAAACTATCTCTTCAGCAACTATAAAGATATGAATTAAATTTAATAACATCATTAATTCAGCTGGAATCTAGTTCTAAACAGAATGGAAATCCTTACATTTGTGTCACTTCTTATTTCTATATTCTACGGAATCCATCATAGTAAAATGACGTATGAAAGGATACTACATGTAGAACGAAACAGTACAATGACAAAATATTTTCGAAATTCTATGATAATCGTAATATTTCGCATCGTCCTTATGATAAAATATTATACAGTTAACCTCTTGTTTGACACGATTTCAAGAAAATAATTTTAAAAAACCCAGAACGCGCTCACTGCAGATTTTAAATATCAGTTCTGTCTGTAGCATAAGCATATACTTTTATATGAAAAGATACGAGAGAGCGACTTGCCGATTGTAAATTTTCATGGAAAGATAACTTTTTCCCCAACTTTTTGCCTGGTAGGTTAAGGTTTCATGTCCATTTAGTTTTAATATTCAATATATAAGGCCTTCCTTTTGACAAAAAGACTACTTGGAAATTCAAATCGGTGTCGTTTTAACGCTGAAAATGGTCATATCATTTCTCCAGAGGAAGGTGTGAAATTAAATGGTCGATTTCTTGCATTTTTTATATTCAGAATGGCGGTTACCAATCATTCCAAGTAGACTTCTGGAGCAATTTGTCGAGGGAAAATGTTAAATATTTAAAGAATTCAATGAGATTTAATCAGTGGTGAATTCGTATACAATATTCTTAGAGGTCCGTATACTATAGGTGGATATGAAAGATTCCACAGGAAATTATTCAATATCGAGGGAATTTATTCACGGAGCATATTTTCATTGTAGAAAGGATTTCTTAGGGATATCATTTTATAGGAACCTATTCGATATTTAAAATAATTAGTTATTACCATTTGATATTGAAGGAATTATTCAGTGTTGCATGAATTTCCTGATGGAACTTAATTAATACCGAAGGAATTTCATGGGGTATCTATTTAGTGAAGAGAGAACGTATTCTCTAGTGATGAAATTTTCTAGAGTGGTCTAGAATTATTCAGTGGTAATGAAATTTCTTCTCGGAATTTATTCAATATTGGAACAATTTCCTGTGGAAATTATTCAAAATTGACGAATTTGCTTGAATATTCATTTCATTGATGAAATATATAGACATAACTTTATAACAACATTTCCGTAAATTCGAGGAATATCTTTTTTAGTGTTTGCCTGATCAGCATGATTAGATTGATGAAATGAAGGCCAGATTGTATGTAACTCGTCTAAAAATATATCCATGGCTAAAGTTGACTCCAATAATGTTAAACAACACGATGGTATTTATCTTGTATATTTATAAGATTCAAATATATATTTTGAAAAATATTTCAATTTTTACTGCTTCTCTTTGTTAAGTTATACAGCTGTAAACTGTCGGGCTCTCGTATTTTGCAATCGTATTTTGGCGTGGCTAGAAGCGTCAGTGACCTCATAAACATTGGCATTGTCGGGTCAATGAAGCTATCCTCGTATATATTTGTCACGAAGAAGGATTAAGTGCGATATTAAATGTAACATAACGCTGGTGGTAAACTAAAATTAATATTGCCTAAAAGTGCTCAAAAATAATTGTAATACCAAGCAACGAAAAGATTGACTTTTGGTGGGTCCCCGCTTAGCAAATTTATAATAACGCGTTCTTGAAAAACGAGCGATCAAATCTCAACAGGCCTTAACTTTAGCAGCGAAACTCGCGAAATTGTACTATCTTGACGATCAAAAAACACAAATACTGGCTTTAGAGCGACACTTTTGGTTAGCTGGGAGGGATTTGAGCTAAGCCATTGTAGTGTTGGTTCGATGAGTGAACGAAATAAAAACTGATCCGACCTTGTCCAATCTGGAGCGTTCAAAGATTGACAGATAGTTGAAGTCATAAGCATGAAAAGTGGAAGCAATCTCGGTTGTCTTTAGCTTGTCGCTCGTCCCTTATCCCTATCTGTCTAATATTTATGCATAAACTTGACGGGGCATACATTTGGTGTAATATCGAAAGAGGTTCAAGGATTCCACCAGCTTTCCTTTCCAAGTCGCCTTGGATCGGTTAACTACATTAAACGCTTTGCGGAATATTACTGCTTCGGAACGGGCTTTACAGACCTTTACAAAATTGAATAAAATACCAATGGTCTCAATTATAATGAAACAAACGGATTACTGCTGTGCTTTCTGATTCTCTTCATCTGACGAGTGTCCTTTTCCGCCGTTTAACAGAATTTGATCTGACTAAAAGGCAGTTAATATCGTATAAAAGCATTTGGTTCGAAGACAAAAAAAAAAGTCAGGTCCGAAGACAGTTGGCTTATCTAAGAACATGCATCATCACGCTTGGTGGCTAGGCCGCAAGGCTCGGCAGGTGGTCACAGCCAAAATCGGCAATATCTTGGAGGATCGTCTCTTCAACTGCATGCCGGGAATCTAAATTAAAACCATGTGGTTTTCGATGTAAAGCGACTAAATGAATAACTTTGGTCGCTTTCAATCAGAAATATATAATAGATGCATTCGTTAGGGAAGTATTGTTCTCAGAAAATGCAAAGATTGGGTTTCGAAATCAATATAAACAATTATGTATTATAATAATTCAAATGTATTAGAAGTGGCACTGTTATGTTTCTTTCAGTCGCTATTACAGCTGAAAAATTGCTGAAGGCGATGTTAAATCTTAACTCTCTCTCTCTCTCTCTGTCTCTTGTTTCCTTCAACGGTTATATCCTATTTTCTTCGAATCGCCTTTTAATAGTTTTTATATGATCTTTTTTACATTGTAGAAAATCTGAATGGACGAATTTAATAAACTTTTCTTAAAATATACAAATATAAGCATTCCCAACGAAAATGGTTGAACGCTCCAGCGATAACTCCATTTCATGTAAAGATCTCAGATCGGCCACTCAGCCAACAACCTCAACGAAAACGGTTACGCTTCGATGATAGCTTCATTCCATGCCAAGACCTCAGATCGGACATTCATCCACCAACCTCATCGAAAACGGCTGAACGCTCCGGTGATAGATTCCATGCCAAGACCTCAGATCGGACATTCATCCACCAACCTCATCGAAAACGGTTGAACGCTCCGGTGATAGATTCCATGCCAAGACCTCAGATCGGACATTCATCCACCAACCTCATTGAAAACGATTGAACGCTCCGGTGATAGATTCCATGCCAAGACCTCAGATCGGACATTCATCCACCAACCTTATCGAAAACGGTTGAACGCTCCGGTGATAGCTTCATTCCATGCCAAGACCTTAGATCGCCAGGCGTCATCAAATTGAATGAATTTGCACCCCCATTATCGAAACATCTTATCTGATAGGAAATTATCCACGCCCAGATGTCTAAATGACAATACTGACAAACGTTACAGTACCTCTGGATATATAATGTGGCAAATTGGTGGGTATCTAATCATTCACCGAAGAACACCACTGACCCCTGTGGCTCATCGTTTTCTTGTATCATCACCATACAATCATCAGGTGTGACATTCAGTAGTCGGTTGTGGTCGATAACACATTCCCGTGTCCATCTTCGAAAAATTTCGCTGAGATGGCACATATTAGAACCAGAAACACCAAGCAGGCATGAAATAAAGTTGAAAATGAACACAAGACGATTTTTTGCCAGAGAGAAGCCGTCAATAGTATTCAGCGATGATGGCAAGACACCGTGATGTTCCTATCGTCGTTTAAGTATCACTGGCATGTATGCATTTATGACCCCTAAATGTCTAAGATCAAAAGGTCAAAGGTTAATAGTTTTCATAGATGCCAACAAGGCATCAAAATGTTCCATTTCGACATTTCGTTTCACTGACACGTATTTATTTATGACCCCTCTAAGCCACCTTACTCCTGAATGATCGCAATATCTTTTCAGGGTGAAGTAAGAAGAATGCGTCATTCTTAAGGCAAGAAGGCAGACCTCGATTGTGGATCTGCATTCTACTAAAAGTAGCTGTATGGTGCTTTTATATTTAAGAAACAATGACGAGGCTTAGATATGATATTCGGCGTATACTAATAGTAACAGGGCATGGTATTATAGGAATAGCTATAAAACAATTGTACGAAGATTGCCGATTGTCAGTGACTTCTCTAAACCAATGGTAGCATTTATATTCGCATCATCTAGTTTGAAAATCGAAAATATTTAGGCCTACAAGGCAAATTGGCTCATGAAGTAAGATGAGCTGCAGAGAAACCCGCTGACCAATTCCTTCTGCTGCATCCCTGCTACACACTTATATCTAAAAATTGTTTTCTCGAAAAAATGTTAAAAGTTAATGTTTGATCAGTCCAAATGTTCAAAATGTGATATTTCTTGTATACAACGAATAGTTAGTCTATCTGTATAGATTCGACTCAATTATATGGATTTATTGTTCATTAAAAACGTGATATCTTTTCGATATTTCTAAATGTATGACATCTCAAACCAATATTTACATTTGCACGTAATTATTAGTTTAATTACTTCAAAGACCTGGGATTGGCTTTGGTTTAAGGTATCATATTTTGTTACCGGAGAAAATCCCTCCAGTAAAGGTCCCTAAAATACGAAAAATATATCGGGAAGCACATTTGATCAACCGGTATTTAGTTTCCTACGTCTGAAGTTAGAGGTCGGTATAAGTTGATAGTGAAATCTGTCCGTCTCTCCGATATCTCCAGTTTCATGATACGGATTGGTACCAAACTTTGGGTATACTTTCCTCACGCGGGAAAGACGAGATTATTGTGAGTCACAAGGTAAAGAATCAAGGTCACTGTGGCCCACAAAGCAGGAAATTGTTGAAAAAAATTTATGTTTGAATTCAGTTTAAGCTATACCTCAAACATATGGCATAGGGGAAGCTTATCGTTTATACCGTCTGTCTGTCTGGTTGTCTGTTAACGTTTGATGTCTGTGTGATATCTCCAGTTTCAAATTATGAATTGGTACCAAACTTTGGGTATACCGATGCGTTACGCATGTGGTAAGGAAGAACCATATTCAATATCCATTCAAAATTTCAAGGTCACTGTTGTTCAAACATCAGAAAATCAGTGAATTTATTATGTCCGTGATATTAGTGATGAGTACGGAAGCATGGGAAAAAATGTTTTTCGAAATTATCTCGGACCCCGACATAATTGTCACGGACCCCAAGATAATTATCTCGAACCCCGAGATAATCATCCAATGAGAATGCAGAAAGGTCTCGGAACCCGGGATAATTTAAAAAAAAATCATGTTCTTTCCATGCTTCCGTAGATAAGTCCAGGAATGTGGATTGCGATCATCAATTTTCGGGAACCCTGAAATTCATGTCTGTCCGTACGCGTCTGTCTGTCTGTAAACTGTTGGTGCCTCTGCACTATCCCCAGTTTCAGGTTATGGATTGGTACCAAACTTCACATTACCCATGAGGCAAGAACGAACCCTATATTAATTATGAGTTCAAAATGTCAAAGGGTCAGGTTCACTGCTATTAAAACACCAGGAAATACTTCGACATATTGATGTCGGTGCCATAATCTTCTGTTCAGGGTTGTGAAAAATTTCAGGTATACCATGTCTTCCACTGACTGTATTTCACTTATATTTGCTTACCTTCCGTATGTTTCCCTATATTTTTCAAATTTGTCCTGCCCCGTGGGGCTTCCGGGGATTGACCTGCGATGTCGTTGTGCACACCGCAGGTCATGGTAAGAATAAGCCTCAGCTCCTCAGACAGCTTGTCGTAAGAGGCGACTAACTGAGGCATCCGTGGGGTTCCCGGGTGTGAAAAGGAATAGGACCCCACCCGTGTGAGTCCCGGGTGTGAAAAGTAATAGGGCCCAACGTCGTGATTTGACTGAAATAAAAGTTGAAATCGACGTTTAATCATATTCACTCACTCGCTCACTCACTCAAATTTGTCCTGATTATCTTGTTTTCCAGATATGGCCCTATTAATAATGTCCCATCAGTGAGGGGTAGATGAAGTTAACTCGAGTCTGTCATACAAAAGAATTTTTTTTTAAAGACCTCAGCTAATTTATCCATTTAGAGCACCATAACTTGTAGAAAAAGGGACTGGTAGTAGAAGCCATGTCGGCATCCGAACAGGCGAAACATCGATCTACTTCACACTGAAGCATTTCAACATAAAGAGATAGCTACTGAAACCGTGATTGCAAAAAGCATTTGAATGTGCAATGTATATGCCTGTAAATTGAGCTTAGCACTAGTGTTTGTTCTAGTGTCCAAAGGGAGTTTCAAGGCCATATCAAGAATTGTTTTAATAAAATGTCGAGGGAAAATTACTTCTCTAAAATATAGATAAAAAAAGATCCTTTAAGGATAGCTATCCCCTTAGAGGCAGCTTTTGCACCCCCATGACAATTTGTCGTCTGTATCAATAAATATACAAGATAACCATAATAAACTATATATTTTATGAAAGCATACATCGTAGGGATTCCAACTATATGATTTGTATAACTGACGCTGCTACTGTGTAGAAAATATTCCAATTTAAAAAATTAAAATGAAAACAATAGCGTCCATTTTTCAATTGAAATTTCATGAAAACTGTTGGTCTTGTTTCAACTTTGATGGTATACCTTGGTAGGAGACAATTCGAACTAGTAAACTTTATCTCATTTTTTTTAAATTTTTGCCTGGTTTTGTTTTTATAACTATTTTACTAAAATAAATTGAAAAAAATGTACTTTTTTACGGTCGTTTGTCTTAAAAGTTGGATAATTAAAAAACGAAGCCGAACTTACAAAAAGTGAGATAAAGTTTTCTAGATTACCTTATAAGTAACAAGCATGCCAAATTTCAAAAGCGTAGCATGGATACTTTTCGAGAAATAAACGTTTGAATTTCGGATTTTGTACAAAAATGAAAGGCTAGAAATCGGGCAAAATGTGTCCAGCTATACATCTGATGAATTAATCCCTATTTTTTGCTTGGATTCTAATGTCAAATACATTTTTAATCTGTCTAATGGGACCTACTCGAATTCCTGTTTATTCTGGATAACTATTACACTAAGTTTTTTTCATCAAGTAGGTTTAAAGTCCAATTTAAACTTTAAAAACCTGCTAAACTTGTTCACACCTGTGTAGATTACTTCACGGCGGGTGTCTGAGTGAAGTGTCACTGTCATAATTAGAAACAAAAATAAGGATGTTTGCATGGTTTTGATCAGAAGGGGGTACATTAATGTAAATAAGTAGGACTAATAGATAATTAGCTTACCATAATACTGCGGAAATGAGTTTTGGAAAGGGAAATTTAACAGACAAAAATAATAGTAGCCAAGCCCAAGCTAAGGCAATCTGTTTAATTGTTCCAGGGCCTCGGAAACTAAATTTTTAATCCTAATATTGAAGCACTTCTATTTACAATTTTTATTTCATTTTTTCACCAAATGTTAGAGGAAATAGTGAATATTTGAATGAAGAAATAAAAAAAATGTCCAATTTTGACCCTCTAAGGGGATAGCTATCCTTAATAACGCCATATCAAGACAACCAAAATCGAAAAAAACATCTGATAGTACAAAACTGAATTGTTGTAATTTAGAAACTTCTGATGTCGGATATAATATTCCGTGAGTTTATGAGATTGTACCAGAACTCCATCGTCACCTTTGGAAACCGGCCCATATCTTGTTTGTTACGAGTGGCGATACACTAGCTACATGGACTAATGTCATTCTTTATGTCCTCAATTGAAAGGAAATGCCCACAGTTACGCATGAGTAGAGCTTCGATGGCTAATAACTGAATTCACTTGCCTGGTTAGGCTGGTTACTTTCAGATTTCTGAGTTATTCCCCTTGCCCTAGACCGATTAGATGGCGCTGCAGCAGGAAGATCATCCGGGTTCTTGGGTTTGACGTCATTCGCAGCCTAATCTTTCAGAGATCTAAGTTATCTAAATTATTGCTTTCCTCGAACGATTTGAACACAAATTAATTACCTAAGTTTGACAGCACAATTCAGTCATTATCAATGATTCGCGATTAAACAGGAATAGAAGATACATCACACCGACTGTGATGTCTCTCAGAATGGACGCAGTCCTTGTTTCATGATACTTTCCCTCGGAAATGAAGGAAAGTGACCCTGTCTAGAGAAAAAATCTTGAGCTCTGTTTTCATTCTCCCCCGCCCTTCCCCATCCCCATTTATATTTATTTATCAACATGTATATTCATCGAAGGTCGTGGTATGACTTATAAATAGTAGACTTACATCTTAAACAGAGACTCGTCCAGTCTAGGTGAGTACGGATTCTAGCCAAGTTTTTAACATGGCAACACTTTTTCTATGTCACAGAGGTCAGGATATGGTAGAAAATTAAAAATTGTAGTATTTCAGGGTTTGTTCGACTGGGAATGATTTTATATGAGTCAAAAACGAAGGAAAACAATCTTCAGGAAAATGTAAAAAATCGGTTTGAAATAAAATAATTATATTGATCAGTTTTCATAATTTATTGAAAATAAACGTTTTTATCTACCATCATATATCCCACAAGCCAATCAACTGTAATAATAGTCTATTGACCAGAAGTTAAACAAAAGCTGGCTTAGCTAGTGTTTTCGTGACCAGTGATGACCGCTATTTCCTGTACACCTCCGACATTTTCAAATGTGTAGAGTGAGCCTATAGGTGCACATTTTGTTACTAGGGCTTGTGAGTGTGTGTAGTCTATCTGACTCAATGAAAGAAAAAGGTTCGAAATATTTTTATTTTACTTTTACTCATCTCAGAAGAAAAGTCATATAATGCTGTTCAAAAAGCCGTTCTAGCAGTGTTCGTGTCAAAACGTTTTCTTCAATACGTTAGGTATTGCATATTCAGTCCACAGTGACCTTGGCCGTTTGACCTCAAAATAGATTATTTTTGAGCCGTTCGACTTTTGACATCCGAATAAATCTAGAAATTTGCCCCATAAGTATAAAGTATATCCAAAGAACTCACTTTCACATTATACGACCTCGTTCAACTGTTACGCACGCTTTTTTAAAAATCTGCATGCATGATTTCAAAATTGCGCTGCGCGTTTTCAAAATTTCAAGATTCCGCAAGTATTTTAAAACCGCGCTAGCATTTTAAAATCGCGCAAGGAACAATTTTAAAATCAGTTATATGCTGTTTCTATATCGAATAATAAACTGAAAACATAAATATATTTGTTTGTTTTATTTTATTTCAGATCTGGTGAAGTTAACCCTTCACGAGGAATATACATCTGCACAAAAGTATTTTACAATAATGACCTTTTCCAAACTTGATGATGTTAATGAAGTTAGGTTAGGTTATTTTTTTCCAAAGATTTTACTGTAGTCGTATTAGTTTATCATAATTCATTACTGATCGATTGTAGACATTGCAGTACTCAAGGCAGATGATCCATCACTCAAAGTAAGCTGCTTTCGCTTATATTTTCAGGGTCAATATCTTCATACAAATCTTCGATGCTGATTCCAAGCCTGTTACCAAAGCAGGACTGATGGCTTGAGAGCAAATATGTTTATATTATGATCAGACATGTGGACATGATTTCCTCATTCCAAGAGGATCTGACGTCTGGACGTGTTAGTGTTCCTTAACACTATTTATCCACGAAAAGCCCCTCTCAACTTCAGCATGTGAGACTGGTGCAACACATCTTTGTCTCTGAATATTTTAAGCCAGAGAGTCAGACTGGCTGACAGGAGTTATTATCATTGAAGCCTCTCTACAACGTCACTGCGCGATTCCAGGCTGAAGTTCTTCTCATCCCACAGCGCCACTGCGCCATTTCAAAATTGGAGCGTCTGTTTCTCTACAGTGCTACTGTGCCATTCTAGACTGAAGCTCTTTTCATCCCACAGCGCCACTGTGCCATTTCGAGATTGAAGCCTGTCTTTCGCTACAGCGTCACTGCGCGATTCCAGGCTGAAGTTCTTCTCGTCCCACGTACAGTTCTATCTTTCTCTTAATCGCCACTGCGCCGTTCTAGCCTGTAGTTCTTCTCAACACAAAGCTCCGCTGCGCCATTTCAAAACGAAGCCTCTCTTTCTCTACAGCGCCACTGCGCCATTTTAGACTGGAGTTCTTTTCATTATAGAGCTCCACTGCGCAATTTCAAAATTGAAGCCTCTCTTTCTCTACAGCGTCACTGCGCCATTCCAGACCGAAGTTCTTATCCCACAGCGCCACTGTGTCATTTCAAAATTGAAGCCTCTCTTTCTTTACAGTGCCACTGCGCCATTCTAGACTGGAGTTCTACTGACCACAAAGCTTCACTGCGCCACTTCAAAATTGAAGCCTCTCCTTCTCTATAGCGCTACTACGTCATTCCAGACTGAAGTTCTTCTCACCCCACATCGACACTGTGCCATTTCAAAATTGAAACCTCTTTTTCTCCACAGAGAGTCACTGCGCCATTCCAGACTGGAGTTAAGCTCACCCTACAGCGCAACTGCGCCAATCCAGGCTGAAGTTCCTCTCATCCTACAGCGTCACTGCGCCATTTCAAAATTAAAGCCCATCTTTCTCTACAGCGCCACTGCGCCTTTCCAGACTGGAATTCTTGTCACAGCACAGCGCCATTGCGGTATTCCAGACTGAAGTTCTTTTCATCCCACAGCGCCGCTGCGCCATTTCAAACGTGAAGTCTGAGACTAACATCATCTTTAACACTATTCATTCACGGAAAGCCCTACTAAGCTTCAGCAGAGGAGATCGGTACAACCTATATGGTTTTAAATAGCGCCAACACATTTCTCTTCATCTCTTAATAATTTGGGCCAGAGAGTCAATTTGGGCCAAGAGTGAATGAAAACATGCCCTCTAACCACTCAGCACTCCACTGTACTTTATCCATAGCTCTGTTAGGAGGTTTGACCATGCATCGTCTATGCAGCTTCCTTTCTAGTTGAAGTTGAAAATCATCATATCCTATCACTAATTCCGATTGTGTGAATTATGCTAGCTTTTTCTTCATATCCTCGACGTGCCATGCCAAGTAAATTTGGACTGTTCCCTTCGATTAGACGAGTGATTAGTCCTGTTCGACATCCGAAGTTGACTAAGGCGAGGTGCTGTGTGGTCTTTCCAGCATGTAACTTCCATTTCGGCATTCAAAGCTTCTATCAAAGTTTCTCAAATTTTGTGATAAATATCGTACACTGATGACAGCGTGAGCGATCCCTGGCGCTACGTTTCGTAACTTGTGTCTTAATTCCGCTTAACCCGAAGCCTGGTATTTTACATCTCCATGGTGTTCAAATGAACACACGCAATCAACACGTGACTGAGATACATACTCTGACTGAGATACATACTCTGACTGAGATACATACTCTGACTGAGATACATACTCTGACTGAGATACATACTCTGACTGAGATACATACTCTGGAAAACGGCTTGAAAATTCATCTGTATAAAAATTATGGTCAGTTATTTGGATTCCAGGTAAAGAACAGAATCACGTCTTGATGACATCATTGAAAACAGTTTACCGCTTCTCTGTTGTTAAAAACCATGCTGTGTTTTGATTATTTTATTTCATACACATTTGGAGTCAGTGCTAACTGTCATACTACATAGGTCTTTCGATTATTGACACAAAAATTCTTTTATGGACGACGGTTGCCTATTGAATGTTGGATCCGTCGTTTGCTCTCAGGTTTGTTATAGAACTCGCGACACATCACCTTTTTCCCACATGTTCAAAAGCAATGGACTTTACGAAAGGTTCAATCTTACTGCTGAGGACTCAAATTTCTCCCTAAATGATGCCCGAATCCGTGGATACATCACATTTAACTTAACACAATTCAGAATTTTTCCGTAGGATTTTATCTTCTCGCTGTAGATCTCCACACTGTCGTACACGGGTTGTGACTGCAGTCATGCTTTGTTAACTCGCATTTGAAATTCACAAGCTAGTCCACACATCTGCGGAAAACAACATATTGCTTGTCAGTTTTGCCACGATAAATACAGTTTTGATTGCCATACATGTCAATTTCGTATTCATTCATCTCCAAGAATCCCTGTTGGACAGGCGTAGCAGACGACTTTGTAGCCTTTCGGACTTCGTTAGATAATATATGGACTACCTATATGTGTATCGGACAGCTCTTGTGTTAGGACTTTGTTTAGTATAAAGTGTGTGTATCCATCGATGAAGCCGGATGAGTTTTTTCTGGCATATTTCTGACAAAACTCACGAGTCATGATATTACTGTCATATTTGAGCCACAATCGGTCTAATTTCCAGGAGTTATTGAAACGGCGTCCCTTCCTTTGTTTGCTTTTGTTCTCTTCGGTCACTTCGGGGAGAGTCATCTGCATAACGCACCAGTGGTTGTTCTTCATTGTCCACTCCATCCTTCTGTCGAGGGAAGCTTGGAGTCAGAATGGTCCAAATTCCCTCTTCATAGGTTACTCACTTAATGTGTTGCAGAAGGGCAATCGAACGAGACACATCTGAAATTAATATCAACAAAAAATGAAATTATGATAGCCAAAGAGATTCTTAAACCGTTATCT